>MU858865.1:159779-249514 GCA_033297175.1 Cladorrhinum sp. PSN332
AGCCCCCGCCCCCCCCCCCCCCCCCCCCCCCCCCCCCCCCCCCCCCCCCCCCCCCCCCCCCCCCCCCCCCCCCCCCCGTTTCTCTTTTAGATTATGGGCTTTCTCTTCTTCAACAAGAACAAGGCTAGATAGATAACCATACATTTACCAACAATTTTGTTTTTTTTCTGTTCCATTCAAGTTTTTATTCTGCCGTGCGTCTGGGTTGCGTCAACTTGATCTACTTGGACGTCTTCCCCGTCTCCTTCGACTGCCTGAACCTTGCATCGCAGTGACAACAATCCCTGCATATCTGATCAAAATGGCATCAAGAATAAAACGGCACATTCTCCCATTCCCATCGCGAAAGGGGTGAATATTGACAGTGCCGTATCGTCCATCTCTGTCTCTCTGTGCGTGAGATGAGATTCCCATTTTATTGTCAACTATACTGGCAGTTTCCATACCCCCTCTTCTGTCATCCCGAGCCTTGGCGTCTCAACCGATGCTGATGTCCTGAATGCCCGACTCCCAAGAAGCCTTCCCGTCGTCTGCAAACTCCAAGTCAATCATCCAGGCCTTATTGAGCTCCTCCCCGTGTCTGCTAATCGCAGCATTCACCAGGATTGTCTGTCCTCGGCGTTTCTTGGAATCCGCGACGCGGCAAGTCGCAACGCCCACATCCTCAACCGTGATATCGTTGCCGTCCTCTTCTTCCCAGGAAATCGACTGCACACCGTATCCCTCGTGAATGTGTCCGAAACAGTGAATCAGGGGCTTGACGCGCCGAACGGCATTAAAGAGCTTCGGGCAGCCGCAGTGCTCTCCATCCCGCCCGAGATCCAGTGTGTAACTTGTCAAGCCCGGGCCTCGGGCAAAGCTGGCGGACCATGGGTCATGATGATGGCGACGTGTTCCGGGATGCGAGTGGCGGCCTCATTGAAGACATCCTCGTGTGGGAAATATGGGAACGCATACCCATTGAAGTCGGGAGTGTACGGGGAGGCGTAGAGGGAAAACGACAGCCCCGTTTTCAGCGTGAACGTGTGCGCCCCCGCACCAGACAAAAACTGGATACCGCTTTCGCGGGCGTTGTTAAACAGCGCCGCTGCCTTCTCTGGCTCGGACGGATCGTCTTCATCCTCAATGAGATTGGCAGCCCACCACTCGGGATCCAGCGAGACATCGTGATTACCGGGAATAACAATCTTGATCTCGGCGTTGATGGCGGCAAGCCGACTGATGGCCTTTTTGTAGTTGCTCAGACCCCCAATCATGGTCATGTCGCCGCAGTGCAGGACTACATCAATGTTGTTTTGAGCTCCGTCGACGTGGAAGTACTCGTCGTGGGTATCCGAAAGAATCAGAAAACGAATCGTCATGGTTGTGATGGTGTGGTTATAGCAGAACGGAACTGGCTTGTTGGAAATGGAAAAAAAAAAAAAAAAAAAAAGGCCTGCGAAAAGAAAGTTTATGCTTGCTGTGAGGGCTTGAAATGAAGTGGGATTTTTGAGTTCCGAATGAGGCGTATATTCATTACTCGCCAGGCCCCAAGAAACGCTTAACAAGTCTATCATGATACCCGCAATAGAGCTAAATTTTGGGCGGAGCCTTTGCTGTTATTTTCTACAGGGGTTTCCGTGTATTCACTCCCAATAATATGTTATAAAGTCTAAAAAGAAGAAAAAGGGACCAGTCAAGCCGGGGATCCCCGGGGATTATGGAACTAAATCAGTTAAGGAAGCGAAAGATACTAATATATACTTTTAAGCTTGTATGCCCTTATTGGTTAATATTAAAATAAGTCTTAAACTACCAAGAAGCAGCGCCGGATCGTGAAGATAACTACAGACATCGAGAGGTAGAGACGAGGGCCTGGTCCTAAGCGCTCCTGCGGCCATTATGCTCCTGCGACTCTGTCAGAACAGAATGAGCTAAGCTGTTCTATTTTGTGCTGATTCTTGGCTTCCATCATGGCTAGATACCACAGTATAAGCCCTCGCGGCAGCCATCCAGCCAATCATAATGCGACTCATATATTTATCCGGAATTAGCCTCATTAGGTAGTTCATGTTGCGCGGTTGAATCGCTACGATGGCTGCGTGCCACCACATTCCAAATGACAAGATGAATGCCATCCTAGTCAACCCCGCACTCCAACCTCTCAGCAAGCTTCTGCCGAATCCCCATCAATACGCACCTCACTTGACTCGGCAACCGATAGTGAAGAGAAAAGATTAACCAGACCCATAATGGCCTCCATCCCTCTGGCAGCGCTGTCAGGCTTTAGAGACCACACCTTCAAGTCGACTAGTGGCGTCGAGCTTGGTGTGCGGGTCTGGCCCGCCGAAACCGCTGTCGACGAGCCCGCCCCGTTTGTCATATGGTAGGTATCATATGTTCTCAGATTTTCACATACGGGCTCAAAAGAGAACCAAAGCATGGGTAGCCATAAGTGCATGCATGTTTAGAGTCCCTCGGTGACTCCTGCTACCACCATCCCCTGGCTCGGTTAGTGACAAGTTATGACTGACGGTACAATGATTGCCACAGGACTCATGGCGGCGGATGGTTTGGCGGTTTTCGTACGTGCTCTCCTCTTCGGCACTCATCTTCTCCCACAGCTAACAATTCTGGCCAGACTTTGCGCCCATGCCATGGATGGCCCCAGGCTTCCGGCGGCGAGGATATCACTTCGTGTCTCACAACTACCGTCTCGCCCCGCAAGCGAGGATTGACGAACAGCTTGCCGACTGCCTGGAAGCAGTATCCTGGTGTCGTGCCAATCTCCCCTCCATCCTAGGTGCGGATAAGGTCGACGTCGACCGGTACGTCCTCATCGGTGAGTCAGCCGGTGGCCACCTCGTCACCTTGATGGGCCTCCACCTCTCCAACCCGGCTCCAAAAGCGATCGTCAATGTGTATGGCGTCGTCGACTTCCTCGCGATGCCAGCATTTGGCCCACCCGATCAACGGCCTACCCGAGCAACACAAGGACCGTGGAACGGAAAGTTCTCCGAGGAGGAACTCAACAAGCTGCTGCGGGATCGCGACCAAGCCAACGCTTTGACAGACGCGCTTCCGTGTCCGTGGAACGAGTTTGAGAGTATCTCGAACACCGAGATCAGCAAGCTCTGGGAGACCGTTTTTCACTGCACGGATAGGGTGCTGAAGCAGGCCGAGCTGCACATGCTGCACTCGCCGTCCTGCTCGGCACAGGGCTTGCGCCTCGGTATCATGCACGAGGACGACTTTCCCAACGAGGACGAGCTGATGGCATTTGTGCGCTCCGTGTCGCCGTACCGTGTCCTGCAGCAGCGAGTCGAGCAGGGCAAGAAGGGACTCGAGCTGTACCCGCCGACGGCATTCCTGCATGGGACCGGGGACGTTGACGTGCCAGTCGAGCAGAGTTATGTCATGGCGGAGCTGCTTAAGGACGCGAACGTACCTATTGTTGAGTCGTACGAGGAGGGCGGACTGCATGTCTTTGACATCAAGTACACGGTAAGGGGGTTCATGTCCGTTCAACATATCTTGAACTGTATACTAATCGAATGCTGCAGGGACCTCAAGTCCCAGGCTGGGACACCTATATCGAGCCTATCCTATGCTTTGTGGACCAGCACGTAGGGCATGATATCGAACAGAGCAGGCGACGATAGGATTTGCCTCAGTTTCGAAGACTCCTCGAAGGACGTTTTCTTGAAGCACTCGAGACAGCTACCACAGAAATTCAGGTTTCGTAATTGGGCCAGACCTTAACTAGATAACCACCAATATGTGGTAATTCTCCAACATGGGCTAAAGGGCTAATGTAAACTTCCAAGAAATCTATCCAAGCAAGTGCGATAAGCAAGCATCCTTTTCGTTGTGTCCCAACACTATTAAATCCTCTGACAGGACAGATACTGGATAAAGGCACTAAGAGTTAAGAAGATAAACCATTCCACCAACACACAATACAATATGCGCACTGACGTGCCAACGTGATCCAGTCATCCACCCGAAACCCGAGGAAAATGCATCCAATGTCATTTCGCATCCAAACCCCGATTTTCCACCTCGAAGAACAAAGCGGTTTACGCAGCCAATTGCATACTTGGGTAGGTATAAAGAGTGGTGCCTCAATATGATCATTCCGGTTGAGAGCTTGCAGTGGAAACGGGAGGAAATGGGAGCTTACATATGGGGGGCCGTGCTTTTGTCGCCAATGCTATTGTCGACTTTTATTTCCGGTCGGCGCTTATATGCCTGTGGTTTATTGGAAGACCAAGGGGAGTGAGTTGCAGACTTCTAATAAAACGAAAGAGAAAAGCTCAAAGATGCGTGGCGCAGCGGAAGCGCACCGGGCTCATACTCTGAGAGAAGGAAACCGGAGGGCCCTGGATCGAAACCAGGCGCAGCTAGTTATTTTCTCTTTTGCCTTGTCCAAAACTTTGCATCGTTCATTGAATTACTCATCTGCCATGACCGTTACCCATCGTCCCTAATTATCCAAACCCATACTCAACCATTCCCAATCATTCAAACACTTCATCATCATCATCATCACAAACCCCCACCCACAAATTCCCCCTTCTTCTTCTCCCTCCCCTCAATGTCACCCAACACTTTCGCGATCCCATTCATCCACCCAGCCAACCTCAAACCCGCCTTCCCAACCTGTTCCCAAATAACCCCCTTATTCTCCTCATAGTACTCCCCACTCAGATCCTGATTCAACACCCACTCCTCCCCCCCTCTCATCGCATTCGTACAGACCAGCTTATTACTCTCCTTGGCGTACTCAATCACCGTCTTGACACTCCAAACGTCAACCTTTTTAGGCCCTGGACCGCTTCTCGCATCGTATAGATCCTTCGCCCACGAGATGGCAGCTTCTTTATTTTCCGCATCCGTCGTTTCGGCCGGCAAGTTTCTCAACTTCCTCGGCATGGCCGAGTCCCACGTCCCATGCAAATTGCGAGAGTAAGGGATCGTCCCGTTGATGTACTCGATGCACGGAGGTAATCTACCCCAGCAGACAGGACGAACGAGGTTGCCTCCGTATTTGTAACCCGAAGTGTGCATCGGCTGGTGGAGGTCTCCGAAAAAGTGAAGCAGAAACATCGTCGCCTGTCTTCGGTCCGGAAGAGGAAGAGAAGTGTTCAAGACGATGGAAGTGTGGTTCATGATTTGGTAGATGATGCAGTTGTCGTTGTTGCCGCCTGGGCAGTCGGAGGGGTAGGAGAGGAAGCAGGTGTTTGTGGCCGGGTTGTCTCCTTTTGGGTCTGGAATGGCAGGGTTAGAATTATTAGAAAGTAAAAAAAAAAGTGGGAGGAGGAGAGGTAACGAACTGATGAAATGCCAATTCTTGGACCAGGGCAAACCATCCTTGTCCCGAACGGTATCAGCCCATGCGGCGGCATCTCCAATGTCAAAGTCTGAGTTGAGACCGATGAGCGAGGAGATCGTATCGTTTGCCTGTTCGGTCAAGTATTTCTGAGCGAGGAACCCAACAGTTTGGTGGCCGAAGGGGTCCCAGGCAGTTGCTGGGATGGCAAGAGCCAGTACGAGGGGCAATTTGAAGGACATCATCTTGGTCCGTTCGACTAGATGTTGTTTTACTCCAGGATAAAAATACAACTTAGGTAGAAATGGAGAGAAAGACAAGAAGTTGTTTTCAAGTAGGGCTTGGCTCCCCCATGGCAGTGGGGTTCCAGAACGTGGCCGACTCCTCCATCTTAAATCCAGTTCAGCTACGCCACATCCGTGACAGGTTACCCAATGCGGTAAGAGGCGGCACGCCAAGGCGGGTACTATTGGCGGTCTAATTTCCAGCTTGCCACAACCTAGAGACATCCACGCATCCACATCATGCCATTTCGTTCAACTCGAGGCTCGACCCCGCCGATCTCTGATTCGGGCGGCTGGCGCGTAGAGGTCGCCCTAGCCAGTCAAATCTGCCTTGTGTCCCATGGCCATCCCGCGTGGCCGGTTTGTTTCGCCTCAATGCCGCCGGCCAGAGGATCGCCTGGATGACTTTAAACTGAACAATTGCTTGCTCCAGAAGATATGCCAGAATCCAGGTCAAGACCGAGAAGCCGACGAGTAACCCATAGAACAAGCCGTTACTTGCGCCGTTCATAAAGGTTCCGTGCTGAATAGAGTAAAGACCCTGTTATTGCGTTAATGTGTCCGTGCAATATGACTCGGAAGCAAGGGATTTACTGACAATGACAAACCCAAGCGGAAGGTACGCAATCGTAATGTATGTAAGCACACGCACATTGTTTCCCTGCTGAATTGTCGTCTTGTTGTCCAGCACGTTGGTGATGGTTGAAATTCCATCTCGAAGGCCGGTTACTTGCTTGATCTTCAACTGCGTCCGGTCGTGCACGTCCATCAACATGCCATGTCGTTTTTGAAATTCGTCCAAGATGTTGTTGGTTTCCTGGATGAGATCTGCATCGTGCTGTAGGGCGTGCTGTCTGATGGCGCGTTCCATGGCGTCCTGGGCTCGCTGTATCTGCGATAAGGATGAGGAGAGCTTGTCGTTAAACACTCTGAGGGCTTCCCAACCCCAAAGCATCTTCTTCAACTTGTTCACAGCTTCGGCAGTCCCCCACCAATCCTCCAAGCCCCTAAGCAAAGTTTTGTCCTGGTATTCTTTTGTCAGCCTTCCGAGTCGATTCCAATCATTGAATGATCACTGACCCCAATTCCCATGATCTCATCCAACCGGGTCAACAATGTGTCGTATTCGGCGGCCAGCCTCTGACATAGATGCCCTAAGAGAACCAAGAATGATAGACACCTCCCAGTGCCTTGTTGGTGTATGAACCTTTCCATGATCCCAGGTAGGACTTTGCTAACGACGGGGGCAATTTGTTCTTTATCCGTGACCGACGACCAAACGGTGCAAATCCACGCTTGGCCCGAAGGATATCCAGTCACCATCAACGAAGACGATTGTTCCTCAATGGTATGCTGCTTTGCAGAACTGGTCTCCGTTCCAAGCTGAATAATGTTGTCGGGGGGGAACTTACCGTTCTGTCTATGCCTTTCCCGGAAACTGTCGCGCTGGCGCTCCTCCCAATTGCGAATGGTCCAACTGAGAGATCAAGGTTAGCAAGACTTGACTGGCACTCGCGAGAATCTGCTCAAGGCCTACTGAGAAATTGCAATGCTTGTGATCCATCTAGTTGTGCCAACATATTCAACAAACCGAGAAGATGTCCCGAGATGGTCTTCCATCGCCTGGAGAGCATCCGGGTGCCACTTGTGAACAAAGTTGCTCACAAGGGAAGGAGAAATCCTTGGGGCGAAGCTGGAAAGATAGCGTCAGTCGAGGTATCGATGGATCATTGCCAGAGACAGAGCTTGGCTTACAAAACTCGATATTTTACACCAATGTCTACAAGCTAAGTCACACTCATATGTCAGATTTTTGCCCAGTTGAGTATTCACAAAACAGGACACACCCAGGGAATACATACCCCTTTGTCCAGTGTGGTAACCATGTGATCAAAGGGAATTCGAATCACACCGCCGCTCTCACTCGCGAGTGGGTCATATTTCTGTGACGGTTGAAATGGAGCGGGCTGTGCTGAGTTGGTGTCTGCATGTCCTATGGTCCACGGCCCAATGTTGATTCGCGTTGTCGGCGCGTCTTCTTCCTGGACTTCGACCACCGACGGACCGCACCTGAGCTGTGACGGATAGAATGAGAAACTGCGGGGAGCCTGCGATATATCGAATATGGTCAAAAGGCATAAATCCTCAAGAGAGGGCTGTGAAGCCTCCTTAATAAGGTTCGGGGACCGCTGGCACTCAAAGTAGTGCTTCAAAGCCCTTGTTAGTGTTGCGTCCCCCAGTCTTGTCTTTTGAAAGGCAGGCCACCAGTCAGGAAGGCAGATCGGTCCTGGCCGATAGGCGGCCCAATCTACGGACTTGACTGAACCCGCTCCATCGTCTCCAGGGCGTACATGGCGTAGAATCTGTGAGATGGACTGCTTGAACTCGGCTATCAAGGCTGCTTGAGCTGCATCAATGGTCCGGGCTGTGGGGTCGAGATTGCTGGTGGCTGTTCGTGACCGTAATGCTGGGATAGATTCGGTCATTGCTACCTCGCTTTGGTCATCCTCCACAGGCGGTTCTGCCGATGTTGGAGTATCCTGTTTCTTTGGCGCCGATCTGAGTTTAAGCTCGCGCTTCAGATCCAAAAGTGTGGCACAGATCATGGTCACCGGCTCGATATCCCACCACGTACCGATCCAGTTTTCATCCGCTCGGTCCCACGATGCCATGAACGAGTAGTCAGAGAGCATAAACTCGAACAGTCTATCCCGAGCTGCTATAGCGCTAGTCTCGTCTTCAGAAATACGCAGATAGGCCTCGTGATGAATTGCGAGCAGTTCCCATGGACCGTTGCTGAGTGAGCGTGCTGCCATCCAGGATTTGGGGCCCGGATGGAACTTGGTAGTGCGGGTACGGTTCCGTATTCGCGCTTTAGTCTGTCTTCCTCGAGATATAGCCAAGTGGTGCGAGTTGCCGCTGGTGGTCAGGAGTTCTAGCCCCATCTCCTCTGCCAGGAGTAGAACGTAATCGACTTCGTCCTGCTCCGCGGACCACCCATCAGCCCGAGTTGTTTTGAGACGCGACACATGCTTCTCAGACTCTCTTTGTGCATCCTTGACGGCGTTAATGTCCATGTGCTCAAAATCGTACCTGGCACCATCCAGCCTGTCGTAAAGGAGCAGAATGCAACTGAAGTGTAGCCATTGAAGCACGTTCCCTTTCGAGGTTGGCTGTTTATACCTTCTCGCCCGCTCCATCCCAACTTCATAACCTGTGGGTAGCAATGGGAGTAGCACGTGCTCTGCCAACTCGAACGTGATAACTGCCGGGCACGTTTTGTAGACATACCAGGCTGCCATGGTGGCGTAGCACCCACGGTTATAAGACGTATCCCATCTCAGGCTAGCACGTTTTGGGAGGCACCGTTCTAGTCTCTCGGTCATCTCCAAAGTGAGTTCGCTGTCCACTGCGAGCAAGAGCCGTCCTTGCCTGAGATCTGTCATGAAAAGCCAGCACAAGGCCTTCCGAATTAAATCCGCGAGTCTGTCAAGGTACTCGTCCCTGATGTCGTTCAATCCCCTTTGTCCATACATCTCGTCAGACTGTAGCGCTCGCGAATCAATGAAGTGGTATATCTTGGCAAGAAGTCGGATCTGAAAGAATGCAGCCTGGACGTCAACATACTGAGACGTCATGATGTTGCTGACTAGAGCTGTTTGCGGGAACTTTTTGGGATGGGTTTGGACGACGGGGATCGATGTGACACCAAGAATCTGTTCGACGCATCTGCCAACGACGCAGAATTCAACAGCCTCAACAGCTTCGTAGTTGGCTGCACACAGAGCTGTCCACAAACGATCAGTCATCTGGAGCGAATCTCTGTCAACTCCAAGATAGTCGCGTAAATCATCCGGTAGCTCGGTGAGATAAGGGCTGATCGCAGTCTCGGTCGTCTCGTGTTGAAGAGCATATGTCGAGACGAGATAGGTGGCTTGGCCAGGGGAAATGGTGACTCGCGCTTCGCATGATAAATCGATCCATGGAGCTCCTTGCTTTCTGATGGCGTCGCCGGGAGGAAGATGGATCGGAGTCAGGTGACGCAAGTTGCCATTTTCGTTGAATCCTATGTTCAGAGTTGTTTGGTAGTTCTTGCTCGTGCAACGAAGCCCGTTCGCATCCGAGTGAACGACGAAGGAGTCCGGGTCCTGACAGCCACTCGCCGACGAGCATGGACAGCTGAACCTTATCCCGCCTCCAATCCCAACTCTTGCAGTAGCAACATTGCTTGGTGAGAAAGGCGAATTTGGGCCAGGGTCATCAGAGTCACTCAGCGAACTGCCACGACCCCATTTCAGACGGTGCAACTGGTAAACCACTCCATCCCGGACAAAAGACATGGTCTCGCAGGTGCCAGATCCTGTCCCAACGACGGCGCCTGTTTTCCGATCTCGACGGACCAGTTCATATTGGGCATATGGCCAACGAAAGTTGATCCACCCTTGGGCCTTTCTCTCCCCAAGCTCGACATCCAAATCGGTGGTACCTGGCAACAAATATGTGCCGAAAGTGCCATCACCACCCTGCTGTGCTCGGGAAAGGATCGAAGCGGCCTGGTCCGGATAGGCGCCTCTCACAAAAGCGACACCGCAAGTCGCATCAGGTTGGGTGAGCTGAAGCAATTCGTGGGAGTCGGTTAGGGATGCGGTAAACCCGTCATTGCCAAAGTCGAGGGACTTGGCGGGTTGTGTTGCGAAACAGGGGGTGAACGATTGGCCTTTCGACAAATCTCCGAGCCACTCCAGATCCACTTGTTGAGTTTCTGTATCGGATGACATGGCGAACCAACCATCTAAGAACCTAGATAGGCCAAGGATTGATACTTGGAAAGTCTTGACGGATCGATCCAACTTAAAGACGCGTCGCTGGCTTCATTTCGGATGCGACGGCGAGGCTCTGCCCCATGTCAACATAGCCACAGCTGATACTTAATTTGTGTAGTGACACGGGCGGCGCATGCACAGTTCCTGCAAGCCCCCAGGCTCTCCAGTGCCCAATTTCCACGACTGCATCGTGATTGGCGTACACTGTGAAGTGCGAGCGAATGGGATGCGGAGGTGAGAAGGGCGTCGGGCGGGATCGTCAATCCTTCTTGTCGACCGAAATCGGGGGATGTTGTGGCTTGACAGAGTCCCTGTAGAATACCTTATTGATGAAAGATACACTGGATCATGGTGAATGAAATGGAATGCAACGGAACCCAACGTTTTCCCACAATTTAGCTTGGGGAAACAGGCACGGTGAAGACTTGTTCGCACTCGCAGAAACACTAACAGATTATGCTAGGAAACCCCTCATATCCTGTTAGGAAATCCGCGCAGCCAATTTTTCAGATGCCCCACATCGATTCAAGTCACTGAAGAGACGGCCCAACATGACGTCTGTGGTTGATCGGCCCTGCTGTTATGGGCCGCTGATTGATTGGTTCCAGCGCTTTGGATGCGGCACCCAAAACCGGTCTTTTTGCACAACACTAACAATTTGCATTGCATCATCAAAGTCGATCTTCAAAATAAATTCCGGTGTCACTATATCTTTCGGAATGGCATCCCAGAACACTTTGTTCTTTTCAACCGTTACATTGTTCGGACTGTTATTGGCACAATGAAGGGATTTCCTGACACCTCGAAACTGCACACCCCGCGAACACGCCGACCTCTCAAGGTCAGATGGCGATGGCTCGCTCTATTTCTCGCCACTGGATACTTCCTTTACTGCCTCGTCTTTTCGCTGCCCCCTTTTGCCCATCCCCTACCAAAGCATACTGGACCATACGCGGTCGGTACCATTGACATTGAGGCACCAGTCTCACCACCACGCATCATCGACCCCGAACTCCACTTCAAGGGGAAAAAGGGAGATCTCCCGTTCGAGCTCGAGACCGTCCTATTCTCCGTGTACTACCCAACATCGTACGAGGTGGCCCAAAAATGTCATCACAAGAGACACACCTGGATCCCTAAGCCTCTCTCCCTCAGGGCACAAGGATACGCCAAGGCCGCCCACATCAGCAACTGGTTCACGGATGCCATCTTTACAGGCGCCATCAAAGCTCTAGTTGGATCCATCACCATCCCGGCCGCAGTTGATGTTCCCCTCAGCGACGACAACAACAAGCACAGAGTGATCATCTTCTCTCATGGCACCGTTGCCAGCCGCACAGATTATTCTCATTACGCCGGTGAGCTTGCCGCGCGAGGATACGTGGTCGTCGTCCTCGAGCATCGTGATGGGTCTGGCCCCAGTTCCCCCATCAGGAGACTCGGCGAACCCGTCAAGAAGAGACTTCTCTTTGACGTATCCGAGGTGGAGAGAGAGGCGGACGGCTTGTCGCCAACCGTCGAGGCATTCCACCAATCCCAACTCAACTTCCGCCAAGCCGAGATTGAGGAAGCTGTTCGGATCATAAAGGAGATCAACGCAGGCAACGGACCCGAAGTTTTTAAGAAAAACCCGTATTTCGAGGGCACACAACTTGCCGGATGGAGGGGACGGCTCAACACCGAGGGCATGGTCGTCGCGGGGCACAGCTACGGCGCCACGGGAGCAATGCAGGCACTCAAGGATGGACCTACAGACGCACGACCTTTCGTCGGAGCTATCATTCTCGATCCGGGCAAGCAAAGCGGGCCACTCAACGCAGACATCAAGGTGCCCATGCTCGTTGTCCACAGCAACTCCTGGAGCAGTAAGACCAGCTGGTTCTATGGCCGTGCCCACTTTGACACAGTCAAGGAGATTGTGGAGGACAACAACAAAAGGGGCAATCCATCATGGTTCATGACGTCACTGGGCACTTCCCATCCCTCCATCACGGATGCACCGCTTCTTGAGCCATACCTTTTGAGCTTCACTACCGGCGCCACAATCGACGTCTACCAGGGGTTGAGACAGTACGTCCACGTCGCAGAGGACTTTTTGGCTTTCTTGCAAGACGGAAGAGTAGACCGCGGATTACTGGCCGAAAAGGCCGAATTCCCGCAGTATGACGAAGGTTCGGGATTGGGAATGTGGAAGCCAGGCCAAGGCGACAACCAGCAAGCATGGGAAGAAGAAGGAGAATGGTGGGATTGGAGAAGTTACTGGCAGATTCACGTATCACCTCTTGGGAACAGCTTCTTCAAAGAAAACTAAACTTGTTGATTGATAAAACTATTTTAATCAAAAAAATATATGATTATTGACGTGCTCTTTTTCAAGCATACTCAAGTTTCCACTTTACATTCTCCCACCCCTTTCTCGGCTTCACGTTCATGCCGAACCCTTCCCCGTCATCGGCGGGTTTAGAAACCGCGTCAACCAGCGATCCCAATCTGTACCCGGGCAGCTTCCACTCCTTCCTGCCGAACGCGTTAGGTTCCACCTCGAAACCCAACAAGAAGATGGCAACGACGGCAGCCATTTCTGTAAAGGCAAACATCCGACCGGGACACAAGTGTATTCCTCCACCAAAGGGGGCATAAGCGACTCTTGTTGACCGTAAGTTCTGCGGCTCCAACCACCTTTCCGGCCGAAACTGGTCCGCATCCTCCCCCCACCATCCCGACATTTTGTGCATGTTCCCAGGGGCCATTTGGACCTGCGTGCCGGCTTTGAGGAGGAACTCTTGCCCCTGCGAGCTTTGCAGGACGGTATCGTGCGTCACCTGCCTCGAGGCGACCTGGTGGACCGTCACTCTCATGGTCTCGCGGTACGAAGCCCAGAGCAGGGGGCATTTTTCCTCGACCAGGGCTTGGTTGATTTTCATGCAGACTTCGACTTGTTCTTCTCCGGCAGTTTCGGGAGAGGCAAGAACCAGCGCGTCGAGCACTTCCCGTCTCAGGCGGTCCTGGCGCTCCTTCGGGGAGGACAGGACGAAAACCAAAAACCAAAAGAGCGTGGGCGCCGTGTTGGCCATGGCGGCAAAGGGCAGCATTATTTCCACCCGGGGGATGTCGACCTCGGGAATGTTGTCTTTGTGCAGGGTGTGAGCGCGGGAGCGCACGAACTCGCACACTTCGGGCTTGTCGTAGAGCTTTTGCGAGTAAAACGGCTCCAACCCCTTGCGGAGGGTTTGTCTGGCTCGGTGGCCCTTGGCTGCCGTTACGGCCGGGAAGGGCAGGCCCAGGGAAAGCTGCATGAGGGACGACTCGAAATCAAAGACTGCTTGTTCCATTTCCGGGTTCAGCCGGAAGGGATCCTGGGAGGCGTCGCCGTAGAGGGTTGTCGAGGTTGCGTAGCAGAGGACGTGGCGGGCCCAGAGGTAAAAGTTTGGGATCTGTTCGGGAGTGCAGGAGAGTTGGTTGAACTTGACGGAGAGCTGGCCCAGGGCGACGTTTGTCATGTTTTCGAGGTGTATGCCGCGCATGGACTGCGGGATGATGTGCTTGAGCATTTTGTCGGCCATTTCGTCCCCCTCCGGGCTGGTGAGGAGTTTGAGACCTTCGGGGGTGGGCGCCATGAGGTTGTTGATGTACTTGTGGATTATGGGGTTCGTGGAGAGGTGTTTGTTTTTGAACCCCGAGGCGATCAAGGTCGGATCCCAGATTGCGTACATTTTCCCCGTCAGCATCTGGAGGGTTGCGATGGGGTATTGGTCGCGGTTCTTGCGGGAGAGAACGGTGTGGAATTTGGCTTGATAGCGGAAGAGGTCGACGATGTGGCCGATCAGGGGGATTGAGGGTTTTAGCAGGGGCGGTTCGCGCGGGTCGACGCGGGGGGTTAGGAGAGTGTTGAGGAGGAGGGTGAGGAGTGTGGCGATGCCTATTGTGAGGGGGATGTTTTTGGAGGCGGCGGTGAGGATGCCGTCGCGGAGGAGTTCCTCCCGCGAGGGGAGGAAGGAGGTGATGTTGCTCGCTATTGACGCGGCCATGGTTGGTGACGTTCAGAGGAGGAAGTTTTCATGAGATTGAATGAGGGAAAAGATAAAGAAAAGCACTTTCTGTTGTGCGACGTGAACCTTTTAAGCTCGTGTGGGTCGGGGATAATTATGGACGAGTCAAAATGTGGCACAGCAGCGGTGTCCGGAATGTCTCAAATGATGATCCAATGGGAGTCTTCCCAGCCCGTTTGTTGGGCGTCATTGCAATCTCTTGGCGCCACCAACAACGCTTTTTTAAAATGCTGACTGTGTCGACGATTCTGAATATTATGTCCTGGTCAGGAAGCTCGTGAAAAAGGCCGTACGTTATGAACGATTATGCAGATGCATAGTGTAAGTATAAAAAGGAAAAAAGAAAAAAGAAAAAGTTGGCAACGACCAAGAAGTGAACAGCAAAAGCGAAGGTATTGAAACATTTGAAACTTTTTGAGCAATTCGAACATTCTAACAAGTGTAACACTTGCCAACTGAACCAAACGCTCTGGAACTTTTTTTTTTTGAAACAATACTAGGTAGCTACTTCGCTGGTAGGGTATCCCAGAGGGTAGCTTATATACCTGCAGGTGGTCAACAGAGCCGGCCTCCCTTAATGGACAGCACCAAAACGCTCCTGCAAAGCAGCATGCAGCTTCCCAAAAACACCACCGTACCATGCCGCAATTTGCTCCCACTCCCCGTCCTCCAGCGTCTTGCTATACATCCTCAACCAACCGCCAACAATGATATCCGCAAACGACGGCTGGCTTCCAAGAAGAAACGGCCCCTTTGTATCCCGCTTATACATGTCGGCCAAATCAAGCAGCGTCTTCTCCAAAGAATCCAACAACTTCTGTCTTGCCTCCTTGCCAACGATACACATGTCCTCAAACTTTTGGACGCCAGCTCTTCGCACAAACTCGGCCTGAATCTGCTCTTTCAGCTCGGGATCCCATTTCATCCCGGCGGTCGTCAACTGACAGTGCAAAGTAAAAGCCCAATCGACATTCGTGTTAAAAAGCGCGTAATCGGGATGGACCGAGTCGTCCTCCCGCTTGGAAAGGGGGACCAAAATCTCGACAGCTCCCGGGCAGATGAAATTCAGGTCCTGCTTGGGGAACAAGTCGCCGGCGCCGGAATCGGGAAAGTTGGTTTGCAGGTAATGGGCTATATCGAGGGAGTCGCCGACTACGGCGCCCGTTTCGTTGTCCTTGAGCACCGGGAGGGTGTGGAAGTCTGTTCCGTCGGCGAATTTGCGGCAGGCTGGGATTCCGAGACCCTGACGGGTTTTGGCGATGTCTGGCATTGGGACCCATTCGGTTTTGTAGGGGACGGCCTTGAAGTTGAGGGTGTAGCGGCCTTTCCAGGGGTTGGGGGCTGCCGTGTTGAGTTCGCGGGGTTGGGCGAAGGCGATGTCGTAGTAGGTTAGTCGTGGGGGAGTGGTGGTGTTGTCGGGCTCCATTATGTATGATGTACCTCGATGTGCCTGGGAGTTGCTTAACTTGTTTTGATGTTGGTCTTTGAGAAAAGCTGTAAGTATGGAGTATGAGATGATCAGAGACTGAAACTTTGTTGTTGTGATGGAAGTGAGAACCAGACTATGAGAGATTCGGGGGCGAGATATATCTTCTATGTTTACTTGTGCAACATCAGCCCACTGATCAATGTTTGTTGGGGATGGTTGATTATGATTCAGAGTGGTCCCAAGTCGTCCCGGCCCGCTTGTGATCCAACCGAGTCGAACCTGATTGGTGCTGGGTGGTGCCAACCCCTCTTCTTGGCAGGGCAGTTTCGGTCTTTGCCACGTCCGAACCTGAGTCTAACCTCTTCTGACTTGCGAATGCAGAGCTGGGTGGCTGTGGTGAAGGAACCAGACTCAATTCCATCGCCGATGCAATTCAAAGTGGGTAGCACAAACTACTGTGGTAACCCCCTTTTCTTAGTGTATGCACGCTTTATGTCCCCACGTAACGGCTTGGCACGGTTTATGCGCATCGTGCTCAATCTTTGATCTTTGCCTGACTTGGTAGGTAACAGCCAACCCTCTCTCTGCATGTCCCATCGCATCCTGATTTTCACACCGAACACGAACAATCACTACACGTGGGCTGCAGGTCGGTGTAATATCACCGTCCCGTGTTCCCATCCAAATATCCCATTGGCAAAACCACATGAAATTTGATCCGAATGACGTAGGCTTTCTTCTGTGTATTCCGTGTTTTCCCCTCATATGAAATTATGAAATGCTACACCGAAACACTATAACTTGAGCATCAATAAGCCCGGTTTCGGCTTCCAACATGTCCACCCTTTCACCAGCCTTGTTGTCTTGTCAAGGAGGCAAAGATGCATCTTTTGGCTCTTCTCGGCCTCGCAGGCCTCTCCCAGGGGTTATCCACCGATGAGACCGAATTCCACAACAACCTCAACTATCACAGCCCTTCCCGCCGTCACGACAGCCTCGGCGTCGACATTCCACTCGTCTCCCGCCGCACACTCAAACGCGGAGCAGTCCCCTACACCCCAGACCAGCTCAACTTCACCCACGGCGTAGCCTCCGGAGACCCCTACCCCGACAGCGTGATCCTCTGGACCCGCGTGGCCCCCTCAGCCAGCTCAGACACCAGCAACGCCACAGTCACCGGCGACGTCGAGCTCTACAACCACGAAACAGAACAGTACATCAGAGCCGACCCCAACCCGATCTGCGTGGACTGGAAAGTCTGGACCTTTAACTCCAGCACAACCTCCTCCCCCGTCTCCCAAGGAAAAGCATACACAACAAGTGACATCGACTTCACCATCAAAGTCGAAGCCTCGGGTCTCTCCCCATTTACTCGGTACAGCTACCAATTCGCAATCTGCAACTCCAACAAAACCAGCCCGCTCGGCGCAACCAAAACCGCTCCCTCCCCTGACTCTGACGATTTGGACTCCATCTCCCTGGCAGTCTTCTCATGCAGCAACTACCCCAACGGGTACTTCAATGCCTACGGCAATGCAGCCCGCAAGAAGCAACACGACTACGTAGTCCACTTGGGCGATTACATCTACGAAAGCGGCGGCTCGGGCGAACGCGCGCCGCAGCCCAGGAAAGTAATCTTCACTCTGCACGACTACCGCACCCGCCACGGCCAGTACCGCACCGACCCGGATTTGCAGCTCTTGTCTGCCTCCTCGGCCTGGATAACGACCTGGGACGACCACGAGATAGCAAACAACGGGTACAAGGACGGGTTCTCGGCGCTGAACAACACCGAAGCTTCTTTCCGCCAGGACGGCAGGTTGGTGTCGGTCGATCAGAGGAAACTAAACGCGGTGAGGGCGTATTTTGAGTGGATGCCCATCCGGCAGGTAGATTTGGACGACAACCTGAGGATCTGGAGGGATTTTAAGCTTGGAAAGTTAGTTGATTTGATTATTTTGGACACGAGGAACTACGATCGGAGCATAACGAGTCTGGGGTGGAACGATGGGTATATTGATTTGATCAAGGACGAGTCCAATCGGAGTTTGATGGGCGGGAGGCAGGAGAAGTGGTTTTACAGAAAGCTGTTGCAGTCAAAGGAGAGGGGGGCGAGGTGGAGGGTTGTGGGGAGTCAGATTGTTTTTGCGGGGAGTACGATGCCTGGGGGGAGGGATAACTGGGGTGGGTATACGGCTAATAGGAATAGGACGCTGAAGCATTTGTACGAGAATGGGATCGGGAATAATGTATTTTTGGCTGGGGATAGTCATCAGAATTGGGTGAGTTTGCAATTCAAACATGGGCTTCGTGAACGGGGAAAAAGGGGGTTTGAGCTGACTCTGTATTTTTAGGTGTCTGATGTCCCTTGGCTTGGGAATTCGGATTATAACTCTGCCACCGGTGCGGGATCTATCGGTGTTGAGTTTGCTGGTACTGCTGTCAGCTCGAGCGGAACTTCTGGACCGATCACCAACGCCAACAGCAATGCTCAGACGCAAATCAACAGGCACCAGGTCCTTCAGTGGCAGGAGGGGTATTACAGGGGGTATTTCCTCCTGACGGCTGGGAAGGATAAGGTTACTACTCAATATTTTGGTAAGCAGGTGTCTTCTCACGGGTGTAGCCCTTCATAAATGCTAACGGTTTGCTCAGGCTCACCGAGCGTGTCAACCCGCAATCCCTGGGACCTTCCCTTGGCCAACTTCACCGTTCTCTCGGGCCAGAACAGGCTGGCGCGACCGGTTGCAGGGGGCAGAACTGAAGCAGGGTCCCTCAGAGGTGGTAATGTTGTTGGGACGAACCTCACTCGCAACACGGAGACGGGTGAGTGGCGCGTGGTTGGGTTTCCAAAGATGTACATTTAGCTGGAGCGAAGCTCCAAAATAAAATGGATTTGAACCATAGATGCAATGGAGAATCTGTCAGTATAATCTACCTATATGGACTATCGAGCGAACCGAGGCCGGGGGTTTGGGGGCTTGCCCCCATCAATACAAAGAAGACAGCCCGACGTCTAATTAATCCTCCTGCAAGCGTTCAAGTTGACCACAACTCAGTAAACTACAACCTTTTCAGACTCCTCAGCGATATCATCACCCGGCAGAAACCCAGCTCCCACCCGTTCGAATACCTTTAGCCCACTAATACCTGTATTATTACCACCCGCCTTGTTCCAAAACACGTCCTCTTCAACAGCTTGAACCTCCCGCAGCAAAAGGACGTAACAAAGTCTCTCGCCGTCCGTCGCCTCCCTCTCGTATCCCAGAACCGTACAGACCGGCTTATTATATGGCGCGCAGCAGTACTCACTCCTTTCCTCGGGTCGGTCAAAAACGATTTCCCTATTCTTCCTTGAACTTTGAGAATACTGCGAAAAGGTAACGAGCTCAGGATGGGGTCTGTACTCTCGCGCTTCGACTACGAGAGCGCCGATCTGGGAATCAAAGCTTGCAATCACGTCGTCTCGGCCGAACTGGGTGGTGTCCGAGTCCTTGGCCGGTGGTGCAGACCAGGGAGATCTCAACTCGACCCAGTCGGTGCGGTTAAATGCCGGAACGATGTAGTCGATCCCTCCTGTGTATGCCATCCAGGACCAGGAAGGAACACGCGAGATGCCTCCGTAGGCTTCCTTAAAGTTGATACGGGTTAGCTCGGCGGTGCTGGGGGCGCGACACCAGAGCAGGCTTCTTCGTAAGTGGCCCAGGTGGCTTGGGCCTTTGTATCCCTCGTCGAGGATGCCGAAGCCTCCCTTGACGCCGAGTGCCCGGAAGATTCGAGACTGCAGGCCGTCGATGGCCGTCGGGCGGTCGCAGCTGTTGGTGAGGCTCAGTCGGGAGTATTCTTTGAACAGGTCTTGGTACCGGAGGATCCTCTCGGCTTGCTTGGCATTCATGAGGATGTCTGGGAATTTTGGATCACCGAGAAAGGCGGCCCGCGCACTGTTTTTTTTTGGGAGGGGGTAGGTATCATCTTGTCAGCTTCCATCTTTGAAGACTCGGTACACGGCACGCTTGTTGGGTTTCTTACCTCGTCATGGTAATCCCCGTCTCGCATCTCACCCCCTTGCCGCATTCCCAGTACGCCTGGCTATCCGTAAAAAAGACTGTCCTCCGAGCCAGGGCGTGTTCCTGGAGCACCCAGCCTCTGCGGCTCAGCGGTCCGCTCAGCACGTCCGTTTGGAAGTCATCTATGTGCTCGGCGATATGGAACTCTCCATTCCCGTCAGCTGCCGGGAACGTCACGACGGCTCTTTTCTTTCTCCTTGCTAGGAACCCGGCTCCGTGGCCTTCGCCTCTGCTCAATGCCAAGACGCAATCAGCGCCAGCATATACCTGTTCCATGCACTTCATCTGGTCTTTGAAGTCGCCGCCTGGTCCTTGGATGATGCAGATGCAGTCGATCCACAGGTACTGATAGCCCAAGGCCCGCGTGACTCTGACGGCATCGGCGAATGTGGCGGGGATCGACGACAGAGGAATCCCCTCGAGATGCGAAGCAAGGTTGTTGACTGTTGTGAGAAAGTGTGGTCCCGGCCCCCATTGGTGCGACAGAGCGAGCCACTTGCCTCTGTCATCAGTTGATGTTTCGACGAGACGGACGTGGCGCGAACGCGAGGATCCCACATCGATCAAGCGGCTGGGGAGGGATTGGTCTTCGCTGCGATAGCTTCTGCCGCGCATGCAGTCGTGGTTGGCGCCGCAGTGGTTTAGCCACTGCTTGATCACTTCAAAGTGCGTCGCCGATACGGGCGATGGGAGCTCGCCAAAGCCAACTTGGACTTGGTCGTCGACATCTGCCGCGAATTCGGGACTGTGGAAGATGGACGCGGCCGTGGCTCCCAGAGACGCGAATTTGAGAGACGAGTCTTTGAACTCAACCGTGACCTCTGTCATCTTTTCGTCCTTCTCAAAGTTGTGCCGCTGGCAGGACAGCCAGAAGAGTGAGCACAGATGACAGATGCTCAGTTCAGAAGACCTTCTCAGTGCGTCTAGCGAGTAAGTCTTGTTGAAGTCTAGTCTTTGACGGTCCCAAAGCCCGGTCTGAAAGCCTTGGCAATTGTTGCAAAGTTTAGTAACAGTTGACTCGACAGATGATGGCACCAGTGCTTCTGTGGTACTGTTGTCGTGGCTTTGGAGGATGGAGAAGAGAGAACGGGCAAATCGGTTGTCGACCACGAGCTCCCAGTCTTCGTCCAGCCGTGTGCTCCCGTAGCTGATGTGCGTCAATTCCGGCACCGTCAAACCGCCGTCGGGTTGGAGTGTGAGTTGGCTCGGACCATTGTGCCGTGTGCTTATCACGAGGCTGCCCCTATCTTGCTGCGGGCTTGAGGTTTTGAAGGCATCGGGGAAGGACAGACGGCTTCTGTCCACGTCGTAATAGTCGTCCTCGTGATCCAGAATAATGTCCTCCATCAGCATCACAAACTGGTCAGCGCGAGCGCGGCCCTTTCCAACCGAGATCTTTGAGTTGTTTGCATGCTGATCCTGACCTTGCTGAGAAGTCGTAACTGACTCGGATACGCTGGCATCGCGACAAGCCTCCAGTTTCGGGCTGCTGGGCACTCGAAAAGTCCTCCCGTCTGGGTCGACGATGCGGATTGTGGGAACCTGCCGCTCTCCTTGGTGGCTGATCGGTGTATCCGGGGTGACGAGGTTGCCCTTCTGGGCACCGTCTCTGCCAAAACCTTGTTGCTCTTCGTCAGGGCGACCGAGAGCTGGGGAAGCAAAAGGCGGCTTGAATGGCAAAGACTTTTGCTGGGCTGATCTTATGCTATCAATCACGGCGGATAGATCTGGTAGCGTTCCCAAGGTTGGAGGCAGCTCGACGACAAGGAGTCGGTCTCTGATCAGGTTGAGGAGATCTCCCAGTGCTGTTCCTGGTTTGCAGGCTTCCTGCGAAGCCATGTGACCCATCCACACCTGCACGACATGGTGTACCGTCGCAACCTTTTGGCCTTTTACGAACTCTATCTCGTAAAAGGTGTCGTCATTCCCGATGCTGCGGTTGAAGTCGTTCAGGCCGTCTAGTCCGTACAAGACCCAAACAAGGAACTCCAGAGCGATGCAGCCCATTGCCCAGATGTCGTAGAGCCTTGATAGCTTTTTCACTGGCTTTTCTGGCGTCAACTGGTTGCCCTGGCTGACAGGACCTGTGCCTTCACCGCTGGCCCCGAACCCGGTCACCACTTCTGGTGACTCGTAGCGGCGGGTGCCGTAGTCAGTTGAGGTCTTGTGGCTGCGGAGCTCGGTCACCAGCTCGTGCCTCTTTGCCAAGCCCCAGTCAGCGATTTTGAGCGTACCCATGCCGTCGCCGTTGGAGCTTTTGAACCACAGGATGTTTTCTGGCTTGAGGTCGCCGTGCCGAAAAGATAACTGCCCAGTCCGGAGTTCGGGGTAGTGGGACTGACGGAGTGCTGTAGCCAAGCCCAATATTTGTGTCAGAGTGTCTCTGACAAGGGTGGCCGAGGATGCAGGCCGCTTGTACGTCCTCCACAGGTTACGAAGATTGATGCCATTGGCCCATTCAAACATAAGATAGTGATCCTCCCGTCCTGGCGCGCCGCGACGAAAGGCTGTGATAAACTGGACGATGTGTGGCTGGTCGAGGGCGTTCATCTGTTGCAAAACACTGGCTTCCTGCTTCCAGCCGCGAATCATCTTCTGCCGGTCCTGCTCATTCGCCGGCTGGATCTCTTTGACGGCGACATGTTCCCAGGTCACACCCTGTTGGAATGGTATGTTAGTGTCGGTAATCTTCTTCTCATGCCCGTTGGTCAAGAACTCCTCACCGGATTATTTGTGTTCCTCAAGTGGTTCGGGTGAATCTTGTACTTGCACACGTGGCCGAATGCCCCTCTCCCGCCCTCGTTCTCGTACTTCTTGATAAAAGGTATGTAACCCAGCTCAAAGTTATCGTTGTACTTGTGTTCTGTTGCAACCTCAAATATGGGCACCAAGACTTTCCATTGATGCCTATAAAAGGTTTCAATCCTGGAGTTGTTCCATATGACCTTTGCCTTTCTCCCGTTGGGATTAAACAAAGCGAGCACGTGTGATCTTGGCCGCGAGGGGGCGCCACCGGGCAAAGGGTATTCATGAAGCGGAGGAATGGGCAAACTATCATCTGTAAACCCTCCATTTGGCCCATCTCTAAAAAGTCTCATTGCCCTCAGGAGAGCTGTTCCCTCTAGTCCGATGTATCTCACAACGACGGCGAATAATCTCTTGGCTCTTTGCTCTATGAAGTCAGCAAGACGCTTAACGTCAGCGGGTGACTCGGAGTCCTCGTCCCAAAGCGCCTGCAGGATAGCCTTTTTCGTAATGACATGATCAAGTGTGCCTTCGGGGATGAATTTTGGATCTGGCCCCTTATCGAATTCGCTGACAACCTCGAGCTCCCGGATCCGGTCTGACAGCCCGACTTCGTCGTCGGATGACTCAGACTCAGAGCTGGAACCAGAGCTTGGTGACATGCTGCCAGTGATGAAGATGAGATGTCGAGCATGTGTATGATGCAAACATGGAGTTTCACAGCATGTGCGTGATCACATCTTCGACGGCAGCCTGGTCTTCAATCGACTTGTTGGTCATCAACGGAATCTGCCGCCAGGCTGCCTCACAACAATCACACTTGGCATGAGCCTCTTGAGATGGTGTGGTCAATGACTGTGCCAAGCCCAGCCGCCGTCACACAGGCCCTTGTCAACTCCCGGATTTGGTAGTGTGTGTGTGGGGTTTTCACATCACATCCCGCACGCGCTGCATTATGCACTAAGGGGTGCATAAAATTGGCGGTTTTATTGGCCTAGCCTCCAACCAAGTGATAATAGTCTTCCGATAATCCTCTCAGCCCACCGTCAAGTCTGCCATTCAGCCTGTGGCTCGGCTCAGTTGAGTGGCCAGAAGGGTTTCAACTTGAGCCGCCGCCATCCACGCCGCCGCCCTCGGGGCGGTTGTGTCGAACTTGCACTTTTGTCGCTGGGGACGTTTTCTTCTTGTCCACTGGAAAAGCTGCATCTCGACATTTCCTCCCTTGAAAGTTTCCTTGGCGCGTGTATGCTGTAGACGGTATGTCTGATCTGAAAAGGAGAAGAAGAAAGAAATGATCAGAAACAAGTTGAAATGCCAGGCTTTGCATCAGAGACGAATTCTGCTCTTACCTCGATCCAGTGGTCATTGTCAGGAAAGAGCTCTGAGAGAGTCTTGGCAAGTTTCTCGGGGTCATACTCCCGTGAGCTGAAATCTTGTCGATCCGACTCACAGCCTGAGCTTGCATGTGAGAGAGTTCGCAATGACTCCATGATGAGGACTTGGATTTTGTTGGCGCTGGTTCGGAACTTTGGGAAGAACTTGAAGTCGTGAAAGGGGAACTGAACCTGGGGCACTGTCGAAAGGGATTTGAGTCTTTATTATCTGCCACCTGGACCTTCTTTCACGCGGAATTCGGGGCGCCTAAATCGGGTCAATTCCATCCCTCAGTTGGGAGCACAGGGTCGGGGCACGGTGTGCCCCACCCCCTGAGCCGTTGCGCCGGTTCAAGGCCACAGGCGTCTCGTGAGTTGTTGCGGCCTCCACCATGTGCCGCTGGGGGCTGGGGGCACGGCGGTTGGACCGACACCATCTTGGCACTTGGGGCGGCTATTAATCTCATTTGTTTAAAATAAAATGATAGGCCTTGATTACGGTCAGACCACCCACAACCTGCACCTCTGGAGACACCACGTCGCACTGATCACGTTTTTGATGAGGACCTACACCGATTCTCCCCGATGCAGCACAATACGAGTCAGCCTTTCACGGCCCTTCCCGCTGGCGATGTTGAACTTGAACTTCACCCCAAAACTCAGAATGAGCCCACCAATTCCAAAGCCGCCGCTATCCCCAGCATCAGCATCTCAGTCCACGAGGTCCTGGCGAGTCCAAGTCCATCGGGTCAAGGCCCTGGTCAAATTCACAACTCGGAATCGCTGTTGCTTGGGCTGGAGAGGGAGAGCCATGATGATGGGACGTTGACGCCGCGGAGCGGCGACTTTGTTCAGGATGCAGTCGATCTCGAAACGAGTCTTCAAGATGCAAGCCAGATGGGCCAGGAGGGGCTTGCTCCTGCAGCATCAGCAGCAATTCGGGGGTCAAATCCGCAGGGCATTCCTTTAGGGCCCAGCGAGCCTTTGCCGAGCACGAGTGCTATTACAGACCTGGGCGACCAAGTGTAC
Source organism: Cladorrhinum sp. PSN332 (assembly GCA_033297175.1). Taxonomy (NCBI): domain Eukaryota; kingdom Fungi; phylum Ascomycota; class Sordariomycetes; order Sordariales; family Podosporaceae; genus Cladorrhinum; species Cladorrhinum sp. PSN332. The sequence goes on from MU858865.1 coordinate 184,890, forward strand.
TGGCAACGTACCGACTCGCTGGGGTCTCAAAATTCGGCCAACAGTGGATCAAGCGTCGAGTCGGCGCCCACAAGTCTGCGAAACAAACTCTCCAAAGCCCGCGTTCTCAAGCCTTGGAGCAACAATATGCCAACCAACGGGTTTGTTCCCAAACCTCTTCTTCACAGACTCATTACTCCGGATGTGGTGACGGCTGAGCTCACCAAGCCCTTCGAGCGAGCTGCCCTCAGGCGACTCCTCAAGACCTTCAACTTGCTACCTTCAAACTCCCTTTCAACGCAACAGCAAGAAGACATACGAAAGAGGTCACTCAGAATCTGTGGAAATCCCACCAACAGTCGAGTGGATTCAAGTTCAAACCAGCACAAAAGAGCCAGCAGTCATGGCCAATTCAGAGAAAACCACAACATGAACCCTCCGCCAGCTGACAAGACGTTTCGGAAAATCCTAGCAATCCTGCTCCTCATGGGGCAGAAAAAGGAGAGAATTCACGCCTTCATAGACGAGGATGTCTCAGACGCCGATCTTCCCTTGGCCGTTGCAGACCCGGTGAGTGTAACCTCGACGACTGGTAAAGCCCGGAAGAGCTATCAGCTTCGCCGCAAGAAGGACCCCGAGACCCGCCTAAAGTGCTTCAAAGGCTGGAAGGTTGCCGAGATGGAGAAGTTTGAGAATTGGCAGTGGTCCGTTCTTTCGCCATATTTTGGACGCGATTCGACTTCACCCAGAAAGATCCCACACTATGTTCTTCCCAACCAGGCTATTCTTCCATTTCTGGACCTCCATCTGATCGACAGCCGAGGGGGTTCTAGCGAGGTCTACAAAGCAGCCATTCATTGCGATCATCACGACTTTAAGGAATTTGCTCCCAGACAGCCCACAACAGCCGAGGCGGTGAACAAGGTTGGTCTTGCAGCAATACCATGGAAACGCTTGGGCCGCTTTGCTAACCTGACCTTCAGTGTGACGCTTTTGCAGTTAAACGCCTGAAACCGCAAATGCCCAGAGAGCAGTTCAAAAAGGAAGTCGGGATCCTGGAGATTATTAACAAGAGCCCTCACGATCATGTCATCACCCTGCTCGTCACCTACGAGCAACACGAGCGTCATCATCTCGTCTTCCCACTAGCAAAGTACGACCTCATTGAATACTGGAAGTCGAAGCAAACGAATCACATGCCCCACAATGACGAGCAAACAGCGCAATGGCTCGCAGAGCAATGCCAGGGCCTGGCATCGGGGCTTCAGCAGATACACCGTATTTTAAGGACATCATCCAGCAGCTTCGAGTCGGCCGCTTGCTTAGTCCGACAATCCGTCTTTCCCGCCAAAGATCCTCTGGCAGCACTGAGGATGTTGTTTTGCAGACACGGGGACATCAAACCCAAGAACATTCTCCTCTTTGCAGACGTTAACGAGATGTCGGTCGGTAGGAAGGGCATTCTCAAGATTACCGACTTCGGAGCTGCCGAGTTCGGCGAGGTCGAAGCGGTCCCGCAGAAGGCTTTGCCGTTTACGCCGGCTTATCAGCCGCCCGAAGCGGGCACGAGAGGTGGCAAAGGAGTCATGAGCACCTCGTACGATATCTGGGGGCTCGGCTGCCTTTTCTTGGAGTTTGCCACTTGGTGTTTTGGTGGCTGGGACTACATCGAGGAGTTCGAGACGAATCGGATGGAGCCTGACCTCACGGTTCGGAATAACAGGCTCGTCGCATCCAAGTATCGCACTCCGACCTTCTTCAGGCTTACCACAGACTCCGCTGGCGGAGAGGCTGTACCAGAGATCAAGGATTCGGTCCGAACCGTAGGGCAAACTTCCTCTCAATTCTTTTCTGCCTCATCTTTTAATACTGACTTCAGCACCAGTTCATCCGGGACCTGCATAATCGACGGGAGTGCACCGAGTTCTTCCACGACTTTCTAGAAATGGTTGAGAGGGAGATGCTGGTGATCGATCACAAGGATAGAATGACTGCGAGAGAAGTCGAGCGAGAACTGGACAGCCTGCGGGAAAAGGCGAGGTCTGATCGCGAATACTTTCGGACCGCGGCAGGTCGGGGAGCGGTAGAGTCTGCCGCAACGACCGTACACGAAGCGGATGATGGAAACTAAATAATAATATGTAATGTTTTTCGTACAATGATACCCCTGTTTTTTCACAAAAGAAATGGCAATATTTAATGCTACGTCAGGGGTAAACCCACATTGCCCAGTGTTCTGCCATAGGTCCGGCCTCGTTCAAGTTAGCCATCTCACCAGACTTTCCCAGGCGTCTTTATAAGGCAATTGGATCCCTCTTCACTTCTATTTTTGATTTTGACTAAGCCGTAAATCGTCAGAGAGTCCACATCACGGTTGTGGTCTCGACCCATCCTAATCGCACCTAAGATGCCATCAAAACGAGACCTCATCTTGCTCGCTTGCGAGAATCTTTTTGTGGTCTCGCAAATTCCATCAGTAGATTCTCCATGTCCGCATCTTCAGCGCCGCGGGAAGAGAAGCAATAGTTATCGTATTTGGGGACCATGTCGGAGTTATCAACTCGGATATATCGATCATCAGATCGTGTGTGTGTCAAACGCTTGCTCGCTGCACGCTTCAAGGCTCTTCTCAAAAGGCACCTCCAGCCTTTGGCGGTCACACTGGCAGTCTGAGCTTGAGACTGTTTTGACATCTTGTCCTGGTATTGGTGGGAGGAATAAACTTGAGAATGATCATGATTTTGCAGACTTCGAATCTCTGTTTACGGAAAGAATTGAAGTGCGCCATCTTATGGCGAATGGTTCTTTGTGTGTTTCACCAAAACATGAAACACCGCGACTTCGAGTTGTCTTTGTTGGTCCCACAAGGACATGAGAAACAAGGGCAAAAGGGCAAAGTGTACCTACCTATTCATGTAACTATTTCTACACTTTCTAGCTTCCTTCCAATTTTTCTGCTCCCTTGATTTATTTACCCAAGTAAAATCCAGTGCTCGGACTTTTGAGATTCCAACCATAAATTTACATGTTGTTTTCTTTTTCCCAGAGATACATACAGTCGCGACCCAACAGAGCTCTCATCATATGGCTTAGCCATGATTGTTTGTTCTCCTGACGCGATACTTTAATTCACTCTTGTTGCCTGGGCGACTCTCCAGCTTGCCACACAACACGTGTATCCCATGAGTATTCCTGGCAAACAACAATTGATGACTGGCCTGACAAACAATAAACCGCCGAACAACAATGGATGACACTGTTTGCCATGGAAACAATACCTCATGACCAATGTGGGCAATCATAAATCCATGATTGCTCTCGCCAAAATAACTTGAAGTCATCCATGACTGACAGGTGAGAGCCTATTTAAGACCTGTCATCTAGATTTCCTCCCTCTTTCTCCCTCTTTTTCTCTTTTCTCAAAACTCGATCTTCCTTCTTCGCCTCAAATCTCTCCCTCCTCATCGGTCTGAGACATCAGTCCGAGACATCAGTCCGCCTATATATATATCATTCTCGACAATACAGAAACGCCCATCTGACCCCTCAAACAAGCGTCATCCTTTAAACCTGGCTTTTAAAAAGCCCTATCAGCCGAGTCATCCGCGCCTTCAGATATCTCGACATTTTTCGTCAGACTTTTACTCTCCTCCATCCACTGCTTACGATGGTGTCAAAATCATCGCGGCGTCTTCGCTGCGTGGGCGAGTTTCTGGCAGGGTGGATTCAAGGACCCCGAGATCTTGTCCTTGGCTTTTTGTTAGTTTCGGTAAGTTCATTGGGTCTCTTGTCCTCACCCCCCCAAACCTCGGCACATGCACCAAGTCTCTTGTTGTTTCCCTCTCAATCACCTCTTCAACTGCCTGCCAGCTGATTCTCTTGATTCGTTTCCTCTCCGTCTTTTGTTTGCCTTACTGACCGATCACCACCTCAAGCCCCTGTTTGTCAGGTTTGCCTCTCCGTTCAGGGTTAAACCTGTCCAAATAAACAGCACATGACTCCTCGTCACCCTCTCAACAACTTGTTTATCTACTTCCCACCCGACATCGCCAGGTTTACGCTTGGTTTGCCTCATATTTGCTTCCCCGACGGCCCGGCGCTGGTCTGATGATCTTGGGCAAACACCAGTGAGTTGACTCCTCCTTGCCCTCTCAACAGGTTTCTCAGTTGCTTGCCAGACAAACATCACCGTATTTACCCTCCATTGGCATGGTAACATCTACCACATGACTCCTAGTTTGTTATCAAACTTTCCTTGCCGCCCTCTCAACCAAGCCTTTCAGCTGCTCGACAGCCGACATCACGACATTTTCCCATGTTTGCCATCACGTTTGTCTCGCTGACGGACCGGCAGCTCAGGAGCGCTCTGGACGACCCCCCCTCCCCCCCCTCCTCCTCCTACAGGTATATAAAGACCTCTCCCCTCTCTCAAATTTCCACGCTCAGATTTTCTCGCCAGATAAATTCTTTCTTCCCGCGAACCACTCTTCCGTCTTTCGCCACATCGATTTTACCTACTCTTTTAACAGTAACCATCACCATCGTGATCACCACCGAATCCATTACTACAGCGCGCGCTTTGCTAACTTTACTCACAGAACATACTTAATTTGTGTCCTCATCAATATGGTGCGTAGTGACACCTTTTTCGGGTCCCGTTTCTCTCAGATGCGTCTCAAGAAGCGCGGCAGCCTTGACCGGCTCGTTGCCAGATGCAAATCTGTCGCGAAGAAAGTGAAAGCAACGCTTTCGCCCACTTTGCGAACGATGATTCTGGAGAACAACAAAGAGCTTGCGCGTCGGGCTGCTGGATTCGAGTCTTTGGACTGGCCGGCCCATGAACAGCCACCTCTTGGAGAAGATATTTATGATCGGCAAAACATCATCCTGCACCCGGACGTCAACACATCCATCGCACCAGCCGCATCCTCTTCGGAGCCCGCGCGTTGAAAAGATGTTCAACTTGACGGCCAAGAAAACGGTGCCGTGTCAGATGTCGCTGGTCGGTCGCCGTCTTCTGGGGATGATTCATCTTCTTCTGACGACGAGTCTGCGTCTTTGACGCGTGATAGCGCCCCCGAGCCTGTCTCCCCGAAGGCGCCTCCTCCTACGCCAGCAGTCCAACTCTGCTCGGCTTCGCCCGCAGACTCATCGCTTGAGACTTTGTTCCACGTTGATGTCTGTGATGGCAGTCCCTCTCGGGAACGTGGCTGTTCTTCCAAATCTTCATATAGCAACCTCTCGCAAACGCCGTCGCTGACTTTGGAGCTCGTTTGGAAATAACTTTGAGACCTCCTGTGGCCATCAAAGCTCGCCAGGAATACTCTCCCATATACGGCACTTTGTTTGCTCTCTCAGAGGCCAACAGAGAGGCATCTGGTTGCTCGCCTGACTCGTCTTTGGATGATTCTGACAACATGGCTTCCCTCCAACAGCCTGCAGCTTCCAGTCCATCTCGCCCCGAGCCACCAGTCCCTTGGAAACCACGGCCCCGTAAAATACTACCATAATCACAAGCATTACTATACTAATTTGTTCACCTCCCGCGGTCTCCGGATCAAGCGGAGATGGTACGGTACTACTACGCTCAATCCCACGGTAGTAGAGGAGGTCCTGTGGGATGATGTCAATGGCCAAAGTTTCCAGCATTAATGTGCCAAGTAACACTAGCCTTGTGGGGGAAATCCCGACGCTGCCTGCCAGATTGCTGGTCGACCTTGACGATGCTCCGGCTTCCGAGTCCCAACCTCCTGCTGAGGTTATCTGTTTTGTCGGTTTCGGCTCATCTGGGGAGATCAACAACTCTGAAAATGACGATGACGAATCACCTTCACCATTTGAAATCGCAAGTCGGCAGGCGGGATTGTTTCTAGCCCTCGAGGTCGATCGCAAGCTCATGAATTAACTTGAAAGTAGCCTGCAACCATTGCAAGTACCATGTCTGTCATATCTGTATGTCATTCTTGTATTCGAATTCCAGTTTGTTTCAAAATAGTTATAGCTAATGTTCAAGTTGTGAATGACATAAGCAAGGGGTAGCTTTTGGCACTGGGAGAAAGATTTGGTTACAAGGCAACCATGCTGATAGCACGAGTGACAGAAATGGCCCTTTTAGTTCTGGTTTGACATGTACCTACGGCGCTTAAATTCGATACAAGAGTGGAAGTGGGTTGCATTCAATAGAACCAAAACTCACCCATTTTGATGCTTGAGGTCTAATTCACTCCTGCCGAGTTTGGAGACAAATACGTGGATGTCCCACAAGGTGTTCTGACAAACCCCCGACGCTGACGTGCACGGGCATTGGTGTTGCAACCCCCGGAGTAACAAATAGGGGCAAGTAAACAATACTCAGAACCCAGGATCAACCAACTGACCAACCGGAATCATTCCAGCATACATAGTGTCATGATTAATAATCTATCAACTACTAGCTCTTCTTTACCAATGCATTCATTTTTGCCACTGTCCCTCATTGATCAAGTTCTGCATCTAGGCCCTGCACTTCCTTCTTGCCAAGGCAATAGTGCCGTATGAGGTTCACGACCGCGGCTGACACTCTCTCAGGGCGTTGGCTGTCTTTGATTGGCTGCTGGATACCGTATTCGGATAGAGACCCGATGTGTTGGTTCACCCGTCTTTTAGCCGCTGCAGAAGGCTGAAAGTAGAACGTGATGCTACCGTGACAGGGACACCAACCAACACGTTTTCCGAAATGCACGGCAGACATGGATCAAACCGTGCCATCCAACCTCTTGCTTTGCGGGGGAATTTTCGGCCCCCGGAACGCGACATCAAAAGTTGATTAAAAGGGGGATTCATTCCACACACTGTTGAGATTCTTCATCTCGATCATCTTCTTTGTTGTTGAGACATACTCTTCGACTACAGATCAGATCAAGATGCGACAAACTTTTGGCAAGACTCTCTGGGGTCTCCTGCCTTGCTTATCACTTGTTCAGGCTGCCGGACCTGGAAACAACCAGAACCAGGAATATGATTACATCGTTGTTGGATCTGGCCCCGGAGGAGGCACTGTAGCATGTCAACTTGCACGCGCCAATCTCTCGGTCTTGCTTATCGAGGCCGGAGATGACCTCCTCCCCGGCGGCTTGGGCGACTACACGCCCGGTGTGACCTGGGACTTCTTCGTCAAGCACTACAGCGATGACACCAAGACCATGAAGAACAACTATCTCACCTGGAAAAAGGCCGATGGTCGGTACTGGGTGGGCAAGGGCAGCGACACTCCGCCCGCCGGATCAACCTTCCTCGGTGTGTACTACCCCAGAGGCGCATCAGTTGGAGGGTCAAGCATGATCAACGCCATGGCGACTCTCCTGCCTCCGGACAGCGACTGGGACATTATCGCACAAGAAACCGGCGATTCCTCCTGGAGGTAAGTCTTTTAATCTCACCGTCAGCCTTTAGTGGAGCTTTCCATGCTAACTCATAAAAGTGGCGCCAACATGCGCGACCTCTTCGTCCGCATCGAACACAACAACTGGCTCCCGCGCGGAACCCCAGGCCACGGCTTCGACGGCTTTTTCCAAAACCACCAACCCCCCGTCACCTCCCTGGACGACCGCATCATGGCAGTCTCCCAGGCGATCGCCCCAACCCTCAACCTGGACCCCTCGGAATCCAAAATCCTCGAATACATCAACCTGGACGTCAACTCCCTCGACCCAAACCGCGACACAACCACAGGCATCTTCGGCATCCCCTTCCACACCTACGAAAATGGCACCCGCTTCAGCTCCCGCGCCTGGATCCAAGAAACCATCAAAGCCGGTTTCCCTCTGACCCTCCAAACCAACTCTTTAGCAACCAGCGTCCTCTGGGAGGAGGAATCCAGCCCTCTACGCATAAAACGCCGCGCCGGAAAGGGTAAATCATCCAAACCCAAAGCAGTAGGAATCAACTACCTATCCGGCACGGCGCTCTACAAAGCCGACCGCCGCTCCTCCCCCTCCAACACCGGCATCCCCGGATCTGTTCGAGCCAAACACGAGGTCATCATCTCGGGCGGGGCATTCAACACTCCTCAGCTCCTCAAACTGTCCGGAATCGGTCCAGCTGCCGAGCTCGCGCAACATAACATCCCGCTTGTCGTAGACTCCCCCGGCGTAGGCACGAACCTGATGGACAACGAGGAACTCCCCATCGTGGGGCATTTCGCTCCAGGCGCTCCACCGGGTCCATTCGCAGGCATGGCCCCCGGCACGGTCATGCTGCACACGCCCCACGCCAGGACCGCAGAAAGAGACGTCTACATCATGCACGGCCCCTTGGCTCTGAGGGGGTTCTACCCCACCGATCAGGATAATACTCTGCCCGTCGACCCGCAAGGCACGTACGGCATTTCCATCGTTAAGCAGTTTCCCGAGAACCGCGCCGGCAGCGTCTTGCTCCGCAGCTCCGACCCGAGAGATACACCACTTATTAATCTGGAATTATACGGCGACGCCGGGGGGCTGAACGACCTGGAAGTCATGAAAGACGTGGTCAAGTGGGCAAGGGGTGTGTATCAGAACGTGTCAGCGCCTTACGGGCCGGCTACGACCGTCGAACCGCCTTGCGATGGAGATGAGTCAGAGTGCGAGGCGGTGGATGAGGACTGGATCGTGGGGCAGACTTTCGGACACCACGCCACGTCTACTGCCAAGATTGGTGGAGATTCGGATGCGTACGCGGTTTTGGACGCGGAGTTTAGGGTTAGAGGCGTGGAAGGGTTGAGGGTCGTGGACGCGAGCGCGTTCCCCAGGACCCCGGGCGTCTTCCCGGCTGTTGCTACTTTTATGTTGGGGCAGAAGGCGGCGGATGTGATCTTGGAAGGGCTGGAGCGGGAGGGGAAGGGGAAGGGGAAGGGGAAAGGTAAGGGTAAGGGTAAGGGTAAAGGCAAGAGAAGGTCGATTGTCCGGGAGTGGTAGGTGGGTGATTGGGTTGGATATTAGTCAGAGTTTGTAGGTTGGGTATTAAGGGGCGATCATGGATAATTGGCGCGATTGGTGAGATGACTCGGAGCAAATTTTAACAGACAATCTTTTTCGCTGATCGTCATGTGCTTATCTTGTGACTGGCTGTTGCGAAGAGAAAAGAAGTTTCTGGCACCTATGTAAACCCTAAATCCTTCCTCTTCGTCTGCAATTCTTTGCCTCGAAAAGGACCCAGACCGAGAAAAAGTGGCCGCCGCCTTTCTCCCGACTTTGGCAGCGGATTTCAAGGGTCTGAATTTTACCAGATACAAATCCACTGTGCGAATCCCAGGGGTTTCTTGACTCCATGAACCACCTCCGGCTACTTTATGGTTCGCCACAACTTTCAGCCCTACTGGGCGCCAGAACCACGGTTGGAATGCCCTCTTATCTGCTCAGGTAACCACCACCGCGCTGGGCGAGCGTCGCGATCACTCTCATTCTCGGGAAGGTTTTGACTGACAGATTGCCCTGCAGCAATGGCCGGAAAGCCAAAAGAGAATCCGAGAAGGGATACCTATTCACGGAGGTGACGGAAATGGCCATTATTAAGGGTGGGTTCTGTGTTGATATCTAAGGTTCTGCCGCAACCAGAAGCGACAGATAAACGGCGGGCAGTTTTACCGCACAATTATTGCCGTGAAAGCAGCCCGAGTGAATGATGTGAGGCCGTTGCAGATGCCCACAGAACCCATAAAACCGTTCACCAGCACCGCTACATAAACCACTGTCCAACACATCCAAACGCCCGCATCTAATCCATCTTCCATGTAGGTCTCCCAGAACCCGCAACCTTGAATCTCGACTCCCATTTATTTCTCCAGCTGAACCCTTGAAAGTCTCCGTCCGCACAACAGGGAACCTCAACTATCTTCTTTTCCAAAGACCAACTTGACCAAATCGACAACAACACCCACCATCATACACATACAGTATTTAAATGCCGAGGACGAACCGCACTGCATAATGCTGACAACTTGAACAACCTTAGGGTCTCTCGCCCAGCGTGGATTCACCATCCGATGTCACGTCCGGGGCTGGCAAAGACGGTATTGTCAAAGGCGGTACTGTCAAAGATGGTACTGTTAAAGACGGTACTGTCAAAGATGGTACTGGCAAAGATGGTACTGGCAAGGGTAACGCTGGCAAAGATGGGACTTCAATGCCGGCCCATGATAACCTCGCTCGCGCCCGCGCGAGAAAGGAAAGAAGGGAGACCAGGCGCAAGGAGCGGGAGCGGCATCTGTACCGTCAGTGTCGCAAGCATTACAAGAAAGCTCCGGAGGAGTTCACGGCCGCGCCTCGCTTGGCCTTTTGGCAGCAGGTCATGCGACGTCGCAGACCAGACCTCTTCGGCGAGCATTCCTGAACAGAGAGCGGAAGGGTGGGTTGAAGACGTGAGTTTTGGATCGTCTTTAATACAGTGATTACTGACCGTCGTTGACTTGTCTCACGTCGGCAAGATCCGATTCTCATGTGGAAGAATGGGAGAAGTCGAGGGAAATGCTCTTGTCAATTCTCGGGGCGCCAGCCAAGTGCCCTGGTGCCTTGAGGAAATGAGGGTTTGCTATCGCTAATGGCACTAACGGGGATCAAGATGGAGGCATTCTGCTTATTTTTACCCGATGGTGGTTATATATATGAATCTTAAAACGCATCTGAAATTCAATACATAAATTGGGAATAAAACGTGATCACAGCAAATAGGAAAACTGCAGAAAAGACAAGGATCCAACCCAGGGAGTTTAAACCGCAGTGAATAATGTTGTAACGCTGGAGGCTGCTGCAGAGCCCGTGGAGGTCCAGCAGACCACTGCCCGGCCAGCATGCCAGTGTTGCCACATACCTGATCTCTGCCACAGCGGCAAGTTTCTCCCCACGCCTGATTTCTTCCGTACTCCAGACCAGAGTCCAAAATCCACTTCGTTCAGCCTTTACACTCTAAAGAGAAAACCCGCACTGAGTCGACCACATTAACCTGGAAACCACGACGATTCCACACCGGGAGACCCATCGATCCTTTCGCGATGAACTCAAATTCCTCTCTGCATGTTGCCCCGAACTTGCCACAATCAATCTCAGACGTGTACGCAATCCTTGTACAGTCTGCCAATGCTGCATCCACTGGAGAGCTTGAGTCACGACCTACTCACGAATTGCCCAACGGGGCCGGCATCGCCACTGATGCCACTCAGGACTGCCCAACTCCACAACAGAGTCTGCGTCCGATTGTGGCACCCTCAGCATCTTCCGCCCAAGTCCGCAAACCCAAGGCCAGGGACGACAACGGTGCGAGGGCCAGCGCCCTTACCGTTGATGGTTCTCACTCCGGCGGGTCATGAATACAGCCAAGTTTGGAAAGAAGACGCAGACAGGTCATCTCTGACAGAACCCACATGTACTTTTTGGAGAAAGTTCAAGCTCAACTCGGTACACCGCCAACCGGATCTGTCCGCGCTTGAAACTTTGATAATTTCATAAACTCTGTCCCCGAGCCCTAGATATCAACCCTTGAAACCGATCCCTCATCAGTTGTCCACATATTTAACATTTTTCAGACGGCATCTAAAATTCCTGTTTTTTTTTCTCCTTTATAAGCAAGCCTTTTTCCTCAACCGGTTATTCATCCCAAATCCTCCCAATCACTTTTTGAACAGACAACTTGAACTTCATCATCACTGCAACCAGTAAACGCACAACCAAACACGCTCCCCTCGCCACCAACGCTCCTTCCTTTCTAGTTCCTCCGTGAGCGACAACTCCCAGAACCAACTTGATTATCCCCTCGGACCAGAACTCCAACAAAGCGTGCACCCGTCGACGTCTCAAAAATGCAACAAGACGATCATCCAGGCCGCTCGGACCAACAGGAGGAACAGCCTTCTCACGGAGGTTATGGCATGACAAATACGAACGACAGCAACGACTCCGACGCCGACTCCGACTCGGACACACGGAGCGATGTAAGCCTGAACAGCGACACGGACAAGGAAGGAGAAAGTTCTGTGGCAACTGGGTCCCTTCAGACGGCCAATTTGAAGGCAGCGGCGGACAGGGCACAGCATACAGGCCGCTTACCTCGGATGGGCCATTTTGGCGGCAAAAGAAAACTGCAACAGACGTTGGATGGTGAGCCCGAGGGAGACGATATCACACAGCGGGATGTGAATTCTCCTTCAGATCTGAAACTGAGCGAGGAATCTGAGAGAGGGCCGGTGACCTCCTCCCCTCCCTGCGCCGAAGAAAAGGCAGAGGACTACGACGAGGCCTTCGCAACGGAGGGCGTTGAGCTGTTAAGTGATGGTGGCCCCGCCACATGTCAAGCCGAACCTCAGGTTGACCGCGGCGACGTCGTTACGTGTACCCCCCAAGATGAAGACACGATCTCGGCTGATTACGACTCGGACGGGACTCAATTTGCCGAGGAAGACTTCGTCGTGCGGCCGATGCCGTGGATTTTGGTCATGAAGCTGAAACGACCGGATCTGTTTTGGTAGGGAGCTGTTGTCAGATTTGTGGGAATTTGAACCGGACTGGCATCGTTTGATGCATGTACTTTGCTAGGCATCCAGATTCTGGCGAGTATTGTATTCAAGGAAAAGCTTTGTTTCTCAAAATTCTGAGCTGGAAGCTACGGCGGATCCATGGGATTGGTACCCTCCCGCCTGAAGTCTGAGAGTGGGTCAGGGTCCAGGTAAAACCGTCACAAGGCCAAAATTGGTGTTGACGCAGCGGGGGGCCTGCACCGTCCCTCCGCCTTTGTTTTTCTGTTCCCACTTCCCAAAACGTCTGCTGCGACCAAGACTTTTCAAAACTCAATTTCAGGCGATCATTTTAATCCATCTGAAAGCAACGGAATCTCGACTGGTTTTGGAAATTATCACATACCGTTACCAACTTAACAGAGCACTCTGGAGCCGAAGCTTTCCAGATTCAAAGTCGCTCCACGGAATCTACAAGGTACTGTCTCTTGTTTAAACGGAATCAACTAGCGACTCGATTGTGTCGGGCGTTTAACACAATGTCTCGCGCATCTTCGACAAGCGCACCCGCACCACAGGTCAGTCAAAAAGCACACAAAATGGTCCAGGGAGGTCGACACTAACAATTTAGCAGATTGCTTGCAATTCGAATGAAGGCGTTGTAACAGAGGAAGCTGTCACCCTCGCCCATAACGCTGGTTTCCACTGCCAACCTGGGGCACCCATCGTGGTCAATGGTTCAATCAACGCTTTCATCGCAATCCACCTAATCTCTCAGCTCAGCAGGCACAGTTGTGTCAGTGTGCCAGCCTTTCCTCTGGCAACGACATACATCAAAAGGATTAGAAGTCCTCCGATGTCGCCGACGCTCCTGCTGAAGTCTCTTCAGATGTGCCACAGCCTGAGGAGTGTATCCGCACCCAACAGGCCAGATCGAGCAGATCCAAAAACTCCTAGGGGGTTTCAGAGGTTCTTTGATCCCGGGAGGGGCACAACTGCCCGACTCGGGTGTGAAGACAGTGCGGAATGAGGACTCGGAGTCAGACCTACGCCCAACTCCGGAGCAGCAGCAGAATAACCAGACGTCTGCATATCCCCTTCACCGCCCAATCCAGGTCTGCTTACCATATCGCCTGCGGGCATCGACAGCGCCTCAGGGAGCTACAACCTCCCGCAGCGAAAATCGGGGCCCTGAACTCCTCGCGTACCTGACCGGAAAGAAGCAAGGCAAGGACACCAACCAGACCGGCTCAAACGAACAAGGCATACAGGAAGCTTCAGCTGAGCCAAGAAACTTCGATATTAATGCCTACTCCCCGACCTCTCCCAAATCCAACTCCGAGTCGTCTCTTCACGATGCTGATTCCAGTACAGCGATCGCTGCCCAATCCCAGCAGGCGCAAACCCTCGACCCAGACTCGATCTCATATTCTCGAGCCTCATGGGCCGGCATGGCAGAGCAGGATAATCTTGAGCTCTTTGTCTCCGAGTCGCCTTCTGCCGCTCCAGCTGAAGAGGACTCAGTGTCAGATTACCTCTCACGAGACTCGGACGGTTCTGGAGGCTCGAAGAACTCCATTCAGTTGACGGGGCACAACGGTGCGGATGATTATTACTTCACGCCGCCGTTGTGGCAGAGAGCTATGATTCGGAGGCGGCCAGAACTTTGGGTCTACACACCCAATATGCAGTACTAGACAGCAAGACATTGGGGAGCGCGGGTGCAGCTGCACATGGAGTTCCAGGGAGAGGTGAATAGGATACGAGAAGGCGGAATGAACGGTCAGGATCAACGGAACATCTGGAGACTTGGCGGAGACAAGGGAAGAGGGCCGGAACTTTAGAAGTAAGTAAAGAAGAGTTATAATACAGAGCCAGCTAAAGGGACTCTCCATGTTTTTTTTGTTTTTTTTTCTTTTTTCTTTATGTTGCTACTTGGAACGAGAGACGGCGGTTTTGTAGTGCCATATCTGCCACTTGACGTCTATTTTTCTGTATATATCTTTGTATGTGCTGATGCAGAACAGTGGTGATGGCGCGGGTACTGGCAGTAGTCTCAGCTGTCCTGTCTGTTGTAGCTGGTGAAGAGGAAGTGGTCGAAGCTGAGTTTTGTTTGTGGTAGATGTAGTGGACCTCCAGAAATAATAAAGTACCTACCTGGCATGGTGGGGTAAAAATGCAGCGACTGACACTGGAGTGGGATTGCCGAGTTCTGGTCTTGTATTTTTCTTTGATCTGGGTTCCCTTTCGGTTTCATGTCATTCCCGTTCAATCTTACCATGCGCTTCTGCGTCCTTTTGTTCTGTCTTTTCAACGGAATTTCAAGACCGAAACTAGGATGACAGCGAATCTCTATCCACTGAGGTCGACCCTTACATTGAGCTCATCTGCAGGACAAGTGAATTCCACCCTGAACATTTCAAACAACGTAGTATCCTCGGCTCCCAGTCGACCACGTCAGATAAAAAATCATTGGCCCTCTTACTGGGCACTTAACGCGTCTCGACCCAAGGCCGGGCGCGACTCGGACATGCAAGCACTCCGCCCTCCAGTGTGACGGCAACGATAGCTCCCGCCTCCCACTGTTTTCATTGTTCCTACATAGATTCTCGCTGCTCTTCTCCCGACCAAATTCCGCATGAAATGTCCTGCCATTCCATTTTCCCAAGCTCACCTAGATCCGGCCGCCCCTTCTCATCCTCAAATATGTATCTTTCGACTGCTCCTAGCCCCAAAAGCATGTTGTCCACCACTTTCAGCACTGTTTTCCCCGCTCCCTTGTTCAGGAGTTAAAAAGAAAACTACAATAAGATGCCCGGACTTCCGTCGTTTACCCCAGATACAGGTGAGGAGGTATCCAAGAGATCTACTCCTCCCACGGGAGTGGGCGGTGAAATCTAGCACCAGTTCCCACACTACGGCGATTGCGCAAGCATTGATTCCAATACTATGCCCTAACGACGCCGATGATTGGGTTATAGCTTCAGCGGACTCTGAACCTGTCGGCTATTTGATCAGCTCTCTGTTAGGAGGGGTTGGAAATACCGCGTTGTCATGGAGAGAAGCGATGCGTAAACGACGTGCAGATCTCTCGGAGTGGATGCCGGATATCCAGCATTGAGTTTCTATTCGACGGAGGGAAGTGGTTCTCGGAGTTACAATATGGCAGCAGAGGGATAATGGACATAGCGCGGATTTGATCTTCCCGTACAGGGACGAAACAGGTCGAGGGAGACTCGATTGGAGGTATCTGAAATTCATCAACATGTGTTGTCGACGTTTCGGCATTGAACCAACAGACGAGCTTAAGCTTTACATTATGCACTGAATGGACCTGCGGTACGATGTGTGAAGGAATGTAGGTTAAAGGGTCACCCATGCGATGATGTACACGCAGGTATGGTGAGGATCCAAACTGAATGCCAGGAGGAGAAGTTACATATTGACATGGATGTCGTGGAGGGAGGGGTTCGTCGGCGTTAAATGCCGCTTAATAGTAGAAACGTAGCAGAGAGAGACCGAGTGCAGTGGTTTTGAGGTTACTTGCGTGTTTGTCGAGAAAATAAGTTAACTAAGGTACACGATACAGAGCCGTGTACGTGATCAGGCCCGTGGTTCATGGTCGGTACCCAGTAATCCTGCTAGAGGGCTTTATTTGAATGTGCCTGACTGTGCTTGCATACGTTTGGGGTTTGGCGTGAATCTCAATCCGAATCCGAATCCGAATCTGTCGTCGATTCTGATGAGGACGTGTCACCTTTGTCCTTGTCATCACCATCACCTTTGGTGTCGCGCGATTTCTCCTCATTCATTTCAAACTCCGGGCCCATCTCTTCAAACTGATGATCTTTCGGTTGATGGACTAGTGCTCGGTGAGGATAGCACTTGAAACACAAATCGTAGTCGCCGCATGTCTTGCAGTGATAAATGAAACCGTAGATTTGCTGTTTATCATCAGTCTTTCAAATCGGGAACTCGTCACCGCGGCAACTTTGACAACAACTTACGCAGTGACAAACATCACAGGTCCACTTTATTGTCCTTGCCGGCTTTTGCTTGTTGAGGACCTCGATTTCTTCATCGTGGACCCCAACTCTCAGCGCTAGCATCTCAATAACCTCCGAAGCGGCGCCATGATACCTCGCAATGATCTCTGGAGTCCATTTGTTGCCGCGAACCTTTACCTCCACATCCTTTCTTGCGCCCCCATCAAGCAGCAACCGAGTCACATTGACCAAGCCATTACTACTAGCAGCAGACTCGGATGCATCATAAAAACCCGCCCATCCATGTGGCCCTCTTGCCGCCCAGCAAAGCGCCGTCCAACCATCCTTATCAGCTGCATTGATGTCCTCTCCACCAGGTCGGTAGAACCGCTCAAGGATCTCTTCTACCACCTCGGCACGGCCGCGTTGAACTGCCCACTGTAGGACTGTCCTCCCCAGCATATCAATGGACCGTATGTCACCGCCTGTTTCTAGGATCCTCCTGAAGATCTCCAAATTGCCTCCGTAAGCAGCAAAATGAATAGTGCAGCGCCCAACGTTGTCGACGAGATCTATTCTCGCAGATCCTTCGCCCATGAGAAGATCAACTATGGCGAGTGAGCTCATCATTACCGCAGCGTTAATGGGGTAGCCCAGGAGTCCCCCGGGAGTATTAGCAGATGCACCCTGGCCCAACAGATATCGTATCATATCGGCGATGGATAATTCCCTGCTGGTAGTCCCTTTGGACGCCAAGCAAGCCCCGACGAGAGGGGTGCCCTTTTTGCTGGGGGCTGCTGCGTTGAGGTCCGCGCCGTTCTCAACCAGAAGTTTCACCAGGTCCAGTTCGCAATTTTCCGCAGCCCTGTGCAAAGGACCACCGAAAATTGGAGAGAGGATGTTAGGGTCTGCGTTGTGGCGAAGTAGGGATTTGGCATGCTCCAGGCTTTGATCCAACAGGTAGTAATGGAGTGGTGTACATCCCAGTTGGTCTTGGATGTTGGGATCTACCCCGATGTTCAGCAGACGGTTGAGGTGGGCAAGGGGAACGTTTGGATGGTGGATAGAGGTCCGCCCGATGTTGTCGGCTTGATTGAGGTTCAGGCGGGGAAGGAACTCAAGTAGAATATCAAGCTTCTCTTGGCTTTCCTGGCCTGCCGCTATGCGCAATGGGAAGGCACCATCGTCGCTCTCCATCGCGTGTTGAAGATTGGCCCCAGCCTCCACGAGAGCTCTCACTGCTGCAGCGGATCCAATAATTAACGCGCAGATCAAAGCCGTGGCGCCCGTGATATCGCAGCCTGGTGTGAGAATGACCGTTTCCAGTGGGGGATTGTGTTCAAGCAATAGCTTTAAACTATCCAGTGGCACTTCGTCCCACCCACATGCTGCCTGCATTAATGTTGTGAGCCCGTTTTGGCCGAAAAGACTCCCAAGACTGATATCGGCCCCTCGTTCTAGCAGCAGGCGCACGCACTCAGGGGAGGCCAGGGCACGGAACAGAGCAGTTGTTCCATCGCCTGCAAGAAGGTCGACCTTCGCACCGCGGTCTAGCAGAAGCTTTAGTAGACCTGGGTTCCCTGTGTTTGTCGCAACTTCAATGAGAGGAGATTGGCCATCTCGGTCCGTCTGATTGATATCCGCACCGTTGTCCAGCAGGAGCTCGCATACCGGACCAACAAGTTGGACATCGTCAAGGTCCAGAATATGCATAAGGGGCGGTGTTCCCTCCGAGTCTTCCGCATTCACATCAAAATGGTAGTCGATCAGGAGCTTGGCAATTTCCCAGCAGAGCTCTTGTTTTTCTTGGAGTCTTTCCACGACCTGAACGATCAGTGGTGGTTCTATCAGAGGACTGTTCGGGTTCGCGCCTGATTGCAAAAGTAAACGGCAGAGTTCAACATGACCATTGATGGCAGCATGTCGTATGGCAGTACCCGATGGCCCCGGTAGGTTTGGGTTGGCTTTGTACTTGAGCAACAACTCGGTGCAGTGCTGAAAGCCACGATTGGCGGCGACTACGATGGGAGACCAAATACCGAGCGGGGACTCGGAATTTAGGCCCGTATTGGGATCGGCTCCTAATCCCAAGAGCTCACCAAGCGCCCCGTAATTCCCCCAGGCCGCCGCGGAAAAGACTGGGGTTTCACCATAGATATGTTGGGCCTCTAGGTATGCATTCCCTTGTTGGACCAGTACCTTCGAAACACCCACATTCCCAAACCGTACGGCAAGATGAAGTAGGGTTCTTCCAAAAGAATCATGAAACAACTTGGGGTCAGCCCCGTATCTCAAGAGAACTTCCGTCGTGGTGACGTGGTTGTTGCAGACGGCTTGCGTGAGCGGTGATGCATCACTGCCTGATACCCAGGGGACGTCGGGATCGGGACCGACACCGAGTTGTAGCAGTTTTTCAGTGAGTCGGTGGAGCCCTAGCCATGCCGATCTACGCAGCAGGCCTGCTGGCCATGCCACCATGCTTTGATTGGCGCTGCTGGTTATTATTTCCTCGATCAGATCCAACGATAGCTGTTCGTCGCCCGACCCACCAGCGCGAACCAACGCATCTAAAAGCGTTGTCTCAGAAAACTTGAACTTGCCCTGTTGCAGAAGTCTGTTCACCGTGTTGATCTGCCCATTTGATGATGCTTCAAGTAGCGAGGTACACATCCAGTCATCGGTGGCATCCTGAGGCGCCTCAAATATGTCGTTGGTAAATCCTAGACCTGATAGAATGGATGAGAGACTCTCTAAGCTCGTCGGGTTCCTTGTGACAGGGTTCGAAAGGGCCCAATACCCTCGCGCAAGGTCACGTGCAGATAAACCTGGAAGGGTACCTGGTTTTAGGTGCAACTCCAGATCTTTTCGGTGGTGAACCAAAGAAACTGACTGGAAGTGATGCGGCCAGGCCTGGAGTGCATAATTGCACAAGTCTTCTCGCTGGATAGGGATGTGACCTTGAAATTCCTCTGAGAGCTTGAAGACTTGGTCCGTTCTCTCACGAGCAGCCTGAGATGATAAATAGACCAGACACAGGCGCGCAATATTGTAATGAGCAGAGTGGTGCACATCATCGTCCAATATAAATGGTGATATTTCTCCCGTCTTTTTTCGACATCCAATCAGTATGTCTCTGATTCTAGGGCTCGCTAATGTGATTTTGTTGTGATCGACTTGCACCAGGCCGGCGAGTGATTGTAGCGGACCCTGAACGAGGTCTTCCAGGACCCTCGGAGTCGGCGGTGGATGCTCACCCCCTAGTGGGTTGTCTTGAGAGAGATACAAGACGTTCCCCAATTCCCATACTGTGAGAGGGCGGACAGCATAGAGAATCCAGGAGAGAAGAATTTGGTTGGTTGCTTTCAGGTGAGATCCAGCCATCGAAAGAATGCGTTCCAGGAGCGACGCGATCCGTGTGTCATCCCAGTTGCCGCTAGGCATGTCGAGATTTGCATCCTGTGACACCATTTCTCTGAATGACATGTTTTCCGGCCACTGCGGTTGGACTACAGCTTGATGGCAGAGAATGTGCTGCACAAGCGGGTCAACGTTCACGATACCTTGCAGTTCTTTATGAACAAGGCTAGCATGGAAATACAGCTCGGGCCGGGCCCGCATCAAGAATTTCTCGTTGTCTTCCAAGAAGGTGGCCTTGCGTGCAGTCGGCGGTGAAGTGACTTCCAGAGTTGAAAGATTTAGGACCGTGATGGGCGCGCCAGACAACTGGCTGGCAAGGTTGTCGGGATGAAGGCTGGTGAGCACAATCTTGTACTGACGCTCACTGCCCCCAGCTAGGGTCTTGAACCTGTCCATAAATATTTCCCGCGAGTCCTTTGCGCATTGATCAAAGTGGTTAAGAACATAGACAACTTGCCCAGCTTTCATGTAGTAAATTAACCGAATCCTTTCGAGCCAGTATATCAGATCGGCTTCGGTCCACCCCTTCTCGTTACTCAGCTGCGTGAAAAAGGTCTCAGCCCAGCTATTAGTCTCCCGAGGGAGCTGGCAGATCATTTGAGCAATGAATGTCACTGCCATGTCGCGAATGGAATCCCGCCCAGCGTCCCATTGATCAAACGAGAAGTACAAGACAATGGTGTTGGACATTCTTAGCTGATCGTCCGAGTCGAGAGCGAAGAAAACCTGCTCGGAGGCCTCTCGAATACCGTATAAGCCGTGGATATGGAGAACTTGAGGGCCAGGGAGACGAAGCCAAGTTTGGTATTCAGATCCCGCAAGCACTTTTGCGTCCAGACTTGCGGCCGTCTTGAATGGGCCGATGGGCGAAGCCAAGGCCAGCATTGTACGTTCGCGTAGGAAAAGGCGCTGAGTAAGCTCAACATTGAACTCCCCTGTTTCGAAAAAGTAAGGTATCATTGAGTCAGCTCTAAATCCTGGTTTTGTAAAGCTTTAACGGTAGATGCACTCATGGATGGGTGGCTTACCAGACCTGAGATCATCCAGCTGCTCCAAGAGATTGGGATAGCTGTCCGGTTTCGCATCATCCAGGATCCTGACTTCAAACGGGATCCCGAGAGTGCCACAATACTTGTCAAAAGCCGGACCGAGGTGCGTTCCAGAATCAGGGCCAGCGTGAATGCTAAAAGTCCGGCTGCGGAGAAGTTGCTTCGAGTCTATAAACACGCCATTGACTCGCCTAGCGGTTGTGGCCAAGTCTGAGATCGAGGACAAGGCGGGGATGTAGCCTCTCACCTGGGCTTGTATCGAAGGTGAAAATAAGAACTGAGAGAGTCGGTCTTCCATATCTTGTAGGCTTGTGCTCCTATGAGGGCAGCCAGTGAAGATGAGGATACGACACATATCTGAGATCTCAGCAAACGACCGGGGGTCAAGAGCTGCTGCCACTAATGCCTGTCGGTATCAATGACCCAAATAAGTTTTCGATATTCTACTCCAGGTAGTGATTGTGGATGGTACGTACATCTTTGACAATGAGACCACCAAGGTCGTGGGCGACAAACACAATGATTCGCTTTCGGGCCACGCCTCTTCTCGATGTCAAGATACCATCAAGAAGCTGTACGGCCAAGTTGCGAATGGAATCTCCACATCGAGGCCCAGAAAAGAATCCTTTTGATGAGTATTGAAAACGGAGGATTCGACTTCGATCATCCTCATCTGGTCTCTCGATGTAGTTCGGTATCCAAGGGCTGGCAGCTTCCCAATTTCCAGCGATTCCAGGAACTATGACAAAATCAAACGCAACTTCGGGAGGATCGCCTGGCTCGTCAAACTGGTGGGACGGATTCGACCATGTGACGTGAATTTGGCCAGACTCCTGAAGTTGGACCTGGTCCTCGATCGACGTTGAGTTGCCTTCGAGCGAGTCACTCGACCCTTTCACCTCTGCACCGGTGCTGATTTGTGGAGGGCTTGAACCCGGAGTTGCTCCTCGTGGTTGGGCATCCAGGCCAGACTGTGGTGGTTCCGGAGAACCAGCTCTTGATGAAGCAGCAGAGCTGTCCGAGTCCGAGGATATGGAAGCTGAATCCATGTCTGATATTTTGGGTTGGTTGACTGGTAGTTGTTTCCTGTTCGCTCTCCAAGTTCAAACGTTGAAGGTTCAAAACAGCAAAGCCAGGAAGCCAGGAGAAACTCCCTTTGGTTGGCACTGCCTTGGTATACATCGACACCCCGCAGTTCCCTTTCGGGGCCGCCAGAAGATGCACTGTGCGCAACGTTCCCCACACGCTCCTGCCATGACAGGAGATGATTTCATGATTACCTACCGAGAAGTTTCACTGCGTCTGCCAAGCCCCTGTGAACGCGCGGTTTGCGCAAATGCTTCACAAAATGTTTCGAACTCTTAACCAGGGCCCCGAAGCCTCGCTACCTATTCAGTTAAACGAACTGGCTCTTTTGCTCAGTGTGATACCGACTCAGCACAGCCGCCTCCAACAATTCTCACCGCTTCGCTTGTTCAACTGCCTCCTACAAATGGATCCTTCTGAGGACACCTCCGTTGGCTTGGATGACTCTTCGGTTACGATTCAATTGGGAAAGACCGGCGGGGGCGAGTATCATGTCCGCAACAGTCCTGCAGCGCCATTTCAGCGGGGAATTATCGTGGACAATCCCGGGATCCTCGAAATCCAATGCAAGTCCAGAGAGATTATCCACGGAGGGCTGTCTTCGGATTCGGATAAATATGCCACGCTGTTGGTGTACGACATTTACTTGAACTCGGCCAAACGTTCCCGGCGCATTATCTCGGCCACAGTGAAGTTCGAGTTCAGAAACAGTGAGCCGAAATATCCGAATCCAAAGGTCTACGGAATAGCCCCCTTCGGCCGCTGGTCAGTTTCGCCCTCGAGCCAGGAAGAGACAAGGGTGCTTGGAGGAGAGGCCAGTGTGTCAGCCCCAGAAATGATTGCCAATTTGGGTGCGGCAGTCAAGTGGGAGAAGACTGTCAGCCGCACGGCCAACGATGAAGCGCAGGTAACCGGGTCAATCTGGAGTGATGACTTCGGCAAACCAATCATTGCAAAGTGGCATCTGAGCGAAAATGGGTCAACCAAGTCAGGCGTGCCGAGCTTCCTCCGCTGTGCCATTCTCCTCGAACGTCCAGATGATGGTATATTTGAGTGCAAGGTATCAATTGACGTCGACTCAGACTGGAAGTCCAAAATCGAAAGGCTTTTTGGTTCAACACCACGCGACGATCCCGTGTTGTTCGATCCAGCCATGGATCCTACAAACAACCTCCGCAAAACAGGCTACGACATCGACAATCTCGAAGATCTGGACCTCCACGGCGAATTTGCTGTCATTCAATTCACTACTCTGTTCAAGTGACGAGAGAATCTTGCTGGGCAATATTTGGAGTAGCAGGACACCCCGCAGCGGCTGGTGCCACGGACTCCGCGTATGCAGGACGGGCTGCAGGCAGGCTGGGGCTGAGTTGGGGATTTCCATTGTCATCAACACAGAATGAGGACTTGAGCGTGATTGGTGAAATCAAAATCATGCAAGTAATGGAAAGGAGATTGCAATGCAGTTAAAGTTAAAACATGGTTATGTTAGATATCTAATTATTTTACCAATCACATCTGGCACTCTGACCTCCCGTCCAGTCTGTAGCTTTACTGTGTGGTAAGAGCTGGGGAAAAAAAGATGGGGAACGGGAACGGACAATGGGGTAAGCGGTGGGGTTTCAGTGACGCAATTTCTTGCCTCTGTATACTGTGCTTTGTATCCCAGGTATACTGTGTGGTGGCCTGGAAGGTGCACGCAAACACCCCTTATCGCTCTTGTAAATCTCGACTGGAGCAGTGTCTTCTGCCCCCGGGCCCCTCCCAAAAGATTGCATGTCATTAAGACACCCGAATTCAGAACTCAGATTCACCACCGCCCTTCTATCGCTGCCGCAAGAAGCCATGCCTCCATACACAGCCGAGGAACCCAACTTTGGTTTACCCAGTCCGCCCGGCAGTCAACACAACGACAACATGGGCCCGGCGGGTGCGGCGGACTCATCTAGCGATGACTCGGACGATGACGATGACAATGGCAAAACGAAACCTGAATCCAACAAAGCCTCAGTTGCCAAACTCCTACTACGCAATCTTCAGGAGATTGCTGGGGACAAAAAGGATCTCACCAAGAAGGCTGACCTTGAAACCTTCATGTCCAATGAAATCCACGGCTTGGCTGGGGATACCGGAGATAAGGACCTGCCGACGGCTTTACACATGCTTCTCAGCAATACGATGGCACAAAGCTTACCCGAGATTGTTGACAGCCAGAAGAGAGTACTAGTGACGGCTTTGGTCCAACATTCCAGTGACCCAATGGCGAAAGGAGACCGTGATGGTAAAACACCTCTCTATCAGGCGCTCGATCTCAAGAAGGAAGATATGGTCAAATGGATGTGTGAGGCCCATCCAAACATCAACTCCATCCTCTGCAAATCCAGCAACAACCAGCATTACCTCCACCTTGCCGTCAAGAAGAAGCTCAAGTACCTTGCACAACTTATCGGAAAGGCCGACGGTAGAACGTTAGCTCTGCAGGATGCTGAGGGTAATACTGTGCTCCATCTTCTTGTGGTATACAAACGTTGTCGAAAAGGCCAGCTTCCTATCATCCGGGACGTTGTTGCTCGGAGCAACGAAGCCATAGAAAATCTGTCTTTCACGCCAGACTTCAATCTCGCCGGCCAGTCACCATACCTTCGCCATAAAACAACTGTCAACAGAGCACTGAGGCGTGCCAAGGAGGGCGGGAAATCCTCTAGGGAGGGAAACGACGTCGTGGCCAAGATTACGCCTCCCAATGACAAGGGTACGGCAAGGTCTCAAATTTTGAATGACCAAGACATCTCACAACGGAGCCAACACAAAATCAGTGATTTTGGATCAAGTCTTCGTTATCAGTCCAGCTTTGCCCAGCCCGGCATGACTCACCAATTGAACCTCCGAGATATGTACACTGGGGTTAGACGGACCTCGACTTTGGTTACTAGCGCAGGAAATGGCGATAATCCCCACCTCAAGGCTGCCAGTGGTTCGAATCCTGAGACTTGGGGGATTGGCACTGTCGGCTACAAGAAGCCCACAGAAATGGCTACGACTGCAGTTGCATCCACGGCGGTGAAAGAGTCCAAAGCTCAAGTTGACGTTGAAGTCATTCAATGCGTGGAAAAATTCTTGAAACTACACTACCTTCGCTCGCGAAGTTATCGTGCTTGCATGGAAATTCTCTATGGGAGGGATAAGCTTCCTGGTACGTATTTTCTTCTAGGTGTTGAACCTCTCGCCCTAACCACGCTGCCGTACTTGAGCTGATACTTGTGGCTTCTCTGCTGGTTTCTTAATCTAGAAGTTGAGCTATACTTTGATCTAACTGGCCGGAGCAGCATGAGCTCAGATGGATTCAAGGGCCTGCTCAGCCATCTCGAATTCGAGGACGCTTTGCAATATGTTGCTATTCCCGCAATCAAGATTGAGGGAGCCAAAGAGGGCCGAAATCGGAAGCAAATCATGCGAGATCGCCCCTGTGCCGATGCATCTGGCCGCCAAGATCTTGTCCAAGTCTTCAGCGGGTTGCGGACGAAGGGGGTGACAACCATTCTCAAAGTGGTGGTTGACGACTCTATCTCACCACCGCACACCGATGAAGCCATTGAAGATTCGCTTCGGAACTTGGGCATCGAAGTCTGGGATTGGAAAAAAATGGACATCTGCTCAGAGGTTATATACAAGGCTGCACCCCAGGTCCGAGAGGTTCACTTGTACTGGGGTGGCAATAACGCTGTGCTTAGGGGGTGGAGCGAAGAAGGTGGACTCAAGAGGCTGAGTGAGCTCCAGAAGATTTACCTTCATGTGCAGCGAGTATGTTTGCCCCACGATCGCGAAGCTAGGTACAGACCTATATTCTAACAATGTCCACAGGGGATTGAATCAACCGACCGTACCGAGCAATACGTCAACGAATTTGAGGCACGCATTGGCAAGCTGAGCTTCAAAAATACACCCAAGCTCATCAAAGTGAAAGGAATGGGGTTTAAACCCGACTCATCTGGTCTTTCCCGGGCGCAGGTTGGAAGTGACGAAAAGCCCGAAGCTTCAAAACATAACTGGATAGACTGCATGAAGCAGTTTCGAGGTCTTCTGGTCAATCTCGAACGGTCGGCCGAGTACCAGAGGCTGGAGGAGCCCATCAAGGTCGCCCTGATTGACGACGGTGTTGACTTCATGGATGTAGAGTCTCCGCAAGTTGGTGGGCAAACATTTTGTCCGCGCGATGAGGAGAACAACTTGAACCACCCGTACTACGCGTCGGCTACCGGACACGGAACGATCATGGCTAAGCTCATCAACTTCATATGTCCTCGGGCGGAGCTCTACGTGCTTAGACTAGAGGATCACCCTTCCACTTCAGAGGGGGCTCGTCAGATCGGAGCGGAAAGTGCAGCCAAAGCCATTGCCGCCGCGGTGAGAAAGGGAGTGCATGTGATCTCTATGTCCTGGACGATAGAGATACCTACCGATGAGCGTGTGAAGGCTGAGCTGGACAAGGCTATTTCCGATGCGGACAAGGCCAACATACTTATGTTTTGTTCCGCGTCAGACCAAGGCGCCAAGAACGTCGATACATATCCATCCAAGGGGACTCGGCGCATCTTTACAATTGGCGCCGCTGGGGCTTCAGGCGAGACTATCTCATTCGTTGGTGATTTGAGAAAAATCGACTTCACCTTCCCTGGAGATCGGGTTGAGATTCTAGACGGCAATACGGCCTCATCTGGTGGCGGGTCTGCCAGAGAGGTGTCAGGTTCATCGGCTGCAACTGCACTGGCGGCGGGGTTTGCCGCTCTGTTGTTGTACTGTGTTCAAGTGAGGTTGCTTCGTGTTCCCAGGGAGGATACGATGACCAAGGCAAAGGTTCGCATGGCATTTGAGGCGCTCAGGAGCTATGATCAGATGAAGACGACATTTATGAAGACCATTGGCACTAGCCAAGAGAGCAAGTTCAAGTTCATCACGGTTTGGGAGCTGTTTGGAAACCTGGCAGCTCACAGAGACCTTGCCGACTATCAACGCGTGCTGGACTTGGTTTCTGATATCGGGGAAAGAATCTGTAGTGGAATATTTGTCAACTACCGGGAAGGGTCAATTTAGCCTGATAGGAGCGATGATGCAGCTCAAAATGGTAGGAACTAGCGTCCTGTCACGGTGAAAGAAGAAGAACGGCAGCAGGGAATTGGAAATATTGGGAGCTCCTATAATGGCACGGTTTTTTACTAGACCAGTAGATCGGGCTGTCAGTAGCATTGCGTCTTGCCGTGCATCTACCATCGGCATTCCCAGTATGTCGTGCAACCTTCACCGTAGCTGGTTCTAGGTGCCAAAAAAGGGTCAACTGTGGTTGTGATGAGCTAGCACGTACTGATAATTAACATGGCTTGTGACGGCGCCGAGGACTTCAGGAACCAGCAGGGAGACATTTCCTTCATGTAGCAAAGGTTTTGATGGGCAACGATAGATTGACAATCGTGAAGCTAAAACACAGCAAGCAATCCGTCAAATACCAGCAAGGCGAAAGAGAGGTTCTGGCTCGAACTAAAACCTCCCTACACACCTTCAATCTCATCCCCTCAAAGAAGTGAAATCTCCGTCCCGTATTATAGTAAATGCCACCACTGCCACCACCGAAATCTGCGCGTTCCTTAGAACAACTCTCATTGCACATCCTCACGCCTGGATCTTAAGAGCAGTACTCCCACCAAGGGCACCTGTTGGCATCGCACCTCGCCTTGTCCCAGCCCTTGCAGCAAATCTCCCAGCAGCACAAGCTGCCCGCAGTGCCGGAGCAACCCATGCAGCTGCACATACACACGAACGTCAGCAATCTTAACTGTAAAAGTAGGTACTCTGGTCATCTTGAACTCACCCTTGGCAGCACTTGCAACCCCACTTCAGTCTCTTGTCCAACAACTGGCCAGCAGGGCCATCGGCAAGACTGCTGGTGCCGACCACAGCCCTGCGAACACGGCCAGGGAGGTCGTCAGAGCGCTTGTGCAGCAGCTCGGAGACGATCTCGTCATCGGGAGAGATGAGGAACTTGGTTCCCTTGATGGCGACCTTGGAGAGGTTCAAAGTGGCGGTTTCCTTGTACTCGGCGGGGGCGACGCCCTGGCCGGAAAGAATGAGAACGTCGGCTTCCTCGGAGGAAATGGGGCGGACGCGAAGAGCATGGTGCGCGGCTTTGGTGTCGGGGTTGAAGACGTAGTCGGCCGCGCTGAGCACGGGGACGGTGACGGATTTGCCGTCGGGGTTGACGGTTACGACGACGCCGCCGGGGGCGGACGCTGCAGCCGTGAGGGACTGGCCGACGAGGGCGAGGATGGTGGTGGTGAGGGTGGTGAAGCGCATTTTTTTAGATGTCGTCCAAAGCCAAGAGAAGTAGTGCTAGGTTTGGTTTGTACTGATTTCTGATGGAGTTTTAGTTTTGTTTTCCTCTCGGGGAGAAAGAGACCTTCTTATACGTGACCTCTTGCTCCCTACTCCTTCTTCCTGAGTCGCAACTGAGTCTGGGCAAACACGAGATCACTCCGGCCCCAGTCACATTGGCACCCTCCCTGAACCCGAGAGAAACGGCTCCTCCAATGCTCGACAACACACACCCAGCTTCTTGGCCTCACCGTCAATCGCCTCGACAGGCAGGTGTGAATAGAGGCTCAGAAGTCATGGCGAGCCCTGTTGGCGGTAGCACGGTCCGATGCAACAAGGTAAAAGGCGGTTCATGGACATGGAGGCGAAGCCGCCTCTTTCACCGCCATGGTATATGCCTTATCTGACTCATCCGAGATTGGGGTTCCATAGCAGTCTCCAACTTCAAACCACCAAGTAATCAAAACCGAAACAACAGGGCTGAAGTCGCCTGACATCCAGCCCGGGCCGAGCAGCATAAACCAACACGTCCATCTGACTAATCCTCCAACCCCTTAGTATGTGCACCTCATACAAACATACAACCCAAACGGGAAAGGACGTCAAACCAACCATCATTGGCATCTGGACCCAACAAAAAGGTACACACGCACTTTTGGTCGGTCACGCTTGCGCCTCCTACCTTGTTCAGTGTCATTTTGCTTTTTAACCGGCTGGACGGGCCTGCTTACTATGTTGTAATCCCTACGGTGT
Source organism: Cladorrhinum sp. PSN332 (assembly GCA_033297175.1). Classification (NCBI taxonomy): domain Eukaryota; kingdom Fungi; phylum Ascomycota; class Sordariomycetes; order Sordariales; family Podosporaceae; genus Cladorrhinum; species Cladorrhinum sp. PSN332. The sequence goes on from MU858865.1 coordinate 213,983, forward strand.
CTGCAGAATACGCATGATACTCATCTTGCGACCTGTTTGGGGTTAGCGTACGTTCGGTTACAGGCTTTCGTCTTTTTTTTTTGTGTCTTGGGGTCCAAAAGTACTGGATAGTAGTAATTAAGCTGTTGGCGTGAGTAAAAGAGCCAGATCGAAATGCCTTGTGTCTGTGTGTGCCTTGACGATAAATTGCAACATTAAAGGAAGAAATGTTGTAACTGCCCAGGCAGCCGCCGGAACGACTTTATTCCCTAGCGAGAGCTGCTGGCTCTCTCTTTGAAGGCATCGATTTCGACGACTGTAAATGCATCCTTGACCATGTGGAAGCCTTCAAAATTTCTATATTATATTGATCATGCAACAATTTTACCATGCTATGGATGACGTGGGGGATTTGGTTATGCTCAAAAAAACTTGGTGCTTTTTTTTTCTCTTTTTCTTTTTTTACCCCTCCTTTCTCCTTTCCCCCCTTTTCTCTCTCTTTTTCCCCTTTTTCCCCTTTCCCCCCCTTTTCCTTCTCTTTTTTTCTGGCCTTTTAACAAGAGCGAAACTCAAGATAACTCAAGTTGCTCCGATTGCGTTCATCGTCCAAGATAGGTGGATGAAGAACTCGTTTACTCTTCTTTGGACACAAGATATCATACAAGCTGTTTAAGAACACAATCCTGTAGATACTGGCGTCCATCAGTCGTAGCCTGCGGGCGCTTATTTGCAGCTCGTATGGCTTCTGGGTCGAATTCGGGCTCTGGTAGGTTCCACCTGGCGTCAATGTTGACACTGATGGTGAGTGCCTGACGAACTGGTTCTGGCAAAGATTGCATGCAGCCAAGCAGACCGAGTGCTTCGCCAACTCCCTGGCAATCGCTTGCTTTCACCCATGACCCAGAATGTTGGTGGGTCTGGTGAGGGTTTCAACGACCCAACTGAGACTGGGCCGAAACTGCCCAATCCTCGCATCTCTCATCCTCCAAGTCTTCAAGTTGTATACTTCCCCCCGAGATGGAGGAGCCCGAGCCCACAGAGTACCAGTATTCCCCTGTACCCGAGGGAAGCACCAGCTCTTCAACCATCCACTGCTTGCCTCAAGAGCTTTCTGTCCGTACGAAACTTTGCCCTACATTTGAGGATCTGTGCACAACGCTTTCAAAATCCCGTTGGAGGGTCACGAGCTCAGTGTTGGAGCCAACCTGCATGCCGCTCTAGTCAGTGTTTGCGATGGCTACGCCGAGAGGCTTCTATGGATTGACGCAATCTGCATCAACCAGAATGATCTGGAAGAGAAGGCTCGGCAAGTCCAGTCCATGGTGAAGGTCCACGCAAGTGCTGCTCGCGTGGTCATTTGGCTTGGTAAATCTGGGGGTCGTGCTCTCGAAGATATCCAATTGGCGGCAGCGCGGAGCTCAACCATAGACTGGGAGGAAGAGTGTGGGTGGGACGTGATGAACTCGGACGCAGACAATGAGGAAGCTGTGGCCATGCTGTGTACGCCAGGTCAACAAGCAGTCATTGCCCTTCTACAGCGTCAACCCCGGAGACTAGGGCCTTGGTCCGGTCCGCCACGTTTCTCATCAGAAGCGCATACATGCGGCCACTCCGCTCCGTGGTTGCCTCGAGTCCAGATTCCGAGTCGTTTTTCCCCAATCACGCTTCTTTTTTTATTCTTACAAACTCCAGGCTCCAGCGCTCAGCCTCCAAGTGCTCATTCGTTCCTATTTGGTGTACCTTTTTTGAGCTTTCCTCAGCAGGTGACTTCCGTTCTTGCTTTCCACAAACCAAGTCCCATTTAGCGTTGTATTAGTCGTCGCCTAATTCGGCGGTCGAGCTTTGCCGCCTGCCCTCTTTCGTCCACCGTTTTAGCCTCGCTGCGCATTAAACCCATCACGCCAACTTCAAAGTTGACTCGACGTTTGCGATCGCGATCTACCGTCAGGGCAGAAGTTGCCACAGTGTCAGGACTCGTTGGGCAGACTCAATCAGCCTGGGAGGCGTATCAGACAATGGTCGTGACTAACACCATCCCCGTTTCAAGCCGCGCTCAGCCCTCGATTTCATCGGGGCCATCTCAGAATTACGAGATATCCGTGAGTAGAGGACAATTCAATTGATCAGCATGCCAGCAAAATTACACATCGACAAGGCATTGAACAACTGCTTTCATTCCACACAATCCCCCCCGCGCGCCATGCTCGCACCCGCAGCAACGCTGTCACACCTCCCCAAGGCAGCCCAAACACCGACGCAAACCGCCGCAACCACCCTGCGGCCCAGAACATGAACCCAGAACCAAAGAAGTAGACCTTCACCGACTATCTTCACGTTCAAAGAGCTAAAGGGGACAAATTTCAATACGTAATCAGGAGCAACGGACAAGTAGGATGGTGGCGGCAACGGGTGAACGAGTTCCAAACCCTCAGCCGGGCCGAATACGACAATTTCACTCTTATTTACCCCTTGTCTGGTGTTCGGATACGATATTGTCCCGTCGGGGTTTTCGCCATCATATTCCCTCCAGATAGCTCAGACGACGTCCAAGATGAAACGGATACGGGGACTGGATTCTACCTTGGGCCAAACGCAAAATCATTCAGGAGAATCTACTGTCGCGAGGGTTTCCAACGGCCGTGGCTCAGTCAATGCTACTAACGCTAATGATGATTTAGAACCTTCTTCGACAGGTCCCGCCAAAGCTTTGGCCGCTGCGGAGTGTATTAAGTGTCGTGCCCTGGCTTGGGGAAAGGGGGGGACGAAACCGCTGTCCGTGGCGCAAGACAATTCTCAAGAGGAGAGAGAGGACATTTTGCTTGTCAGCAGCTAGCTTGCGTAAAAAACCAGACAAATGGTGTCCATCTAACTTAAATAAATATAAGACATCGGGTGTTTGTCGATTGGCTACGGACCAGACAGATCGGACGACTCGAGTCCCAAACCCATGGGCAAGGACATCGAGGCGGCAGAGGAGGATGGTGTAGAACCCTTCCGTTTCATGATGAAAGCCAACACGGCCCTCCTCGTCCAGTCCGGAGGGCGATGGGATTAAGCTTAGCTCCAGGACTTGAGTTATCTGTAGCATGGTTGTCGGTCAGGGTCGTCATTTTCTCCAAGATGTCGTGAAATGTCGAGGGGGCCGAAGTCGGAAGTACCGCGGGATATATGGGTGGATGTTGACAGTAATATCATGGTTGTGATCAATAAGCCGTCAACGTACCGTGCATTCTCGGTATGCGGTACGGGAATGGCACTAGTAAATGCCTGCCTTTCTGGTTAACAAACGGTAAATGTGAGAACTGCCGGTATTCTGACCGCGGAACAACGGTCGCTCAAACAGCTGTGTGCGTTGCAAAAAGGGTGAACATCCAGGACTTGTTGGATTTCCACGCAGACATCCACACCTGCATGCACGCGTCCAGGGTCTTCAACCCAGCGTGTGAGCCTGCCCGCAACAACCCTTTGCTTTTGACAAAATGGTCGATCGAGCGGCCAGTGGCAACAGCCAAGACGGAGAAGCAGTGGGTGCCGGTGGAAGCCTTGGGTGGGCTACCACATGGCAACGGTTCATCAACCGTGACTCACCACACAGGGCATCCCACATCGTATGTGAAGGCGTCTGGGTGCGCCTTCTGATTCATGGGGTGATTGGATCCATGGTGGGGACTGTGAAGAGAAAATATGGTGGCTGCCGCCATGAAAGATGAGCAGGCCCCGGGGAGCAATGGGTTCCACAGGGTTCGACAGGGCTCCATAGGGCTCCATAGGGCTGGCCTCTAACCACATAATAGCCGATGGTGGTTCCTGATGTCAAAAAACTCCAGGGTGGGAGTTTTGCTATTGGAGAAGTGTGGATCTGGTAAAATAGAATTTTTTCAGAATTTTTTTTTGGCACCTCGGAATTAAGGGCTTTGGTGCAGTGAGACATCCAAATGTGGACGAATTTGTCGGTTGGGCGTGGATCGGATGGGAGCTGCCGGCAGAGGTGGTGAAGTCGAACCTGATGTGAAGGTGGAGTAAGGGACAGGCAGTCAAAATAAGCTCTGGAATATGGGGCGCGTGTCTTGGCCGAAACCGGCTCCTTATCTTATCTTATCCGATGGCTGTTCCGATCTTGACGCAATCTTCACCCCTGTCTTCCAACACACATTGGAACTTGATCGAATTGGCGGCTATTCAATCTCGTCATTGCTTCGCTATCATGTGCAGTCTTTGAACAGAGACTCGACAAACTTGAAAATTTACCCTTGCTCTGGGAGTTTTCTTTTTGAGAATAACGCCAACAGGTTATGTTTCAATAATTCTATTGCACTTATACCGTTCTTGGGTTAGTGGAAACTGGGATGAGCACGTCTTCCCGATTTCTACGACCCGACAGTCTCTGTGACAGATCCACGGCTGCATTTTAGTCCCGACTTGAGGATGAGCGGAAACGGTGACTCCTCAAAATGCTTCGGGTGTTGACCGTTTATCCGACCTTTACTCTACTCTGGTGAATTTTGTGCCTTCCCAATTCGGTTGATTGTTATGCCTGCAGGAGGAAGTGTCCTGTCAACTGTTCGATTCGCACCATGTGATCAACGTCCAACTGCCCCCACCTCAAATGGTCACAGCGCGATATCTTTGCAAGGTCTTCTTTTCCCAGGCATGCTTCAAACTATATCTAAGGAGGAGCTCACGTTTCTCCTCCACATCTCAATACCTGGTACCATCACTCACCGGGCTGACGTGATTGAAGATACCAAGTACCAAAGGAGCTCCAGGCAGGATTCCTTCAAAACCAATGACCCGTGCAAGGTTCAGGACTCTCGCCAAGCCGAGGCGTCCGACACGCCAATCTTACTGTTGCATCTCGGGAGGAGTGGAATGAGCCGAACGCGCTAGATATGGAAAAGCCAAACCCACGGCCCATTACCGCCATTCCACGCCACCCTATTCGTACGTCAATGGAGGCGAAACTATATTATGAGGGACCGGTGAGGTCTTCGCAATAAACAGTTCAAGCCTTGCAAATCATTGCTTGTCTCAGTGCTGCACTTAAACTCGGAACTTGGAGGCTCAAAGAACAGGCATCGATGTGGGCAAAGAGAAGGGAGCTCAAGGTGGAAAACCGCTGTAGAAAACCCAAATTAAGAAAATAGGTAACCAAGTTTTGAACAAGCGGGGCCTTTAAGAGAGTTTGGATGCCTTCATCCACCCCCTGTCCAACAAACAAGTCTCCCATGAAACACATCTGCGCTACTCTCCACACATCTCGGCCTTGCAAATTCTCTCCAATTCCATGACATTGCTTCTGTGAGCCCGTCTCATCGGCCGAACCTTTGCGTAAACCTTGTTAATTCCGAAAACCCATGTGGCTTCATGTCGCCTACCTATTTAAAGCGAGAATGTTCCCCCAAAATTGGAATTCCCTTCCCTCCTCCACATCTTCACATCAACCTCTTCGCTTCTTTCAGTCAACTCCCTCTTCTTTTTGCACTCAGCAACCAGTCTACGAGACCGCTTCATCCAAACACTAACTGTCATTCTCCCTACTTTCGATTCCTTTTCCTCGTCGATCTCCTGTCGACTCTCTCCTCTCACATCACACTCCCACGTCGTCCAACTTGGAACCAAGCAAGCGTCACGATGGCGTCCACGACCGTTCCTCTCCCATCCGGACAACAACAACAACAACAACAACAACAACAACAACAACAACAACAACCACACATCCTCGCCTCCGCCGAACAACAGCAACCACAACAACAAATCCTCACCTCCGGCAGCCCACCCAAAGACACCAAGCACACCTCCTCGCTCGGCCTTATTCTCGAAAAGAAATGGGAAATCACCCGCATCCTCCCAGCACCGAGACCACACGTCTCCGATTCTTCACTCTTTTCCGTCGACTTCGACCGCGTCGAGTATGCGGTTCTGGAAAACCGGTGCGTCGGGTGGTGGATGCCCAAGGACCGGCTCTTCCGTGTGCTCAGCCTCGACCAGCTGGAAAGGTTCAGCGCCCACCACGTCGGCATCTTGGACGGAAGTTATCTGTACCACAACGAGTACGACCGGCCCACGCAGCCAACGACGCACGCGGTTGACAATGCCAGTCACATTCCAGCCTGGCATCCGTCGAGATTTCAGCAGCCCAGAGTTCAACCAAGTCATCTGTGGCCGAACGGCGGAGGGTCTCAGCCGCCCGTGCCGGGCCAGAGGCCTCCCCCATATTACTTGGAGCCGAACGTGAACGAGGCTGGGAACTGGTACATCACCGCACAGGATGAGCCGTGGTCCGCTTCTCATCCACCCCCACCGCCATACAGTCTCCACGCTGTCCCTGTAATTGTCAACGAACGGGCCGCGGACGCTCCTGCTGGGTCGAGGCCCACCGCGCCGGGACTTTTTCATGGACGTGATCAGAACCACCACAGTCCTGACGGCGGGATCGGCGGGAAGCGGGCGCTGACACCCGAGGAAGTCGACAAGAAAAGAGACAAAAAGCGGGCAAAAAAGAAAAAGAAGAGGGAGGCGACAAAGGCTCGCAAGGCGGCGGCGAGGGAGGCCGGCGAGGAGAGGAAGCAGCTCACGCAGGAGCAGATCGACAATAAGAGGGCGAAGAAGCGGGTAAAGAAGCAGAGAAAGAAGGATAAGAAGGAGGAGGTGAAGAAGGCTGGGGGCAAGGAGGCAGAGACCACCCTGGGGGAGTTCTTTCGCCCTCGGCCTAGGGCGGCTTTTTCTGAGCTGGAGAGATGCCTGGGGATGCTTAGTGTCTCTGAGAGAGGTGACGACTCGGAGGGTGAGTTTGATGATGATACTATCAGCTGTTGGTCGGTGTAGTGAGGTCGTCAGAGAAAGTTGATTCCTTGCACTTTATCAAGTTTATTTCTTGCTTTTTTCTTATTCATTTTTTTCTTTTCTTTTCTTTTTTTATTTACTGAGCCTGGGGCTACTTTTATGTTTGTTCATTAGCGGTTGCATAGATTCATCACATAGCACATCCAGGGTAAAAATTTAAAACTTTGGCAAACTTTCCTCTCCGCCATTGAATCTTGATTTTGCCCAATATTCTACCTTCCCAATAGCCAACTTCTGATACATCCCCAATAGTTCGGCTAGGTGTTGAGAGGGACTGACACTCTTCGACAGGAAACACCTGACCCAGAGGCCCAGCCATGCAGCCAATTACAACTGGTCCGTTTCCTACGATAAATCCGATCCCTGACCCCTCGCCACAACAACCCGCCCACCGGTTTTACACCAAGCCATCGCAGTCGGTAGTTGCCATCCTGGCACCAAGCACTATCTGAGCAACGGGACCCTGATTCAGGGACCCACCTAGAAGGTCTGTGTCCTGATGAACGCCCCTGGCCAGGAACTCACATCTGCCGATAATCCTTGGTTTTTCCAATATGCCATTCTCCAGAATCGCTGCATTGGATTGTGGTGGCCAAAAATCCCAGCCTTTAGGCTGCTTAATGCTGTGGAATTCGATATCTTCTCTGGAAGTAGCAAGGTGCCCACACCTATCCCCATCTAGCCGTGGCCCTGCCTATCATTTGTCCTGATAATTGAATCTTGACCAATTCTGTTGAATGTCGCGGCTACGTAAATTCCTTGAATTTGGAAAGAGGGGTCAGGGAAGTAGTTCGTTCCGTACGCTTGACGCCGACTAGTGACAAAGACGTTGTTTACGGGTTTCAGTGAGGACCAGCGCTCGTTCACCACGCCATTCCATAACTTCCACGATACCAGGGCAACAGTATACTTCGCAGACCGGCCGCCATCACTCATGATTCGCTCAACCCAACTATTGACCATTGACACAAAAAGACACCCGTGGGCTCTCACGGATGCAAGTATCACAATAACCACTACTTCCTGCATACGAACCAGGACGCTGCCAACTTGAACTCTGCCATGAAGACCGAACCGAAAGTCTCGGCGCACCAGCTAGATTCACAGTCCTCGACTCCAGCTCCTGAAACTGCAGCTCAGAACAAGAAGACCAAGAAGAGAATGACAAGGGAGGAGAGGAAGAAGGCAGCGATGGCTCGATGGAAGGATCAGGAACGAGAGGAAGAGATCATTGCTCGGATCGGAAGAGCCCAGTCTCGTCACTTGGGAGAGAACCATTTCAGGCGAAACCTGTTCAAAGTTTGAGCCTATATACGCGAGTGGCTATCCTAAACTCACTTTGATACAAACATATATATTTCTGGAGGTGCTTGGTCAAAAGTAAGATGCATGTATTCCGCCTTTGTATATCCACGATCGTCACTGGCAGGGGTATTTGAGAACCTAATTCAAGATCTCACTACCATCAAATTGTCCGGATCGGACGACATACTCGAAAACAGCCGGTATGGTGGAGAAAAGAGAATCTTGGTAGAATTTCAGCCGCAACAAGGAACCTCAATACTTTTGCGGCTTTCCTTGATATTAAATTATACCACAAGACTCACAAGATTGTAACCACATACTGCCTCGCCCCATCCCTCTGCTCGTACCTAATACTCCTCTCCTCGTCACTCGCGTCCTCAGATGGATGTTCGGCCGGTAAAACCGGAACCACAACATCATCGCAAATCTCAGGCTCAATCCCCTCAAGTGCATCAAACCTCAACGCGCTATTCCATAACCTCCACGGCGCATCCTCGTTCAGACTCGCCTTTAGCGTAAACGTTCCGCACCGCCTAAATACCGCCCCTTCATTACCAACCCGTTCCAGTAAAAGCCCATGCAACGCGCGATACCGCTTCATATCAAACACGTCAACTGCTTTCCACTCGGTAACCGAGTAAACCGGCAGCAACCACCGCTGCTCTTCAGCAAGAGCCTCAGCCCGAACATCATATTCAAACCAGAGATTAAAAGAATTTGTCTCATCTCCCCTTTTTGTGGTTATCAGCACGCCATGGTCCGACCCGCCATCATACGCAACCACATCCCACGAATTCCCCTCATCCATACTCCACCGCCAGCTTCTCATCTCCATGGGCCATACCTCAGTAGGCAAAGTATCTGGATCTTGTTCATATTCCAGCCTCGGTCCGTACCTGGTCCCTTTCCAGTTTGCTGTTTCCGACAAAGCGACGTAGCGCATCGGCACCAGATACCCTTCCACCTCGAGCTTCTCACGACTTACCACGGAAGTGGCATCCCTTGTGCCAAACAGCTCTTTATTCCTCACCCGACAGAACACCTTCTCCCTCAGCTCTGCAGGCTTGAACTGCCTGGTGTATTCCTCCCCTCTGGTGTCCAAGAAATCCCACTGAGGGAGGACACTAACCGGCCCAATGATGGACGCCCACGACCACGAAGGCGCAACGTGCTGTTCCGGCCGGGTGGATGTCTCGTTATCCAAAACCCTCCATAAAAGCTGAGACTCGAGGTTCGTGCTGAACAACCCGGCGCCGTAGTTTGCTTTCAGCGCTTCCTGGATTCGCGAGGCAATGCCGTGCAGGGCAATAAGCTTATCAAACGATTTCGTCAGTCCGCAGGAGGAGTAAGCGCGCACGATGGGCTTCCACGCGTAGAACAGCTCCTGGCCCGGCAGGAGCGCGCCCGGGGTTTGGAGGAGGAGGTCGAGACGGTTGCGCAGGAACCGCGGAGAGGGGATGAGGCCGCTTATTCCGTCCGGGTAGCGCTCGCTTGCTGTCAGCTCGTTGCATTCCCATACTAGCTGGTCGTGGTCGAAGTGTAGCACTCGGGGGGAGAGCAGGCGCTCCTGGAGGACCCAAGCTCGCGTGTTGAGGGGTGCTTGTTCGAATGCCTCCCACCACATCTCTGCGTCGACGAGGTAGTAATCATTTTGGTGGAGGGTCATCTTGACTGGGCGCAGGGCGGTAGCGCGGCGAGGGCGGAAGCAGCCTCCTCGGCCGTCGCGGCTGGCGGTGGCGGCGATGTTGAGGTGGGAGTTGCCGTAGATGCTGGCCATGAGGACTGATTCCTGCTTCCAGTCGTCGGCCGAGTCTTGGATGATGCAGAGACAGTCGATCCAGATGTAGTCGATGCCGAAGCGCTGGGAGACTTGGACTGCTTCTTGGAATGTTTTGGGGAGGTCGGTGAGTGGGATTCCTCGTTTGAAGGAAGACATTCTATCTTTGATGAGGGTTAGGGGGAGGACGCTGCCCCATGAGTGAGAAAGGGTCGCGTAGATGAGCTTGGAGGGCATCTCGTCGTCGCCTTCGCATAGGCGGACTTCGGTACCGGACGGTGAGATGTGAAGCAGACGGGTTGGCCGGTAAGAGCCATCTTGCTGGAAGGGCCGACAGGAGGTATGGCTTGTGGTGCAGATGCGAAGCCATTCCTTGGCGCATGCGAAACTGGCGTCGGAATTGGTTGCGTCTCCCTCGACCGAAGAAGAGCGGAGGAGACTCTCGACCTCTGTGGTTGTGTTAGCTGCTGGGGGCGCATTCTTATGAGCGTGGTTCTTACCCTCTGCCGGCCGGAGGAGAAACGTCATACAAGGACCCTCGTAGTCTGGTATCCCCGCAAGCATGCTCGGACGGCTGAAGAAGGCGACAGCGGAGATGAAGACTGGGACCACGGACCCCTTTGGGATGAATCCTGCTTCGACGAAGTGATGGTAAATGGCAGCATAAATGGCGCATGCCCTGCAACCAGCCTCGGCTGCTGCTTCAACCACTTCAAGAGGCCTCGCGAAGCCCATGGCGGGAACCTCCTGATGCAAGACTTTGAGGAATTCCTCACAGTCTTTGCAAAGCGCCATTGTGCCCTGTCTTTTTCGTCTCAATGTCCTCCAAAGGCAGCTGAAACCAAAATGCTGGCTTGTTCTGAGCTTTGGACCGGGACGTTTGACTTGAAAGCTCCTGTCTCGGTCAAGGTCGGGACCACATTGGTGTTGTAAGAATGACCCAATTTGGATGCCTAAATAGCAATGCCGACAAGTTGGCGTCTTGGCATGCATACCGCGAGCCACGAGCTGGCTTCTTGGGGGCTGAGCTCAGCCACAGTCACGACCCCTCAGGTTTCCTCTTGTCGGGCGCTTGATTATTCTCGACGCAAGAACCTGAGCCCAAAATCTCTCGCAGATTGGCTTTTGTCATCGGCTTCTCCACTGTCAGCATCGTCGCATCATTCCCAGGGCGATATTTCATCCCAGGGCAGTATATTCTGGTCCTCAGCCTGGTTTTCATTATCGAGAATGCCGAAACTGAGAGAGCGTTTGAGGAATCTAGTCAGGGTTGGATCACGGCAAAGCCGGGCGGTGCCAGGATCATCGGCAGCAACGCCCTCATCAAACTTGGGCGATTGCTTGAATGTTCCAGCAACATGGGAGCCAGAAGTGGCCGAAATTTCAACTGGTGTCGGCCCCCTCATTCTCTTTGACAAGGCGAAGAGTCGTTCAACCGGGCATGACATTGTCTTTGTTCATGGGCTGCGAGGGTGTCGGTTGAGAACCTGGTCGATGCAAGACGGCTTCTGCTGGCCAAGGGAACTTCTTGGTGAAGACCTTGAGGATACAAGGGTGATAACTTGGGGATACGATGCTAGTATCGCCAAATTCTTTCAACAAGCAAGCCAAGAAGGCATATTTGGCCATGCCGGTACTCTTCTTGACGATCTAGCGCGTGTCAGGGTTGGAATAGTAAGTTTTGGTCGTCAAAGACAGTCATCTTGACTAACTTGAGAACAGGCCAGACCCATAATCTTTGTCTGCCATAGCCTAGGCGGCTTGGTTGTCAAGGAGGCACTGATCAAGGCTGATGCCTACAGTGCCCACCAACGTCATCACTCCCTGGGTGCAATCCGCAGAGATACCGTCGGGGTGATCTTTCTTGGAACCCCGCATAGGGGGAGCGACCAAGAGACCTACGGGGAAGTGGTCGCCAAAATTGCCAAGTTGGCGCTTCGGCAACCGAACGAGCAACTTCTGCAAACTTTGAGTCCCGACTCTCACATTCTGGACAATCAGCGAGATCAGTTCACCACAATTTCCAAGGATCTGCGCATATTTTGTGTTAGAGAGGAGCTTAGTACTGCTATTGGAATGGTAAGTATATGTTTCCATATCTTGTGTTGCTCTTTATTTTAGGCTTATTAACTGTCACCCAGATTGTCCCCGTAAGGTCAGCTGTATATGACGGGTTCAACGTCCGTCAGGGTACCATTCACGCAAACCACATGGACATGGCGAGATTTGGAACAAGAAGCTCAGGGTATGATCGGATTCTGGGATATATCCGGGAGCTTTGCCCTCTCCAAACAGGTGTGTATCAGAACACCAACACACTGCATTCTATATTCGCTAACATCTGGTGGTCCTCCCCACATCAAGGGGCTAGGTTGGTCACCTTGGCTCTAAATTAATGATTCGAGACTAACTCTGGACATTGAAACAGTAAAAAAGTCAAACTCATACTCATGGAGCTCGACCCCGGCGGATCCTTGTTAGGGCCTTCCATTGACGCCCCATACAGCGACACGTGCACCTGGGTCTTCGATGCTTCTTCTTCCGGCAAAGAAGGTCAGCAAGATAGCTTGGATTTCATGTCGTGGCTCAGAAACTCGGACAGTTCACAATGCTGGATCAGTGGCAAGGCTGCGAGCGGCAAGTCAACATTGATGAAATTCATCTTCGCCAGTTCGGAAGTCGATCTGGCACTCAAAGAGTGGGCAGGGGCAGAGACATTGTTGAAGGTTGGCCATTTCTTCTTTGAACGTGGTAGCGATCTGCAGAAGTCTAGGGAAGGCATCCTACGCAATGCACTCTACCAGATCTTGGAGAAACGGAACGATCTCGTCCCACTGGCGTTCTCGGACACCTTTAAACATCTTGAAGTTGATCTGGGCGTTTCAAAGACTGTGGCTGCATTCCCAAGGCATCTATTCGACGACTGGAAGTTTCTAAACGACGCCTTTTTTGCAACACTTGGAGGACTTCAGAACTCCAAGGTCTGCCTCTTTATCGATGGCTTAGACGAGTACCGGATGATCAACAAGTTGGAGAATTACACACAAGAGCAACTGGATCTTCTCCATGACGGCACCAACGAAGACGAGGCTTGGGGAAATAGCGAGTGGCTTATTGATGGCCATAGAGAGATTGCCGAGTTTATTCTTAAGCTCAGCCACCATCCAAACGCCAAAGTTTGTTTCTCAAGCCGCGAACTTACGGTTTTCGAGAGGCTTTTCCAACACCACCCCCGATTACAAGTTCATCACCACACGGCCCCCGCTATCAAGATGTACTGCCAAGATCGCCTACAGAAGGAGGCTCCTGACCTTGACGAAGCTTCAAAGTTCGCAGCTGCAGTTACAGAGAAGGCGTGTGGTGTTTTCTTATGGGTCAACCTGGTCATCGGCATGTTGGTGTCTGGAAACGACAGAGGCGACAATGAAGCAGAACTTTGGGAGATATTGGAAATGGTACCTGGAAGACTAGGCGGAGAAAACGGGCTCTACATGCACATGATGAAAAACGTCGCAAAGCAAGATCTTGACGAGGCGGCCAGACTATTCCAACTCGTCATTTACCGTAACAGCAGCATCCGTTCCCTGTTGCATCTGGACATCATCACCCTGTTTTTGGCTGCGGAAGGACATTTGCAAGATGGAACCGAAGACAATCGTCCTCTAAGAATCGCAAATGATCAAGCCGACTTCAAAACATGGGAGGAGCTGCGTCCACAATGGAAAGCGCGGCAAAGACGACTCAAGAGTCGTTGCGCAGGTCTTTTAGAAGGCGCCGAAGATGTGCAATTCATGCACCAAACAGCAAAAGAATTCCTGTCGCGAGACCGCTGGTGGCTACGCATCTTCGGGCCTCAAAGGGGCTTTTCATCCATTGGCCAAACATATCTAGCAATGATTAGCGGATGCATTCGACGGCTGAAGCGCTGCAAAGAGGCTACCGTTACCATGGACACCGTCAAGGGAGCTTTGGAACCCGAAAGCGAACGCCTCAGGTCAGAGTTGTGGTACCCCAATAGGGCAATCTCTCTGTTAGCCACCTGCTTCGAATTGTGTATGGACACACCTCTTCAACACCAGGCAGAGGAGCTGCAGTACTTGGGATTGATAGCTGCTCTAGAGGTGACAGGGGGGGAAACTATACTGGATGAACCGGAACTCACAACAGACCGCGACACGAAAAACGGCACATGGACACAGTCCGTTTGCTCCTACATTTCGTATATGGATCCAGGCGTTATCCCCGGCCCGATGAACATGCTGGAACTTGCAACCGCGCTCAACCTCGAGCTGTATGTGATCCCGAACCTTCGGGGTCCTGCACGTTTCTCTAAGGCTCAGTTAGCACGGCTGCTTGTCATATCTTCTCTGGAGAGAAGGGTAGCACTCAGGTTTGGGGTTAGGGAAAGCTACGTAATCAGCCATGTATCTCCAACGCCGGCCCTAATTCAAGCGTTGTTTTCCGCAGGGGCAGACGCAAACTTCCCGCTTCTAAACGCATACCCAGGCCAGACGTATCTTCAAAAGTCTCCATGGGCACAACTGTTAGCTAATGACGAGAAAACGTCGGACCTCGAATCTATTGTCGACATTTTTCTTCAACACGGAGCCGATCTTTCCGGCGCTACATCAGGCGGACGTCTCGTGGTTGACAAATTTGCTTCACAGAGGTGGGGCACACGGAAATATAGGGTTGAGGAGGGAAGTGGGTTTCGCACCACTAGGGGTGAAGTCGCACAAATACTTGGAAGATATCTGGCAGCACAGGGTAGAGAGTTGGATAAGAATGCGTTCCCTCATTGTGCGGCTCTGCTTGACTCGGAGCCAGAGCCAGACAGTAACATGGGATAGGTAGCGGCATCAAAGTTTTCTTTCCATGTACATGCTAGGGACATTGGCAGTGGGCTAGGAGTGCTGAGAGCACGAGACATCCGCAATATTGGGAGCCGTGGGTATCCGTGAGTGTGGGTGGAAGCTGTGGCCTTGGATAGAAGGCTCTCAAGATACGAACCATCGAGCGAAGCGAGGCCGGGGGTTTGGGGGCTTGCCCCCATGATCGAAGGCTCGCTGGATTTCTCTCTGCAGCTACAGTGGTATTGAATACGGGGCAGAGCGTCGCACGGTATTTTTACTACCCACCCATGGGGTCTCTTTTGCACACATGAAATGCCTGTCAATGAGACCTGAGAGTTCCCGTCCCTCAGTCTTTTTCTTTTCCTCCAAGTTCCATGCCCGATGGCAGAAAATGATATTACCCCGCTTCCAGCTGAGCTGCAAGATACGCCACGACGCTTATCCTTTCCGCAATGAGAAGGCACGGCAGTGCCAGAATCTCACTCGTGGCTGGGAGTCTCGAGCAGGCTGGTCCGAATAGGTATATAGCAGGCAAAATCATTTGCTCGGCCATTTCCTTCCGGGTGAGAAATTCCGTGATTGATATGGCAATCTGCCGAGGACGGGCAGGCCGGCTACGCCCGGGAACTTTTTATTCTGTTTTGGTGTGGCCGCCCGGCGGGAAGGCCCCCCAAAAGGGATTGAGTTGACCGTAATTCATCCAACCGTAGCCCTTATCTTATGCGCGTTTACGTGCTCCAATAATCAGAATGTGCTCGAGGCTGCGGACTTGACCCTCGCATGCAAAATTGCGTGAATGCATGAAGTGGCCTGCAAAAAGGGGTGGCAGTTCAATCGTCATAAACCCAAGTCCCCGCGGGCGCACTGTCACGCTCTCGATCCCCATGATCTCGACCTGTTCCATCTGCCGATAATCAGTAACTCGGTGGAACATTTTTTTCCCACACCGCGTTCTACTTACAATCATGGCGAACCCTGAGCCTTTTCTGGATATTTCGGGATCTCAGACCCAGAGGGACACAACATTTTGGAGAGCCTGTCACCAGGGAGACGTACTCCAAGTCAAAGCGTTGCTGGAGCACGGCGCCAACGTCAACACTCGGCGAAAATACTACATGGGCCAATGGGCCAGGTTTGCGCAGTACGATAATGTTAGTGATTTGGACAAACCCGACCTCGATCCATCCAGCGGCAGCATCACACCCGAGGAAGACGACGAGCACAAGTACTGGACTACAAAAAAGGGTTGCAGGTGGAGCGTTGGGGAGGTTTCGGCAATTTTCGTCGCCATCTCGGAGCGCCACTTCGAGGTTGCGGAGCATCTCCTTGGGCAAGAAGGAATCTGCCTGACAGAGACTTGCACGCCAGACGAACGCTCCGCCTTTTACCAGGCTGTCATCGAGCCGGGCAGCAATGATCTCGTCAGGAGCTTTTTGGCGCTGCCGACTGCGGACGAGTTTCGTGATCTCGCAAACCACCAAGGTTGGAGCCCTTTACACTACTGCGCGGCCCACGGCGAAATGGCCAAGGCTACGCTGCTCTTGCAAGGGAAGGTGGATGTTGACGCCAAGGATCGGGATAATGGATCACCGCCACTCAGCACTGCTATTTGGTCATGTCCCGCACAGAGTGACGTGGATATGACCAGGCTGCTACTCATGTACGGGGCAGACGTCAACTTCCAAAGCGCCAACGGTAGGTCAGCAAAACAATCTCTATCTTTTCTCTTTACTAATTAACAAATGGAAATAAACTTCAGGAGATACCCCCCTTCATCATGCGGCAGCGGGAGAGTACGCCCGTCTGGTAGGCTTGTTATTAGTCTGGGGCGCGGACGAGAACGTGGAGAACAAAGACAACAAGAAACCACTCGATCTGATATCAGAGCAAAGAAGCGACGTGAGGACCCTCCTTAACCCCGCAAACGTCAAAAAGGTCAAGAAAGAGCGGCGCGACCCCTGGAAACCCCTTACCCACACTCTACCTCCGGTGTGCAAGGACTTCTCCATCAAGATAACATTTGGCCGGCGCTCGCGGCACGGGTCCGACCACGTGAGGACGTACACAGAATACGTGGACGGGTTCATCTACAACTTTGCCAGATTTGGAGATGGCCACAGAGAAGATTGGCTGGAAAGCCTCTATGTTGCAGAGGAGATGAAGAAGAATGAGAGGGAAAAGAACGAGTCGGATGTGTCGCCCGAGGATATTTGGAAGTGGATCCACATTCCAAGCAATAATGTCAGTCCGAGAGACGATTCGAAACGATAGTAGAGTAAGGATGATGCTAACATTGTGTGTGATGATAGATGACTTGGATCAAGGTATGGTTGAAATACTTATCTGGGCTTGTGTTGCTTAGGGTACTAAGTAACGGTAATAGGATCTTCTCGCGGGCATGTTTCATTCTGCCAGACGGCAGGGCAGGCGAGAGGAGTATTGGAACATGGTTGAGTTTTTTGGGGATAAGTGCGTGTCCAGCCAAGGGGCAACTCGCCAACTTAAGCCACATGTTTGTAACTGTATTTCCTTGACATGACAGGTCGAATGCTGCAAAGACTACCAACCTACTAACTGTGAGCGTTAGGTGGGGAGCACTTACCATAAAACATCAACTGAACCGAGGTTGGTATCGCTGGCGGTCAGTATATCCCTGAGCGCAAAGAACAATATGATGCATGCTGACTGCCCAAACTAGATTCCATATATCGACTTCGAATCTGATCAGTTTCTTGACAACCGATGCAAAAAAACACACGAATCCGGCAAGCATCGGAAGCTGACAGATCTGAGGTCGCAATACCCTCGATTCGACGGCGAATACGGCGTTCAGCATCCCCAGACTCTCGACCAGTCATACTACGATGGCTTGCAGGAAGCGGATTTAAGTGATCGGAACAAAGACCAAGTTGTATACAAGTGGTTCCGCAGATGGGATCACGGCGGTGGGAGTCCCGACGCGGAAACCCGCAATCAAGGATTGCCAGATGAGGAAAGCTCAGAGGCCAAGCTCCTGATGATTAACCAGCTATGGATATGGAAGCTCGGCGACGGTGGGTTCATAACTCAGTTTCCTTCCAGTCAATTTGCCGAATGTTGATGAAAAGAAAACACAGGAACCATTATAACGGCATTCCCAGACAGATGGCACGACGGCCCGGAACACACGCTCTACGAGGCAATCCGGCAAGACGTGCCAAACCACGTTTGGGAAACATCCGACACCTTCATCGAGTACCTCCTAAGCGCTTGCGTAACGTTTCCCCTAATCTCCTCAAATGTCAGGCTAGGCTTTGACATTCTCGAGGCCTTCGAGGGATGGGTTGGTCTGCTGGTTAGTTTGTTCCGGCCTGCTTTCCATCACAATTTGTTTTTAGACAACTAACCAAATGCAAACTTCATCATGAAAAGTCTTGCCAAGAGGTCACCCTTTTCAGGGACTTTCGAGTCTTTCTAAAAGGCCGCGCAGGCGGGGGGGAGCAGGTAGAGAGCCTCGGCAGCGAAACCGTGCATCTGTCGATAACGGAAGAAGTGCGGTTGACCTACGAGCTGAGAGACGTCGTCGATGAGCTTTTCATTTTGAATCGCCTCTGCACGACGCAGAAGGATTTGGTCAAGCAGTACCTTCAGCAGCCCCACAAGAAGAAACAGGGCACCACCCAATCGGGCGAGCAGTTGAAAGGGGAGAACGCCCTCCGGGATGTGGAAAGATTCATCGACCACACCGAAAGGCTCGAGGACAAGGCGAAGAAGGTTATTGAGAATGTGAGTCCGTTTTATTTTTCTTTTCTTTTCTTTTTCCTTGCTCAAATAGAGAGTGAATTGAGCAGCCACTAACCCGGTATTAAAGCTCGATAAACTTATCCAAGTAAAACAGGCTCAGAGTGCGCTCCACGAGTCACGAGTAGCCTCTGAAGAAGCAGAGAGGTCCCACCGGCTCAACAACTACATCATGCTGTTCACAGCCGTGACCGTTGTCTTTGTAAGTCCAGTTGGTGCTTGAGTGCTTGCAACTCGACAGATATACAGCCTTCATCCTATTATAAATGCAGCTTTTCTTTTGCAGAATCTTGAGTATTGACCAGTTTTTAGACTCCCTTATCCTTCATGACGTCCATTTTCGCTCTTTCAATAGATCGGTTTCCCCGAAACGACGAAGGCGAGCCGCGCTATATCTCGTCCTGGATTACTGGACGCTTGTGTAAGCTATCCCATCCCCACTGCGCTCGTCCCATACAAGATCCGACGAAGCCACACGTAGATCCACCCGCCGTTTGTAACTGACTCCCCATCCACGTCATTTGAGGATGCGACCAGTCTTGTTAACTAACTAACATCCTTTTTACCCAAATAGTCGCGGGCGAGCTGACTAGCCTGGCCGTAATCATCTCCGGCTTTTTGATTCTTCGGAGCCGCAGGAATAAACGCCGTCAGAAGAAGCTGGTAGAGATGGAGCCGCCGCTAAAGAGACCGCCAGCGGGCCCTATTCAAGTTCGATCATCATCGAACGGGCCCGGCGGGAATAAGGGAGAAGGAGGATTGGATGAAAGCAAATCCAGGAGCAGGATTCCTACGATGGAAACTATCAAGAGGTGGGAAGGAAAAATCAAGTCGTCAAGCTGGAAGCGGCCCAAGAAGGCTGGTGACGTGGAGGAACAGGCTGTTGAGCCGGAGGGAGTTGTGAAAAAAAAAATGATGCGTCTTTGTATGCGTTTGTGCTGTCAAGAAGCAAGCAAATTAGAGAACGGTTGAAAATGGAGGCAAAAGAAATGATGGGAAATTCTTTTACATTTTGCTTTGTTTCTTTTCTTTCTTTTCCCATAAAATACCTTTAAAACACATACTATGAGAAAGGCAAGGGTAGCTAGCCAGCATGGAATGCACACCAATCCTGGAAGATGGCCTCTTTTGCTTGAACTCTTATCAAATTAGGTACTATCTAGTCAACTCAGATCAGACTCAGATTATGCGATTCGATTGAAGCACATGCTTCGAGCAGCTGATTCAGATGTCCGACGGGAGTTTCGCACTCACAGTAGTATATATATTTACAAAAGAAAATTGGGTTTCATATCGCACTACCTTAGGAATTGGCAACGAATATAAATCTTATATAATCTCTAACGTGGTTAGCTAGTCTCGCCGCTTTAATTAGGACGGCTTAAGATAGTTAACTTAAAGCTAGCTCTCTTATATTTAGCCTACGCTTAGGCCTTAAGCATATAGTCCTCCAATGCCATAAGGCGCATTAAGGATACCAAATTTAGACGAAATTTCTTAATAAAAGCTAGAAAAGACCCTATAAGGAAAGAATCTATTAGGCTCTATACGGTTTATAAAAGACCTAAAAATAAATGTCTTTATAATGAGGTTTTCTTCTATATAAAGGGTAGCAATTTCTAGCTTCTATTAATTTTCCTTTACTTATGTTAAGCTGCAAGGTCCCTGGAGGCCTATAAGTATAGTGCCTTGCAGGGAGAGCCACAGGGAGCTTTGCCTTGTGGCAGTGCGGAAGCGGAAGCGGTAGGATACAACGGTACGGAATGGTTGTGGTACGACAGCAGTGTTGAAGGAAGCAAGGCCACTGTAATACAGTGGACACCACACTTAAACAAAGGTCTTCAGGGCACTGGTTGGCCTGGAAGGCAGAAGGTTGTAGTGGTTAAAAGAAGAATAAGATGTATTGCTTATTGCTTACTTGCTTGCTTGCTTAAGAAAAGAATTAGATACAGGAGTGAGAGGAGAGTACAGGACTACTTATTCAAGTGTTCTTGGGCTAACAGCTCTCTCAATAAGCGCTCAAAACGGTTATCTGGATATCGTGAGGCTATTTCTCACGGCGGGTGAGGTTAGTGTTTCGGCGAAAGACAAGTCGGGCATGTCACCCACCCCATGGGCGGCAGCGGGCGGCTACTGTGAAGTGATTCAGATACTACAAGAGCAAGGAGCATCGGTTAATTTATGCGATGAAGGAAAACAGACACCGCTACACCACGCTGCAGCAAAAGGGCATACCGAAGCGGTCAAGTTATTGATCACCGACGGAGCAACTGTCAACGCACAAGAAGAAGACAAATGGACACCGCTACACCTCGCATCACAGAATGGGCATGCTGATACGATCAAAGCATTGCTTACAAGCGGAGCAGCCGTTGACGCACGTGAGAAGAGGGAATGAACACCACTACACCTCACGTCTTCGCCGTTAGATAGAACCTCGGCAACATTCTTAATGAAGCTTTTGTGTACTGCTCAACAAGTTCAAATGACCGTCATACGCTCTTGGATTCCCTTTCTATTTTCCTCGGTTCTGTTCTTGTGCTCTTCATGCCACAATGGACACCTTTTGGATTCAAAACCTCTCCCAGCGTCTCCTGGCAACTAAGATTTTTTTACTTTGCAGACAAGTTCTCTCAGCTTCCTAAAAATTTACAATCATCAACAAAATGGGTAACAAGCTTTACGTTTTCAAGAAGAATGGCCGCTCTTCCACCAAGTTCGTAGAGTACACCGGCAATCCAGGTATGGATTTACTTCCTCCCCTTATTACTTGATGACTAACAACAACGCAGGCCGCCATCTTGAGGTCACACTCCCGAGTGAGGCGCCGAAGGACAAGAGTGACAAATGGCTCGTAGCCCTGAGGAAGGACGGCACCTATCTTGCGTAGTTCCACTACGATGAACCTCCCGATTGGGCCAATTATTATGACGCCGATAACTTGACGGTGGACTTCACGTCCCTTTCCGGTGAAGCTGCCACTCAGCGGAAGGCCGGTGGCCTGAGAGATGTTTGCTGGGAGGAGTAGGAAGAGAGTTGAATAATGAGAGTGCGAGTGGTAGGGTGAGATTGAGAAAGCAGAGATTGAAAGCCTACAGAATGAGAGGGTGATAAGATGGACAAAAAAATTCAACGTGGCATTGTTCTTTTAAATATCGTTTTGCATCCCAGGTGGTTGCTCATCTTTGTTGTTAAGCGCGGAAGTTAATGGACCTGATGATCGTCATCAACCAAGTGGGGTAATTATTGATCTCAAGGTCAATTATTGCGGTACTCTTGTGGTATGGATAGAGAAGTACTTCTCCCAGTCCTCTAACTTCCAAAGACAATTCTTATATTCGTTCAACAGCCCGACATGTTATGAATGTCCAAGTCACTCTAGGACTCAGACTTTTGGGAATGCGCTACAGGGCCCGCTCTTATGTCGCGCTCGCGTGGACACTGGGCTGCATCAACAAGTCCTGCGCCTTTGATCCGCCACGGAGATTGGTGCTGGGACTGGAGCGAGTATTTCAAGATTTTGGAATTGCGAATGATGATAGCGGGGGTGTGCTTTCGGTCCTGGGCGCTTATCGGAAGAAAACTTGGCAAATAAAACGTTATATAAAACCAAGGCTAACTGAATTGCGAAATACTTCCAAACTTTTTGTATCATGCGTGTTATGTCAAGTACCTAGCTAGGTAGGACCCAGATTCACAGTCAATGTAGGCCAACCACGCGATCCATCTATCGCACATAGTATCTAATAATGACATAATTCATTTATGATAACTTAATGATGATCATGATGATTGTTGGCTGTCAAGGTCTAGATGATATGCAACTACGTGCCCTGACGAAATCATCACACCACGGATCTCCTGTCTCCGCCATTGTGGTTTGTTCTCCACTAATTGCCATGGCGCAGTCATGTCACACGGCAAGATCTCCTGACAGTTCTTTTTTTAGTTTTTCCGATTAAAAGTTCATGCCAAAAACAGCTTTACGCATTGAAAGTTTGCGAGGTTTTCATTTTAGAACACTGATGGAGAATCATTTACTTCGAAGCATCACGTTCCACCCGCATTGGTGGGGCTATCATCTTCTGCCGGGGTTAGGGGAAAGGAAAAAGCGTGTGGCTCGGGATATTGCCTTGCCGAGCTTTCGGGCCGCACACGAAAATAATGACCCTTTCGGTCTGCTGTCCGCTTACAAGGAACCTGATGCCCTCAAACAATCGGAGCTCGCCGCGAAGGGCAGGATGGGTCCTGGAGCTGCCAGGGGGTGGAGGATCACCTGTGGCTGGCCATGCTTTATCAGATCGCACTTAGCTGGTAGCTGGCACGCACGTCGCGTCCGGCACTTTTACGAGAATCAAAATGCGACAATTGAGAGACTTCTTCAGACAGTGGAAGAGCACCAAGTCCGCGCGCGGACCGAGGCTGCGGCAGAGGCCCTGCGCTTCAAAATAGCCGTGTACGGCTCACTGGCGGCGAACATCGTGTTATCTGGCGTACAGCTATTCGCAGCTGTTACATCTGGGTCGCTCTCACTGATCACCACCATGGCTGACGCCGTTTTCGATCCCCTGAGCAATGTCATACTCATCGCCGCCAACCGCGCCACGCACTCCGTGAACCCGCGCCGCTTTCCCTCGGGCCGCGCGCGCCTCGAGACGGTCGGTAACATCGTCTTTTGCTTCTTGATGCTGGCCGTCTCCTTCGTTCTTATCGCCTTTTCGGTCCGCGACATAGCAGAGCGCTCGGCTCTTGGCGGCGTCCGTGAGTTTCATCTCTCGGCCGTCATTGCTGCGATCACCTCCTTCATTACGAAATTCTGCCTATTTCTCTCCTGCTTTACCTTACGAAACCGATATAAGCAGGTGCACATCGTTTGGCAGGATCATCGCAACGACCTCCTTATCAACGGTTTCGGTATCCTGACCTCCGTAGGCGGCGCGAAGGTGGCATGGTGGATCGACCCTGCAGGGGCTATCGTCTTGTCTATATCCATAGCCGTCCTATGGTGTCGGACAGCCTTCGCTGAGTTCATGCTGGTAGTCGGGGTTGCCGCCTCGGCAGAGACTCAGCAGTTCATCACCTACGTCTCTCTAACGCACTCCCGCGCAATTACAGGTATCGATACCGTCAGGGTATACCATTCGGGGCCCCGACTGATCGTCGAAGTGGACGTTGTTATGGAGAAAACGACACAACTTCATGTTGCCCATGATGTATCGGAGGCACTGCAGTACAAGCTTGAGAGTCTACCCGGCATTGAGAGAACTTACGTGCATGTTGACTATGAGACGAGACATAAGCCAGAGCACTGGTATATCAAAAGATTGTAAAATAATCACCAGAAGAGCTATGTTATTAGATTAGCATTCAGTGTAACTGGGGCAATAACATTATCCAAGGCTTGACCGGAAATCTACCTCAATCGCCATCGTGATTGTGGGCCGCCCATCGAAAAGCTCGAAGCCGTCTTAGTAACCAACCCTTACACGTTCCGTCCAACGTGACCTGGCATGACCGTTAGGATCATAACAAATGGACGAGAAATCGAGGTCGGATTTTTTTTGTAAGTTCATTCTGTAGCCATTCTGGACTCTGTCTGTCGGGAGTTGCCCTACTTTTCAGACATTGCTCCGCAAATTCCCGGCTTCACTTGTAAATTAGCCGCGGTTCTCCATCGTCCTCGATTTACTCAATCGAGTCCCTCACACTCTCCGCCGACTAGGCTATACCGGCTTTCCCGTTGCTATCTAACGAAATCTGGATTTAGCTTCTGATTCCTTCCTTTTCGAAGACCAGGGCATGCTCAGACAACAACCGAACTATGGCTGGAAATGGATAATTGGGGAACATACACCTTGTTGAAGTGGATATAATAGTAGATCTTGGCTCCGGATAGGCGTTCTGTGGTGAGATATCTGGGATGGAACCCGTTCGATTGGGTCAGGGGAGGTTCTCCCTCCTCTCAAAAGCGCCCAAACGATACACACCACACCTACGGAGTGGTGACAATGGTGACAATGGCCTCAGCATCTTCTAGCTGCTTGTCAAACTCGGAACCCTCGCGATCTTTGTCGGCCGTGGTGACAAGCATGTGTTCCTGTTCCTCAGTCCACTTTCGGAGACCAAGCTTATTCTCCATACACCTCAGGAGCTCTGGCTGATTCTTGGAATGCTGGCCACCTTGTTGTTTTTACAAGCAGCGCCCGGGAATCAGCATAGTACCGGGGAAATGGATTAGCTGGGTAGGATAGAGAAGCCGTAAGATTGTGCTCCCGAGTGATTACGATTTGGCACAAAGCGGCTTCGGTATGGTGCCTGTGATTCAACAAACAGACGTCATCACGAATGATTATGAATGCACAAATCATGAATGAACCTGCCGCGCGAATGAGTTGATCCACCAATCAGGATTTTATATACGCCAGACTTTCATCACCTACGCATCATAATCTGTCGATTCCTCCATTTCTCCCTCCCCCGACGCTTGTATCCCTCCAGAGTCACCGGGTATTCTGCGTTTCAACTCTAGCTTCCTGAAAGCTTCCAGATGAATCAAAAGTTCCATCACATGCTCATCATGCTCTAGCGGTTCTTCGATTTTGTCCCTCTCGGCGCTTCTGTCCTCGCAGAGTCATGGGGTGTTCTGCATAGGGCTAGCTCACCAAGCTTGCGGGTTGGTCAGTCCCTGTGCGGCAGCGATAGCGGCGTGCTTATTTTGGGCGTTCCGGGCGAGTGCAGCTCGGCCAGGGGAGACGGCGCTGAGAACCCACGCTCTCGGTTTAGAACCCTAATGCACCAGTCTAATCATTCACAGAAACCCCTTTTGAGTTTATGACGCGTTTAATTTAAGAGCCGAGCCAATCTCTAAACGAGGCCGAGAGCATCAAGATAGAAGCGGGCGAAAAGTGCATCCAAGTGGTTCGAAAATCTTGAAAATGCATTAGGCCAATACGAGACCTCGCACGCCCATTCCTGAAAGAACCCCGCCCCAGGATCTGTTTGCTCTTTGGGATTTTACGTAATTAGTGGTAACCTTTCCAATCCATCGCGGGTCAGAGAGGTTGAAAAGCTCACACGTCATGCTAGCATCAACACATTTTCACTATCATCCACACCCACAACTTAAAGCTGCGCTCTTTCGGGGCTGATTTTGTCAGAAGCTTCGAACGATTCGCCAGTCCGACCCAGACTTTTGTTAATCCCCACGTACCAAACTGTCCTCTAACCTAAAGAGCTAGTCAACATACCTATTTTTACCGTTCCTAGAAGGGTAAAGCGGTTATATATCGCACGATGCTTGAATCTTCCATGTGCAACAAACTCGAATGTTGATCATTGATGCGCTAACACCTTAAACATCATCACCATGGCGAGCCACCAAGCTGACCGGGAACCCAACGTTCCCGAAAACCTCTTCCACACCACCCTGACCGTCATCGACTATCACAAAGACCCTTCCGGCGCAATCCGCAGCGTCTACGTTCTCGGCACACACACGGACCTCCCCTCTGCCAAAAGATTTGCCCTCTCCGCGCTCCAGTTCCTCAACTATGACCCCTCCGATTTCGCAGCGTACGCTACCCGCCCTACCACCGACGAAGACGCAGCCGGAAACTGGCCGCACGGCCCAGGCGTGCTGGTTTACGCGCGCGCCCCTGCAGGCCAAGAACTGCTCGTCGGCTTGGACACCAAGGCGAACACGTGCAACTTTCCAGCTGGCGGGCCAGACGGCACGCCTCTTTTGCCCAAGGACGCCGAGTGCGGTCATTTGCACTACGTGCTGCAGTCGCAGACGGACTATAACCAGGACAAGAGCGGCGCGTCTCAATCGACCGAAATCGAGGGCTGCTATGTATCCCGTGCGGATGCGCTCGCTGCGGCGAAGGGGCTGCTGAGCGATCAAAAGGACGAGTTTGCGCAGTATGATGAGCGGGACGATGCAAAGCCAAATGAGGACTGGCCGTTTGGCGAGGATGCAATTGTCCACGCCGTTGCGCACACGGGGGAGAATTACGAAGTTGCCGTGAAGACTTCGCCTGGGGCGCGAGGGAGGGTTAATTTGGGACAGTGAGAGCAAAATGGGACAGAAAAACGTTTTGAGAATAACAACTCTGGAAAATATTGACCCGTTAGTGCTGATCCAGATAGCTGTTAGATCCGCACTTTGTGAGATCGGGAATTACTGAATGGGTTCAATTTGTTTTGATTGAAATCCCCCTTGTTACTCTTCTTAACCGAAACAAACCTGATGTTGGTCGAGGCCCATTCTGGAAGGTACTGCAGCTTCATGGCTAGTGCTCCAGTCGAGAAGGCAGGTCGTACTCAATAGCTTCATTTTCGGTTCGATGTTGGAGGTCCCAGTGATCGCGTTCCCGGCATACGCAAATGTGGGCAGCGTCTCTAGAACAAAGAGCAGTGTCAATGTCAGCCTTCCAATGCCGAGACTAGACGTGAAGAATATAGGTAGAGCATTGCCGGTAGACTCTCGGATACATCATTCCAGCCATCTATGAAGGCGGCTTCGCTCTTTGCTGGCTCAGTTTCGCGGTCCCAGGAAGGCGTAGTGTTCGAATGAGTGTAAACGTAATATTTGTGGCAATCGTCTCGAGAATCGCAATTTAGGGTGCCAAGCTCAGGAAGTTTCCGAACTCAAGCGACAAAAAAAACTGCTATGACAGAAACGGTCGGCCGCAGATATTGCAGGGCTCTGACTGACCCAAAATCCGCGATTCGTCTAGCAACGTCACTGTTTCATGGTTTTGCCTGTCGTTCCATGATTATGCACAAGGTCGGACGACGAGAAGGCGCGGCAGGCTTGAACTTGAGAAACCCTAAGCCTTTTCCCCTGGCTCGAAAGTGGAGCTTTGAAGATTCCCAGACTATCCAAACCCCTTTCACCATGATAACAATTCCTTAATCCTTCCCCTCCCCTTCCACAGCCCCATCCCCACCCCCCTGCTTCTCAACGTCCCCACTCTCAGTCTTTCTCCGTCTCCGAGTCTTCAACCTTGACCCAATTCCACTTTCCCATCCCCTCATATCCACTTTACCAGACAATTTCTTCCAGTCAGGCAGCCTGCTCTTCTTGTTCTTCTCTTCTTCAACAGCCAACCCACCAGCACCAGACATCTTCATATCGGCTTCGACCACATCCACATCGTGCAGCAGCGCCTGCTGGCGGCGCCGTTTTCTACTCCAGAGCAGCAAAAGAAAAGTAGTAACGATCAGCACCAAGCTTATGATTTCTCCTGCGACTTTGGGGGTGGTTAGAAAATGTGTCAGGTTTTTTTCGACAGTGTAAAGTAATGTCGAAAAACGGCACACGGCACTTACACATCCGACCCGTAATCCAAGAGGAAGTATATCGAGGCTCTCCTTCATTGTTGCGCGGAAATGCCTCAATGGAAAGCGCGAAAAGGCCGGCCATGAATGACAGGGGCGTCTGCATGTGTGAAATCTATTAGCAAAAGGTCGCGACAAGGGAAATCCACCATTCCCCAACCCATGATGAGTGATGAGTAGATAATGAGGAGACGCCACTCACAAATACGACCGTCACCACGGTGAACAGCATAATGTATGCATTAAGCTGACGAGACCGCTCCGCCTCGTTTACCGATCTCACCGCCTGCTCCGAGGCAAGCCTGGACTCGTTCAGCGAGCTCTGGGCTTGTTTGACTTGGACGAGTTGGTCGAGCTGTCAAAATCCAAAAGTCAGCTGTCACAGTACCCACCAACTTGCAGGGCGGTAGTTTTGTCTTGGTATATATGTAAATGGCGATACCACCTGAACACACTCACGTTATCCAGAATCCGCGTAGCATTCTCTTCCAACCGCTGAATATGATCAATAAATCTCTTGACCTCCTTGACGGCATGCTCCAGCCTCGGCTGCCGGGGGCTGGGTGAGGATGTTGATGGCGATGTTCCGTCCCGCGCTGTGCCCGGCATGAACAGCTGCCGAGACGACACAAGGAGGTATTGCTCGGCCAGATCTTTCTGCGTGATGCACAGTTTCCTCAGTATAAATAGTTCGTCTAGAACGTCTCGGAGCTCGTAGATGAGCTTGAACTCTTCGCTAATCGATAAATGCGCATCAGTGGTGGTGGTGGTGGCGTGGTCAGCGTCCGGTTTGTTAGTTTTGGCAGCTGCTCTTTCCTCCAAGAAGTCTCGCAGCTCCCTGGACAGAACAGACTCCTGGCTTGACTTTTCGGTAGTTGGTTTTGTTAGCCGAGTTTTGTATAACACGGGAGGATAAAGTACCCAGACGGGTAGGAACACGCACCAAATTCCCAATCCAGCTCTCAAAAACCTCAAGAATGTGAAAGCCGAACCTGGCATCGTCAAACTCTCGCGGGATGGTAATGCAAACACTGAGGATGTAGTCGATGAAGGCATCTGGGCTTTTCCACACCTCCGGGGGTGTATCACTATGACGGACGTCTTGCAGGAGGGTATGTTCTGGACCGTCATGCCATCTCTCGGGAAACGCCGTGATGATTGTTGCTGGGTTCTTCCGTTAGATATACCAGGCAAAAAAGATGTTCCTGGGTTTCTGCACCTACATTCGTCAACTTTCCACAACCACAGCTGGTTCACCATCAACAGCTTTGGTTCATCGGATTCCATCTTGCTGAACCATTTGTAGACTACTTGGTCTCTGTCACGGTCAGCCAAGTCGCTATCCTTCAAGCCGTCGTAGTAGGACTGGTCGAGGGTTTGAGGGTGGGGTATTCCAGAGAGTCCGTTGAAGTTGGGATGCTCGGAGTGCAATCGCGTCATCTTGGCGCACTGTTCACTCTCGCAAGAAGAGTCCCCGCGGTGCAGGTAGTGTTCAGATTCAAAGTCGACAAATGGAATCTAAGTAGGTGATAAGGTCTCTGAGTTAGTTGGTGCACCATCAATGGCGCTATATGTGCTTTGTCGCTTTCTTTTTTTACATACCACTAGTGAGAGCCACTTTGGATCATTGGAGGATACCCCCCGAAAATCTGCGGAAACCTATCTCCAAGTAAGCTTTTCGTGCCCCTTGAAAACAGAGGAGAAATAACCAACATGAGGCTTCCGTTGGCAAGAGGCACCACTCGTGGGTACGTTGTGCTTGTCAAAGAAATTCATCATATGCCAATACTCCTCGACTGTATCTCTCCCCTGATGGGAATGGCATATCGTGCCCAAGAGATCCTTCTGACGGTCAGATCTTGCCAACAACAGCTTTGAGTCGCACTCACCCTGATCCAGGTCAACTGTCGTTCAAAATTGTTAGTCAGCGCGTAACTAGCAAACACATCCGTCACCGATTGTTCTGTGAACGTACATTGTTGCTTGGAATGTGAATCCATTTCCAAAAGTCTCTTCCAGAGACATCGTTGTACCCTCTGCCTTTTAGAATTGAAAGGTACTGATCCTCTCTGCACTCGTGAAAAGTATTACCTCCTCTGGCCTCCCTGTATATAACTTCAAAGGCAGTCTGGTTCCACAGCTGAGGCTCTGAAGGACCGTCACGGGACTTGAGGCAAAAGACCGTGCCGATCTCGAATTCCCGACACGTCGTGATTTCTTGGGAGACTTGCGGAGGCGACCAAGCGTCTCTCACCTCCCTCTTTATCTTGCTTGCGTTTTCGGGTGTCAAGAGAGCCTTCATGCCCTTCCAATGCGGCGGTACACACTGGAGGGCGGTCTTTTCAAGGTTGTTGGTGATGTCAATTCGAGCCCCCCAGGCGAGTAACAACTTTGCGCCAACAAGACCGGAGTAGGAGGCAGCTTGGTGTAAAGCAGTGTTGCCTGCAAACATCAGTGTCAAATGAAACTCACTGGTGGAAAAGGGTCAGGTATCTCTCCCACTTACCTTTGTGGTCTTGTAAGTTTATATCCGCCCCATGAATGAGTAGACTCCTTGCAACGTGCACGGCTCTTGAAGGGCCAAGGAGGATAACAGTGCTCAGAGGCGAATTGCCCTCATTATCCTGCGCATCGACATTCGCTCCACGCCGCAGAAGTAAGCCAACAATGTCGACAAACCCTTGGGCCGCAGCCCAATGCAGCGGTGTACGACCACTGTGATCAGGGGTGTCAATGAACGAGGGCGCATTGTACAATGCAAGAAATCGTTGGAGAAAGCTACTCTTGGCCGATTTCCTGAGCGCTTGATAAAAGCACGTCCGTCTTTCTTTCGTATAGCGTGTTTTCAAGCGAAGATCCGTCAGCTCAAGGAGGAGCTCTGCAACATCAAAATGGTCCCTGTCGATTGCCACATAGAGTGCCGATGCATTCGCGACGTTATCGCATCCATCGTCGTCCGCTATACTCGAGGTTCCGCTGGATGATCTGCTTGAAGATGAGATATTCGGTGCGCTTGCATTTGTCGAGCTCCTGTCGTTTTCTTTCCCGCTGGCTTCGTCAGAGTCGCTCCCGTCTTCGGTGCCCGATGCATTGGTCCCTCTGGCTTGTGTGGTGCCACGCGCGCTTGCCGAGTCCGGCATGCTCAATTCAACGCCATCGTGAGCATCATCGTGGCTTTCTCCGTCGTTATCTTTCCCTGGTTCGCTATCTTGTTCAGAGATGAGAGACATGGACTGCCGGGTGCTGTTCGATCTGTCGGGACTCGGTGGTCGCCTAAGCCTGCAGTAGACACAGTCGCAGTCAAAGGTCGAAGCCTGGTCATCCTCCGAGTTGAAATAATGCATTTCCGTGTTGCAATCGGCCCCAAGCTCGAGCAATAATCTGGCCGTGGCTAGGTCTCCATCGTGACAAGACATCCAGAAATCCGCATTCATGTCCACTGCAATTGTGTCTATCGATATAATGTGCCATTCGGACGTGGAGTCCTCAAACTCCGGCTCGCTGGCATCGCATTGTGCGAGTTGTTGGATGCCCGCTTCTCTTTTCAGCTGTCCCTCGTCGGTTGAGCTAATCTGCTCTACGGGAGGTTGGGAATCAGAAGATTCTTGTCGCACCATTGTGAATTGTTGGACTTGGTGAATTCTTTTGGTCGCTGACCGATGTTACGACGTGCGGCAGACTGGCTTTGAAAAAGATGATCCGTCTGTGAGATATTGATCGTGCTGGCCAAGTGAAGAACAAGATCACGGCGCCTGTTGGCGTCGCGCCCGCGCCAGGGTGCATTGCGGGCCATCACCCCAGTCAACACGGATGGTTATCAGGTTGCCAGACATGCTCGACCCCGCTGTTTAACGCGCCAATCACGGTTTCCGTAGTCTTTCACCGCGGCAGCTGTCGATAACAATCGAAACGAGAATTCCTTGGCAAAACCCCAGATTTGGCTTAACCTTTCCATAACTTGGCCACCCATACCGCTCTTTTTGATCAACACCATGATTCCCATCACTAAAGTAGCCAAATTATATAGAATTGAAGCCAAAAAAGCAGCAATTTACGGTATCGTGAGATTTCTATGGTATTTATGGACTTTGATCTTTCCAATCCACGGCCGCGACCCAGTCTTAAAGTCCCTGGCAGTATACCCAGGATCATCCCTCTTCTACCCGGTTCTATACGAAGATCACTGCGTACAATAGTCCGGTAGGAAATGCCACCCAGAACTAGAAAGCGGGCGCATTCCGAATCTAAGGACGAGAATAAGGCAAGTAGCGATACCGAAAGCGCTACTATTACCTTAAATAACGGTATTGTTATTTCCTAGGAAGTCTATAATAACTAGCCTCTCTTACGCGCGGCCGGAATCAAGTATAAAAGTAATAAAAAAAGCAGTGCCGTTACCATTGCCGTTACCGCCCGTAGAACGCCTCTACCGCGAATCGTCCTAAAGAAGAAGCCTCCGCCGGAAACTACGAAGCCGACCTCTCCACCGAGAAAGAAGACGAAGACCCCTTTCCCCAAGGCGCGCCGACGACCGAATAAATAAGTGAAACCGGTAGTAATAGATACTATAGTAATATAGGAAGAGGAGGATATTATTAAGGAAGTTATTAAGGACTTTATTATTTTGCAAAGTAAGCCGGTCTAACTTAATAATGACCGTAATAATTCCCGGCCTAGGCCCGGAAACGTACCGGAACCACGGAGGTCATTATTATACCGCTTATCTAACTATAACGTAGTTAATTAGTAGAGGTTATTACTACCGGTCCTATCAAGTAGGTCTAGGATATTAATATCGCGTTATTTTACTAAGACTATTGTTAAGCCTAGTAATCCTTTTAATAATAAATCAGTACTAATCCGTTAGGTTTATAAGGTTAAATAGGTTCAAAATCCATACCTTAAGTCTTTTAAAGGAGGTCTCTTACCGTTACCAAATAAAGAAGTTAAATAATAGAATATATTACTTTATAAGGCAATTACTAATTATACTAATTATAAATTGGAAACCCTACATTCTCAATAGGAGAAAGACTTCTACTAAGCCTCCCTTAACTTCTAAGAATATTCCGAAGTCCCTAGAGAAATTCAATACTATAAGATAGTTTTAAGCGCGTAAGCGCTTTTTTTAATAATAAAAAAGGAAGATATTACTTACGCAAATATCCTTCCTATAAAGGTTAAAGATAGAAGGACTTTTAGCGTTTTTAGTAATTAAAATAATATTATACGCGATTTTTTCCGACTAAGCGTACCAAATAATTAGCTTTCTTTCGTTTATTAATATAAGATTTCCGCCCTTAAGATCTTAATAGCGCTACAAAAAATACCCTTACAGTAAGCCGTTATTATACCTAATACTATTCGCAATAGTAATCTAATGCTATAGTCGGCTTCTAAAGGCAATAAAGGCAAGGGAGTTACTAATTCTATATTAAGCGATATCGCTAACCGTTAGAGTAAAGACATTATAGATTTATTATCTAATAAAGGACCTAATTAACTAACTACTTATAAGGCTTTCGTAAAGTATTAAACTTATTTAAAAAGATCCAAATATCGGAATTATAGGAAGGGTATTAATATTACTTTTTATTTTCGTTTCCTAAAAGAAAATACTTACTACTATATTTCTTTTAACGAAATAAAGCAATAGTTAGAAATAATACGGCAAAAAGCGATAATATTATAAAATCTACCGGCTTAATTAGCAAAAAGGATTATAGAGCGTGAACTTTAAAGGCTATTAGTTAGGAAGACTAAGGAAGGCTTAGAAGCAATAAATAATCCGGCTATTAGTAATAGCTTCATATAAAGGCTTAAAGGTCGAATACCTAAAGAGCTTCTTATTGCTAATACCCTTGTAACGGCAATACCGGGAATAGATGGTTTTACTTTTAATATTAGTAATACTTATAGACCTACTTCGCAATAGCCTTAATACCAATAATATCATAGTCCCGGCCCAAAAACGTATCAATAACTGCCTTAATAGGTTATTAACTATAAGCTATAACTCCCCCGGTCTCCCCATAAAGCCGAAAATAATAAAAGAAGTTATTATAATAATAAGCCATATAAGTTAGCCATTCGCTCGTCATTACCGCTAGCGCTATCGCCCAGTTCAAATAAAGCTACGATTACTTCTTTTTTAAAGTCTTTTATTATATAATACTCTCTCTAGCTATATAAAGATATCGTTAAAAGCCTCTCTACAATTAAAAAAGGACTTTTATAAACAGAGAGAAGGCCCGAGGCAATATATAGCTTATTTAATATTTTTTTCATAGAGAAAGGTCTTCCTATCGACTTAATACCTATAATTAAAGAAGACGTTAAAAAATATCTTAAGGCTAAAACCTAGCTTTCCTTTTTTAACGATAATAATATTAAACCTATAGAAAAGACGCAATTCGAATCTAGACCAAGTAAAAATCCTATATAAAACAATACTTTTCTAATACCTAATACTAATATCTGCATTAAATAAATCCTTTCTACCGGTTTTCGACCGAATCTAAAGATTACTACGATACGCGTAAGGAATCCCCGACCGAGCAATTACTAAGCAAGAGGCTCCCGATTAAACAAGTATTAACCTCTAATAGTAGAAAGGGTAATTCAACTTTTAAATAAGAAGAAAATAAATTAAAAGGATAATATCGCTTTTTTTTCCCACTATTTAACCGTTCCTTTTTCTTTATACTCTTCTACGTATTACTTATATAATACAAAATATTCTATTTCGTTAATTTCGTCCTCCCTAAACGTAAGACCGGCCTATCGGTAATACCCCTTTATTACCTTTGCTTTTTTACGGTCTATAATAAGCATAGTAGAGTCGAATAGGAATTTCTTAAACTCTTCTAAGGAGAGCTTATCGCTGCCTTCTTTTCGATAATTTCTACGGAAAAACGCCTTTAAATCGCTAAAGAAAGCTTTAATAGGATTAAAGTCTAAGGAATAGGGAAGCAAATACTATACTAAAATATTATATTCCTTAGCTAACTATAGGATTTTAGGGTCGTAATGCTACGAAGCATTATCTATTACGAAGATACTATTACGACTAAGGAAAGGATTTATCCTAAGCAATAGCCGAATACGAAACTATTCCTTAAATCCAATAAAGTCTATATACTTAATATAAACTAATAAATCTAATATCCCATTTACGGTTATAGCTAGCAAAAGATAGAAACGTTTACCGCGAATAAAGGCACTTAAAAGCTAAGGAACAATGCCTTTAGGTACCCACCCAATATACTTCGCGCTATCCCTCCTATTAGTACCTAATTCGTTACAGAAGACAAACATCTCGGCTATAAATAGACTCATCTTCCTAACCCAATCTAACCTAAAAGGGTCACTTCATTATAAGGCCTTATATACCATAACCTTCTTAGTCCATTATTCTTCTCGGAAATGCCGGCTTATTATCATCGTCATAACCCATACGCCATACTCTTCGACTAAGAAATGTTAGATTTCGTCAAAGAAAAGATCGGGTTTCGTCTTAAGAAGCTATAAGACTCTCTATAACACAAGCAAGTTATCAGTGTTACGCACTGAGCGCAACGCACCACGCACGGGCCGCAGGACGGACCCACAAAAGAGTCAGACCAATCACTGGGCCAGGGATGAGAAGACCCA
>MU858866.1:0-80225 GCA_033297175.1 Cladorrhinum sp. PSN332
GATTTTCTGGTTTGAAGTTGGAGGGTTGAAAAAGCGGTGTGGATTTGCCAAGTGGGCGGAATGGGGGGTGGGCGGAATGTGGGGTACCCGACTTATATCAGCGTGGACCTTATGTCAACATCCCGGGAGGGCGAGATACTTACCAGGCGCACTTCCCCGTCCCCCAAAGCTGCCAATCAGCAATGTTGGTGAGTTCTGATGGGTTGTCTCCGCCCGGGTGCGGGAACGGAACTTTCCCGTCCATCTTGTCGAGGACCACCGGATCTGCAAAGCGGAATCCCTGAAACTCGCCAGGGTTTGCAAAAACTGACGGATCCATCATCATACCCCGGGCTGCGCTGCAGATCCATTCCCCAGGCTTGATGGTGCCGAGAAGAAAATGAAAGTCACTGCCCATTCTCTACATGGAAATATATATATATATATATATATATGAGAGAGCGACACAGAGAGAGGGTTTGAAAACTCAATAATTCTCTCATTGCCAGCAAATTGGTCAATCAAAGGGGCATCATCAAAAAAACGACAAGTCATCTTCAAAATGGGAATCAAGGTTCAGCCACTCACGCACACATTACCAGCTGTGTGGCCTGTGCCCAGTACTTCGAATAGGGGGTCCACAGTAAGAAGTCACCATCTTACTAATAATAGCATGAATGAAGAGAGGAAAAGGATGCAGCAACGAATCCAGTGGGAAAAAGGTGGGTCTCTGCCACTGACTTGTTCCGCCTTCCAACGGTAATTTTCTACGTTTGAGTCACTCTCTCGCAGTGCATATCCGACAACTCCCAAAATGGCTCCTGAGCCTATCCTTCAGCTTCGCAGCTGCCAAGTGCGTCCCTTCAAGGAGGAAGATTTTGAGTCCATCGCCCGAGCAGCCGACAACCCAAAAATTGCTCGATGGATGCGCAACGTGTTCCCGCAGCCCTACTCGGTCGACGATGCCAAAGCTTGGATCTCGATTGCCAACTCTGCGTCTCCGCTCCGCGACTTTGCCATCTGTCCGCCCGACGGATCGACCGTCATCGGTGGCATCGGCCTTAAGCTTGGAACCGACATCCACCACCGCACAATGGAAGTTGGCTACTGGCTATCCGAGGATTATTGGCAAAAAGGCATCACAACAGAAGTCGTGACCGCCTTCTCGGAATGGGCTTTTGGCAGCTTTGACCGCCTCTTACGGTTGGAAGCTGAGGTTTTTGAAGGAAATCTTGCGAGCAGTCGGGTCCTAGAGAAATCGGGCTTCGAGTTTGAAGGGCGACGGAAAAAAGCGGTGGAGAAATCGGGCGTTGTGATGGATGCTTTGATCTACTGTAAGCTCAAACAGGGTGATGATGGAGACTGATTTGCACAAAAGCCAAATGTGGGCGACATGCACCTTGGCGACAAGATCGATAAAGAAGTCTGATTTACTAGGCTACAGGTGTCTTGTATCTGCTTTCATGCATCGTTCAGTTGACACCACCCAACGTGTATGTTTTTTGAGCTGAGCTTTTGGTTTGAAGAACTGCAATTCAGTACTCATACGTATGAAATCCATTTCAAGTTCAGACCTGGACCTGGAACTAAAGGCCATGCCTACATTGGCTAAGTTGCACGGGTAATATAAGTTGTGGTGGCCTTCTCATTTCTTCTGCATCTCTCTAGGTGTAATCTTGGCTTTCAAAACCAAGATAAAATTGTCATCATCACTTTATAAATCTGAGAGTATAACTATCTTTTAAAGCCACTATCGAATCTTAGGTTTCCAATGTCTAACCTTTTGACATAACCTTTCGTTCTTCTAGCGCAACCTTTTCCTCTAGTCCGTGGTTTCTATTGCTTCACCCAG
Organism: Cladorrhinum sp. PSN332; assembly: GCA_033297175.1. Lineage (NCBI taxonomy): Eukaryota > Fungi > Ascomycota > Sordariomycetes > Sordariales > Podosporaceae > Cladorrhinum > Cladorrhinum sp. PSN332. The sequence continues at coordinate 1,832 of MU858866.1, forward strand.
CAGACACCCCTACAATAGCGGCTTCGGTGTGTATTCAACCAATCTGAAGCCATGCAGCTATCGAGACTGCAATCCTGATTGGTAACAGACGACCAACCAGCCAGCCATGAATACCCCGACAGCAGAATCAGGCAGCCATCCAGGCCCTCAATTATCACCTCGCAACCTTACCGCACAAGACAATATCAGACGATTCACAAGTCCCTCCTGAGCCATCATGGCAACAACAAAGACTTACATCCTTGCCCCCAACTTTTCCTACCACCCCAATACTTCCATCAACCTGGGCGACATAATCCAGGACCCCTCGGACCCAACACTCCCACTGGGCAGCATCAGCCCGGAGTCACTTCCACCCAAAGAAAACCACCTCGACTTCAATGCCGCCTTTTCCAAGACAACATCTCAATCCATCAGTACCAGCATCTGGGCCAAGTTTGTCGAAGTGGCCTCAGCCAGCATCGGCGGGAACAGGTCCCAAAGCACTCAGAACACTTACACCATGGACCGCCTCGAGACCGTCTACTTCCGCAACCAACCCGCGCCAGAGCTGATATCGGAAGCCATAAAATCCAACCCGAGAGTCCGGGCAGCGATGGATTCCGGAATCTTCGGCCCAAAACCCGTCTACTTGGTTTCTGGCCTAAAAATCGCGCGTGGGTTCCGCGTAGAGTCCGGAACGGGACGCACCGTCGGCGGGCAAGTCTCGGTTGAAGCCTCGGAAGCAATCACGGGCGGCGTGGGCGTCGGCATGGAAGTCGGCAAGGAAAGGAGCTGGGAATCCAGACAGGAATTCAGCTCCGCCGGGGACCAGGACATCGTCTTTGCGTATCAGCTGCACGCCATAAAGCGACGGAGGGCGGGGGAGGAAACCAGGGTTCACAAGGCCAAGAGTGCCTTCCTGAGCGACGAGGATGCGGACGTGATGGCAGGGGAAGAGCAGCAGGTGGAAGTTGGCGACGCTGGGGTGGAGAGTCTGGAAGAGTTCGACGATGAGATGGAGATTGAGCGGGTGGATGTTGGGGAAGGGGATGTTGAGGTTGTGGTGTTGGCTGGCTGAACGGGTAATTGTACGCGTTTTTTCCTGGTCTTGTAGGCGTATGTGCAAGCCTCTCCCTTTCTCCCTGTGAGAGAAAGCGGCTTGCCATCCTGTTTTCTGGCCTTTCAGGTCTTTCTTCGTGATGGCTTCCTCTCCCCAGAACGAAAGTCATCACGGATGTGTTGGCAGGCTGGCCAGCATGCCTCTATTTATACAGGCCTTCTCCTTCTTCGTCTTGTTTAGCGGCAGATTTATTTCAAAGTAGGTAGCCGCAGTGAATAGCCAGTCAAATAGGCGTTGGAATATCTACAGTAGGCGTCAGAGGATTGATGAGTCACTGTCGTAAACAAACAGATATGCCATAAAGGTACAGTACATATATCTAAAATACCCGTCAAAGGAGAACAGACATGCCGTTTATCTTTTGAAATGAATGTGTATTAAGCAAATACAGGTAGGTGTAAATAGATTTGCTTAGTCCGCATTTGAAATAACTAATGGCTTAGAAAAGAGATATATAAGGGAAGAAAAATGCATGGAATGTTTTATATACGAGTGAAAGGAGCAGAAACAGTACCAGTTAGGGCGCACATGAGATCCCTGGGGTAAAAGATTTAAGGCCTGCGCGCTTTTGTAGCACAGATAAGATGGAACAAATGAGGCTTAAAGCCGTGGTGTAAATGAGTACATGTAGATATTGAGATGTAAGGAAAGCAGAAGGCCCAAGATTAGATACAGAATACAGAAAAACACGCAGGCTATAATTTGGTTAGAGTAGCTCACCTTGATATCATCACATGCTGTTCCCCCCGGATATTGTCAATGCCAGCATACAGATTCTAAGCTCATGAGTTTCGCCGAGAAACTTCTGGGCTGACAAGTACGACCACCTGTCGAGCATTTCCGTCGATAACATCCTAAACAATTTCCTCATTCCACTCATCGTCCACAGCTGAGAGCTCTTCCAAGCCTCACCTGGCCTGAACTTTTGTTTGAGCTCCGATTCGTGTACTCTCGCGTAGCCCAGCAACATGGCGGCAATGCCAGCGGCGATCGGGGTGCTGACTGACGTTCCGGATTTGCACACCTCTCCGCCACCGTGCCGGTTTAGCGCAGCCCCTGGCACGTCTTGTCCGAGTGTCATGAAGCAGCTGACACCAGCGTAGTCGGGAGGTGGATTGAACCGCTGGAGCCACCCCTTGTCATCCGTCCCTCTCATCGAGATGACGTAGGGGTGCTTTGCCGGAAACATCTCTGGCTGGTTGCCTCCTTCGTTTGCCGCTGCCGCCAAGAACAAGATTCGTTGATTCCGGATTCTGAGGGCTTCCGAGATGGCGTTGCTGATGACTGGTTCATCGTTGACAAATATTTCTTCGTCAAATCCGAACGACATGGAGATGATATCGGCCTGGCACTCCTTGGCTGCCCAGAGAATTGCCTTTCAAGAACAAGGTGTTAGCTTCCATACCGATTCGAGCATTCCAAAGAATAAGCAGACGTTATAAGCACCTCGGAAATATTATTGGTAGACCCTGCCAAGTCGGCTGTGTCCCCGGCCACTCTGGCAACGTAGATATCCGCTGCCGGTGCTACCTTCATCACCAAGGAGAGAACGTGCGTGCCATGCCCATCGGTATCGGAGCGGAGATTGGAATTGCAGTTGACATAGTCTTTCCAACCTCGGATTCGATGCTTTCGGTCCGGGCTTTTGAAGAATATGGACGTGCCGTCGTAGCCTGTATCAAGGACTGCCACTCGTATTCGATCTAGAGTTTTCTTCTCCTTGAAAGCTGTGCAGAGGGTCCTGGAAACCTCCGAGTCCTGTATTTTCCGTAGCCACAGTTCGGACTTGGGTGTCACGGTGGCCGCCTCTGTCGTATTTAGAAGTGTCGCAGTGCCTTGCGTGGTTCGTTGATCAGGCTCGGGCTCGGGCTGGTCCTGCTTTCGAACACGGCCAGATTCGTCGACCCATCGAAGCCTTTCCAAGAGTCTTCTGAGTGGAACAACAATTTTCTGATATATTTTTGCGCGTCGTTCCTCGATTGTAGAGGCTTCCTGGAATATTTGTCGGTCTGTACAGTTGTTCACCACTGTCGTGTAGACCTCCTGAATTTCTTCGTCTTGGAGGTTGAATCCAAGTCGATTCTTGGACTTCAGGGCACTCTGGATGCGAACAAAACAATTGTTGATCTCTGCCGGGCTAGTAAAACGGTATTCGGTTGGTGTTGTAGTCTCGGGCCGCCCTAATTCCAGCAGTATGCAACCCAGTGCAAGGACCCAAGGGTATCGGTGGATGAAGTCGCCCGGGGGAAGGATTTCGTCGACTGGCAAGGTCTTTTGCCTCCCCGGCCCTAGCGCAAAGTATGGGCTATCCTCAAGACATAATGTTCCTGATATTCTGTCGCCCTCGCGTCGCTCGAAAAACTGAATGGAATCAGGTGTCCATCGACAAGATATCCAATCTGACCCGTAAAATCTCCAAAACGAGTTGGCAACAATGTAAGCGAGTATCAGCTTCTTCTTGGATGTGAGATGCCTCTCCCGAAGCAGTTCCGCAAGTGATATGCTCTGCTTTTGGGCAATATCATGATCAACTCCCTCGAGGTCCTCAAATCGTAGGAGGCTAAGACTTTGTGGTTCGTTGACTACCTTGAGGCGTATTTTCACCCGCCCCAGCATTGCTTTGATGACATGGCAAAAGTCGTCTGCGTGATTCACGGGAGGACCGTAAAACGGAGATGTTTTGATGATGTCCACATCTGAGCAACGCTCATCCTGTTCCTTGGCAAAGCCAACAGTGCGCTTTCGTGCTTGTTTTCTTCAGGTTGAATTAGCAAATCATCGCCTCGGCATGCCATTCATTGATGCCGTCCTTGTGACCTACCTACCTTGAAACGTGGAATTGTACATGTTGCCACTCGACCTCGTGGCAGACGGTACAATCTGCTGGGCGTCTCGAGAAGACCGCATCAAAAAGAACATCTTTATCAGCTTGAAGCGTAACCTCTGTCAAACGCAGTCTAATCTCGTGGCATCCGGGGCAGCTACACTCCAAAAGTACGAACTTGGTCAGGACTTCGTACAAGGTACTCTGCACGTGAGGTGGATCCTCGTCGGGGACCGCAAGAGTGCTGTGATCGACCGGTATTCTACCTGCCCCGGTTTTTGGTGTTCCGGTCAGGCCATCATCCGAAACCATGTTTGAAAATCTTTTCAAGAAGGATAAAAACCGCTTGAAAATCTTTGAGTCGCTTTGAAAGAAGGACAGGATGCTTGCCTCGATCTTGGCTGTGAGCATGCCGTTGGTTGCAAGCTCCTTCGAGGTCAAGTCCTGAAGCGTTGGGTACTGTAAGGGAGCCACTGTTCTGGGCCACTACATATTGCAAGTTCACCGCTTGTCAATACACATGGCTGTTCCAAGTGCGTGATAGCAGCTGCATCACGGGATACAAACATACCGTACATATCCGCTCAAGGCTTTCTAAAAACTGGCCGAGGTCCTGGGCGCGCGATTCGCTTTTTTGACAACCAAGTGATATTGTCTGCAGGCATCGAGTAAATGAGCCCAGGTTGTTGACTAAAAGTAGTCTCCCCGTCTTCTGCGGCCCCAGTCCACCAGCGGCCTTTTTTCTGGCCAGTTGTATGGCGACGACGGCGAGCTCTTGGGCAGCCTTGAGGGCAAGCTCCCATGCTTGATCCGAGTCATCCATAGTGTGCTGGAACTCGCCAGAGTTGGTTGATGCTCTATTGGGCCAGTGTGTTTTGAGTGATGTGAGGTTTGAGGAGCCTTGTCTGCCCAACCCCGCACAAGCGCCAACGGCGGAAGGATTAATAATTAAGTCACAGTGAGTGAGTGTGGCTCAGTTCATGCACGATTGGCATGGGGTGCAAAAAAAAAAAAAAAAAGAGTACAAGAGCTCGGGTTGATAGTAGTCTTGGCTCATTTTTATCGTGTTTTATGCACTTTTGCTCCTTGAAACACAGTATTCGATGTCAATCTTGATGGACATTCTGTTTTTCTTTTCTAGGTTTCCTCCATCATACGTACCTGATACCTGGCTCACCTGTGTCAGGGGTTGATTGCTCATGTGCACGAAAGAACAGTTCTGGTACAGTACAGGACATATATTTATGCAGAGTCGTCCTCCTCATCTATTGATGCAGGTCAGGGCTTCATGGCAGGCTTGGCATTCGTTGAAACCCCTCATGCCGAATGTCACTTGGACCAAGTCTGACGCATCAATACCTTCATGTTCTCAACATCCTCGAAACCCCCTCCCCCCAATACCGCGATGGATTCAGCAACAGTCAGATATGAGATTTATGATGCGACGATTGTCTGCCGTCAGAGCCTGCAAGACTGTCAGTCTCTTGATCCGCTGGCCCGTAATGGGTGGGCGGAGAACAGACTGGCAGATTTTGATCTTTGGGCCGCCGGTGTCGGGGCAGCGGTCAAACATCAGGCTTCTCTGGATCAACGGTTACAATTTCGTCCCAAAGTCCATTTAGTACTCACGGGGCTGCTTTCCAACTTGGCATCTATCATTGCACAATGCAGAGAACTCGGTGAGCACTCGAGAGGATAATCTTTGGGTACCTGTAGCCATAGGCAGCTGACTGCTCTCAAGCTGTGTCTGCACAAAACGGCGCCAACTGTGAGAGCCCTGATTTGCAGCCCGAAGAAGATACTCCAACGATAGTCCAGGGAGATTCTTCCCTAGAATCCGCATCCGCTTGGTTCCGCTCACTACCGCCAGATTCCGGAGATGACTCTTCTGAGTCAGAATCAGAGGATGAAACCCAAGAAGACGGGGAATCATTACTTCATTCGGCCATGAAAGGTGTTGAGACTGCCCTGGATCAACTTCTTCGCCTGGGCCACGCAATCCGAAAATCCGGAACGACAACCAGGCTCCAGAAAGCTGACAGGTCATTCCAGGAGTGTGACTACAAAGATTTTCAGGTATATCTTGCCATATTGCTCAAACGCAACACTTCGGCCCAGAGAAGAGATTCCACGGCTACAGCGGATTCAAGGATGCTGGAGTGCAAACAAGCTTACAACGAGTTATCGCTGGAACAACAGCATCTCATCTTCGCAAATCTTCGGCGCCGTCATCGCTTCGTGTACGCGAGACGGCACCAGATCAAATTGGCAGAGCCCAGAAGCTTTACTCTCGCATCCCAGAGCGTGGACGAGCGGCGGAACGCAAACGAGATGACCAAGAACTCATGGAGTAATCGAAATCCAATGGCAGAGACTCAGAGTGAAGTAAGCAAAGGGAAACAACTAGAGATCAGAGCCACCTTGAAGACACAAGCCACGGACTCGGCCATGACAGTAACCACGGCATCTGGGATCGAAGGCGATATTCTAAAAGAAGCACCTCCCTCACAGGCCGCTAGTCGAGTATCCATAACCGCAACAAAACTGGATTATCCGTTGCCACCTCCCCCGTTGGAGGGGGTAAGAGGCTTTAAGTGTCCATGCTGTTATCAGACACTTCCAGTCATGTTCCTTGAACGATCAAGGTGGAAGTAAGTGCATTTGTTCCTGTTGCTATTGTCCCCTTTTGCTCTTTTGATTTTTTGATTTTTTTCTCGTCTCATTATAAACCTTTACTCACCCACGTTTTATTTCCCAGAAAACACCTTTCAGAAGACTTACGCCCTTACACATGCCCCTTTTTCGACTGCTCTGTGGCTCAGGTTCTTTACACTACGCGGAGCCAGTGGGCCGACCATATCCACAAGCACCATGCCTCATCACAGTCCTGGGAATGTTTAGCTTGTTCAGATGGTGAAGATCCACAGATCTTTCTCGGCGCCGATACTTTTGTTGCTCACCTTCAGATACGACACTCAGACACCATTGCTAAAGACCAGATCCCAAATCTTGTGGAGATATGTTCCAAGATTAACCCTCCGAAATTTGGATCTTGCCCCCTCTGCTCTTTGAGCTCCCAAGCACCTGACGAACTGCCACTTGATGCTTCGGCCTTCCTTGATCATATTGGTGATTGCATTCATGACTTCTCATTGAAAGCACTGCCTTGGGCCGAATCAAAAGGGAGAGATCACAGTACCACAAACAATCAGGACTTCAAAAAGCGACTAGACAATGACATAGGGAGTTGGTGCGATGCAGTTGAGATATCGGAAACTATGGAAAGTTGTGATTTCAATGCAGAACTCCGGTTTATTAACATTGGCGCGGAGCCTAGTTCGGTTCCTTATATGGAGTTTGTTGCGAGTGAATACTTCGCCGAAGGCCAAGAGCACACTTCAGAAGCAGGTCATCGGTCCTCAAGGGATACCTCATTATCTGACTCTCGGGTGAATTCGGGCAAGTCAGAAGACATGCGAAATGATGGAGACATGAAATCAGGGTCCAAGAAACCGACATACCATCAAATACTAGATTACCTTAAAAACAACGACCGCTCAGTGTCATCATGGGAAGATGGTTTGGAATTGGAGGTACGTGCTCAGCCCAAGCCATGCATAAAAGCAAGATAAAACAACTAATCCCCATCCTAGGATTGTTATGGTCACATAGCAGAGTTAGCTTACACTCAGCTCGGAGCAATTTTCCTCGGAAAGAAGATGAGCACAGCAACCGACTACGAAAAAGGCCGTGTCATTGAAGAGATCAAACTGGACGCAATCGACTTAATGACGGATCTCACGGGCGGGTTGCTTATAAAGACCTTGTTTGTTAGCGCCAATCAGCTGCACAAAGAAGTTCTGGCGAACATGATGAAGGGCAAGGTTGCCGAATTATCGATGCATCAATATGGTTACTTGGTCGTTAGGGAGGTATGCGAGAATATCTGCACATTCATTGCAATGCTCGTTTTCTAACCCGAGTCATCCTTAGGCATTGAGGTCACTGCCAGCCGACGAAGCAGCCCAGCTTGTGAAAGAACTGGAATTTGCACCCGTCAGCATGATGACAAATGAGTATGGAAGTCGTGTGATTCAAAGTATTATCGGCCTTGGTCGGTTCCCTTCTTTCATCACAGACTTCGCTCGCGAGAACGCTCGATCGATTGTCAGTGATAGGTTCGGCAGCGGCGTTCTTGTTGAGCTGCTTGAAGCAGGCCCACGAGAATATACAACTGCCCTGAGCGAAGAATTACTGGCTGACGCAAAGGAATCAATCTTCTACAACGAACATAGTCATGAGATTCTATGGGTTATTCTTCAAAACGAACCTTCGAAAGACTGGTTGCAGCTCAGAAACCTGGTTCTTGATGACTTTCTATCGTTTGCAACTCACGAATACGCAATCGAAGCTGTCAAAACAATCGTCTGCCTTTGGCCCAGGAATGAGTGGAGCATTTTGGTCCGTCATCTGCAGACTCGGGAAGACTTGTTGGCGGATCTTTTAACTGACGCGAACGGAATTCGTGTTGTTTGTAAGTTTCTAGATCTCATATATTCACATCTACTAATGAGTAATAGACTATCTTCTTAGTGTGCTTAACGGCGATGATTATGAGAACCTAGTCAGCTACATGAGGCCACTGTTCACTTCTTTAAAAGACTCAAAGGGTTTCCCTACCGATACTAGAGTCTTATTTTTAGTTAGGGAGATAGAGGGCCTCATAGGCCGTCGCTAGCTGACCAGGACTCGGAAGAGGAAGAACATACCAACAACGATGAGGAGGGGGGTGTGGACGGAGCCGACTCCCAAGAAGCCGATGTTAACGCTGGGCCACCCCCCTATCCGAGTTCCACCATATGGACGGCGCCGGTGGAGGTCGAATCGACTATGGTAGAAGGAGCCAGCGAACGACAGCCTACTTTGAGACCGCCACCCCAGGAGCTTACATCAACTCCCAGGTTTATGGTGCCCGACTCGGAGGCATCCCCCGGAGAGCCCCTTGTGCGTGAAGCCTAGGCGCTCCGATTGGACACCTCAGATGCACAATCAGTTCACGCTCCTGGGCCAAAGCAAGACGGACCGACAGACGATCAACCCGATGTACAAGAGCCTCGTTCAAGTGCTGAGCGCAACCAAGATATCAACGACCTTGATATTGGTTGGAGCCCCATTAGCGATGATGAGCACGTTCAAGCTGCTGCACGTGGTTGGGCCCGCTTCATTGAAAATCGCTACCCAGTCACCAACGCCAAGATTCTTCTCGAGAGCCATGGCCTCCAATCATACCTGGTTGAAGCCACCCAGGGCTACTTTCTATTCTCTGAAAACCTCCGTCAGGGCCGCCTCGTCAGCAAGCTGGCTGATCAGGCTTTTCGAAATCTCAAGACGTCACCACCCACTTTTGACGGGCTCGAGACCATGTCGGCCTTCTGAAACACCCATCCGCTCATCCATGGAGCGTAACAGTCCTCTAGACCTCGCTGCTGCCCAAGCACGTGAGGTGACTGAGAACTACACCCCGTCAGCAGGTAATCGCGCTCGTTTAGACGAGGGAATTAGGATTCTGCAGGCAGAGATATATGCTCCCTCCACAAAGGGGCTGCCTAGGGGCACATTGTCTCCGGCAATGCGCCAGCTTGCAACCTCACTGTATACGCGTTTCAAAGCCCATGGTGAAGCCTTCGATCTTGATGCAGCCATAGAGTTTAGTCAGGAGGCATACAAGGAGAGCTGGGACAAAGTGGACCAAGATGTTTGGTGTTTTGATCTTGGGAGAATGCACCTAAGTCGTTTTGATGACTCAGGGGGTCCAGAAGATCTCGACAAGGCGATAATTTTCATAAGAGATTCTCTTGGATACAGTGTCCCTAGTTACACGTCGCCCTGGAATCGCTTGTTGAAGTTGGGAAAGGCGTATGAGAAACGCTTCCAGGTATCGGGCCAAGAAGAGGACCTCGACCTGGCCATCGCCGGATACCTTGAAGGGGCTCCGAGAGAGGCCCCGGGACCTTCTGGATCCGACCAGATTTCTCTTGGTAGACTCTTTGCAATTCGGTATCGACGTACTGGGGATATGAAGGACCTCGACAGCGCTATCGAGCACATAGAAGAAGGGCCATTGGATGCGGAGTTGACAAACGCACAACAGATTGCAGCGACTGATGAATGTCTCAGGCTCCACCGACTAAGAGTAGAAGTTCTAGCCAAAGGACCAGAGCCAGAGCCAGAGCCAGAGCCAGAGCCAGAGCCAGAGCCAGAGCCAGAGCCAGAGGTAGATTGGTAGGCCAGGTTGGATAGAGTGATACGAATTCCTTTCTTTCTCAGTATTGTTGTTTTCTTAGAATGTCTATCTTACAGCCACTCACATGGTTTTATACCAATCTCACACAGTTCTCATTCGGGGGACGGGGGCTTGATGCAGCCACATGGTTATTAATAGGACTGTTAGACAATTCCACTGCTGCATCTCTTCGGGTTTATTCTTCGCCATGAATTTTATTCTCCGCAATGGCGGGGCAGGATACGTGCTTTATTGATCACTCCTTCGCGAATAACCGGCATCACGTGTTTGTTCGAACTCTGAATGTGCAAATACACCCACACACACACATATATATATATATGTACACGGCCGTTTTTAATAGCACTTCCCTTATCAAAACAGACCCAAACAACCAAATCTGAAAGCTCTTAGCTCAGACGAGTTTCTAACTTTGCCATCCACCTGATTACCTAGATAATCTTTCAATATCATATATATCACATCATAAAAAAACCAATAAAAAAACCGAGCACTTCATATTTCAAAACTGACCTACCTAGGTACATGTACTTACCTAGACTAGCTTAAGAGCTTTATTATCCAGGACGCCTTACAGGGTATGTGCTAGATTTCGTAAAAATCCCGAGCTACATGTACATGCACATGTATCTTGGATCTGGCTGGGGTCAGTAATGGGCAGAATTGCCAGACGAGTGAAAGAAAAAAAAAAGAAGAAAAAAAGAATTCTCAAAACGTTTCCCAAAAAAAAAAAAAAAAAAAAAAAAAAAAGTTTCAAGCATCTTCAAACCAAACCCTTGAACATTCTCAAACCGAGCTTTTGGTAGATACTCTTTTCTGTTTTTCCTTTTTTATCGATCTTTGAAGATTTCTAACCTAACTTCTAATATTATGGCTCCGCCGTTTGAGGGTATGTTTACATTAATTGTTGATCAATTTTGACCGGGCTTTCGACACTTGGTTCCAAGCCACCAGTATTCGTAACTAAGTGTCTAAGTTCATCATCAATTCGCTCCTACTGTCGCAGTCACCATGTTCTATATTATTCTATGACTTGTACGCGAATCGCTTATGGTATCCATTCCGCTTTATGAATACTAATATACGTCTTTCAGGCAAATAATTCTATTTCCATCCTTCTGCTCAGTTCAGAAACTTTCCTCCACACCCGCCACACACTCCGTCCCCGACAGCCTTCCTCACCTGCTCCCTGATATCCTCAGGTACCTTGGCAAGCAAAACCTCAGGCCTAATCGTGCGTAACCCGCAGCTTCCACAACTTCTGGTGACTCCAGGCAATTGAACCGCCAGTCCACTTGTCGCGCATCGACCAAAGTAATGACCCTTCCCACAGCCGCTCAGATCTCCCTTCCGTTGGTTGACCCTCGCCCCGCAAAGTTCGCAGGTCTGCTTCTCCAGCGCAGCAGCGAATAGTTGCGCCAGACTGCTTTTCGGATCCACAGGAATAGGGTAATGTACACCCGGTACTTCGGGGCCACTACCGTAAAGGTACTCGAAAAGTTGTCCCTCAGTTGTCCTGATTCCTTTTGGTTTCTCTCCCGCCTTCTCCTCTTGTGCACCGGCGGCACTCATCTGAGGGTCAATTGTCATATCTTCTCCTTGCCCCTCCTCAACCTGTGAAACAGCGTCACCCTTCCAACCCTTAGGCACCCGGGGGAGGTGACTAAACAAGACGTTCGACTTGACAGTATGCCACCCTCCCCTTTCAGGGTGCTGCGTGCTATGATTGGACACCAGCACAGCCGAACATCCTCCCCCGGGCGACAATGTAAGGCCGTGGAGCCTGAAGCGATGTGGATGGATCTCAGGCACGCCTGACGCTCCAGAGTCATAAGCTGATAACGTTGCGCCTTCTCCATAGTCGACCGTCTCGTCTGCTCCACCGAAATCGTCATCTAGCCCGGCATCGTCATCGTCCTCGTCCTCGCCTTCAACATCTGAATCTGAGTCGCCTGTGTAACTTCCTCGGAGATACATGTCCACCGGCACCATAATGTCCAACTTTTGAGCGATAGAACGGACCCATTGGAGCTGCCGATCGAAAGAGGGTTCATTGGTTGGTAATTTGGGAGGGGGAACATTGCTCTCGTACCAGTCTGTATTGGACGGGGTGGCGGACATGCGGATCATGGTGTAAAGGGGAATTTTGGTGGGGTTGAGCGGGTCTGGAGGGTGGATGACAAGATCTGGTGAAATGAAGGTTAGTCCAGCTCTTTAGAGGGAAAGGACGGAGCAGAATGGTCGGGAACATACCTGTAATTGGATTCTCAACGCCGTACTCGTCGTAGGTTGTTCCGCAGTCTTTGACGGTATGCTTCGCCGAAGGAGGCTTGGGTGGTTGACTTCCGGCCAGCGGAACCTCAAATGGGTGAAGATGCCATCCAGTCGATATAATACCGCGACATGCGCTGACTTCGCCTTTGGTCCACACGCCATTCTCAAACTCGACAAAGGAATCTGTCGTGAGATGTAGGCATCGCCCAGACAAATCACTCTTGTCAACCGTGATCTCTGGAAGCTCTCCCCTGGTCCAGGGAGATTTAACCGTGATCTTCCGGAAGCCAATGTAGTTTCGGTCGACATGCGAGATCACGCAAGTGCGATAGCCTGGTCCATGGAGCCAGGGGCCCCAACTGATGCCAAATGAGGTGCCGCAGGGGACGAAGTCAGGGTCCATCACCTGAAAATCTGGGTCAGAACAAAGCGACACAGGTGGTCAGCAAGCTTAAGAAGTGACTTACATCAAGTGGCAAGTGGGGTCCCTCTGCCTTGAAGCGTATGATCTCGCGGACAAGCCACACAGTCCTCTCGGTCGGTTCAGTCTTCATCAGAAGAGTCTCCTTGGGCTTGCTCTCGTCTGGGACCGGCACAGTCTGAATGCTAATGATGGCAATCTCCTTGTCGTCGTTGACGGTAGCAAGAAGTGCTTGTCCGGGGCCAATCTCATGCGCCCATGCGAAGGATCGTATATATTCCGCAACCTTGACGTCCTGTCCAGGTACCATCATGCGCTCGCCGATTCCCCAAAGCACTATCCAGGAGTTCAGCTCGCGACGCTGAATCATGTTGTCATTCGCCCGCTGAAGAATGTTTGCTGCCATGTTATTGTCTCCATACATCGCCACGGTTCCGGACCCAGTCAAGATGGCAAGAATAGGTCGTCGATTGACCCCAAGACCCGAAGGAGACCAGGCGATACGCACAACGTGGTTCATGCTACTTCCGACACTGGTGATCGGGGCATTACCGGCCCCAAATGGCTGGTTAAACCTGAGTCTGGTGCTCCCTTCTACTGTGTCATCAGAGTCATAGACGTCTGAGTCTCCCTCTGAGTCTCCTTCTGAGTCGTCATCATCAGTCTCGCTGTCATCTCCCTCCTCACCGGTCTCATCATTCTCTTTGATGGCAGCGACGTCGTATGGAAACGGTATACCGACAGCAGTAAACAGCTCCTTGTTGATTCGTGGGTCTATTGGAGGGTAGGAAACGGGCATGTGCTTGCTGCCCTCAGAGAATTGGGTCCTGAATGTCTCTGGGTTGTATCTTTTCTTCCCGTCTCCCTCTTCGTCAGAAGACAAATCGTCATCCTCGTCACAATATTGTTGCCCGTCATCGTTCAATTGCCTTGCTATCCGCTCCCTGCGTTTAGAGAAATCTGGAAACTCTGGGACAAAGACGTGGACCGAGTCGTCGGCAGAGATTGCAAGGTCGCCATCGCAGGAAAACTGTATAGCCCGTTTGACTAGCGGTCGCGAGTTGAGTGTGATTTCCCGCAAAGGTAGAAACTGCCGTGAAGAATTGTTGGTCAACTCTCAGTAGAGACAACAAGGTACAGGGGTATTTTGAGGTTAGAATTGACTCTCCAGCTTGAGGAGGTGAAGGAGAGCGTGATAATCTTGGGGATGACAACATTTTTGGGAGATGTGAGATGTAGAGATATTTGAGATACCTAGTTCCCTAGTTCTCGTTCGGGACGTTGATGAATGGAAGCGTTGCAGCAACCTGGCTGCCTGCATTTGAGGAGAATGATAGTGAAAGAGAGAGAGGAGTGAATGGCTCACCTTTTGTTTCTTGGCTCTTGCTGGTGGGGGTTGTTCCATGTTTGTATATTATATCTGACAATTGCTGCAATTTATACCCAATGATTATTCCAATTGTTGATTTGTTAAGTGGAAGAAGTTGAAATGGCCAGGAACCTGGATGTGAATGGGTGAGTGAGTGAGTGGCTTGCTGCAGTTTGAGGCATGTGGGGCATTGTTAAGTTTAGGTCGGCGACGACCAATCATGTTCCACTTTTCATTACGTATCCCCCTAACCCTATGAGCAGGAGCAAATTAACCATCTCTCTTTACCTTTATTAAGATAAAATCTTTTGAAGAGGACAGGCGTATTTCGAGATGGAGTTCTGAATTAGAGAGTCCATCTTCCCATCAACCCGAGAAACGGAGGAAGTGACCAACAATAAATAAGGCCCCCTTAACCGGTGCTGCTCCCACCAATCATACGAGCTCAACATTGACCAAAAGGTTGTAAAGTGGAATTTGGTGCATGTACTCAACTCAAACTGGCAGCACTTTTCTGCTGGTCTTCAATGACTGCGAGGCTGTCAATGCACAAAAGTCATCTGATATATTTCGCCATACAAAGGAAAAGTAGATCTTAAATATGCAATGCAAAAAAAAACCAAGAAATATTCCCCAATACTCCAACACGCTTGTCCTTACACCAAAAACTTACAAAAGATCCATCCGAAAGAATTGTTTTCCACCCATTCATCCTCATCCATCTCTCAGTTAAACGCCTTGTTCATAGCCTGGTGAGCCAACTCCACACCCAAAAATGTAGCAGCATTAGCAGGCACCGCTCTCGCCAAGGCAGGGCCGAAACCAGGGAAGAATGCCTTGTACCCTCCCTTGCTGTACAATCCCCTCACCACACCGCCAATCGTCACGTTACCCTCAGCAGTCTGCAACCTCGACTTGACGGTATCAATAGGGAAGACGGGAATCCACATGGCAATACCGGCAGCCGCACCAGCGCAGGTAATAGCGGTCAAGCTGACCTTTCCGCTTGCCTCGCCAGTCACTGGATCGATAGGGGTCAACTTGCGCTTAATGTACTCGTACGCAGCGAAGTATGCGGCACTTCCGGGACCGTCGCGAGCAAGAGTGGCAGCGCTTCCGCGGAAGACGGAGCGGACGCCTCCTTCCTTGTAGAGCTGCCTGACAACGTCCATGCCGCCGGAGTATTTGGGCTTCTCGCCTGGAGCGAGGGTCTTTTGGCCCTGGACTTGGAGAATGACCTTGACGCGCTCGAAGGGGGCAGTGATGGCCGTCATTGGAATAGCGGAGAAGAAACCGGCCGCGGAGATCTGCGCAATGGAGAGATTTCCGTCGGGGGCGACGGTCGAGGTCGAGCGGACGATGGACTTGCCGAGGTCGTATCCCCAGAAGGAGACGGCGACTGTGGTTTGAAGCGCTGATTAGCAGGGACTCTAGAGAACGCAGGAGACGGGGCAAAGACATACACATAGGCGTAACTCCCACCAACGGCGCGCTCACACCGGCATAAAGACCCCTACGAAGTCCATCCTTGGCCACTGACTTGCGCACAACATCAATTGCGCTCGAGTAAACTCCCTTCTCCGCAGTCTGGAGACGCACTTTTACCAGGTCGAAGGGGTGGCCAACCACTACGGCGCAGACACCACCGAAGCCGCCGGCGACGAATGACCGGATCTGTGCGAGACCGCCAGATGCGGCGGCCTTGGCTTCCGCTTTGAGCTCGGCCTTGCTTTCTGGGAGATGGGGGATCTTGTCCTGGACAACGGCCTGGAGCTTTTGGGTGGCGGCCGCGGCGGCGTTTGGTGGGGAGGAAGAGGTGGACGACATTTTTGCTGGTTGTGTGTGGTTGGGGAGGATAGCGAAAGAGTGGTGGTTTTTGTCGCAAACGGAACTTTGGGAGAAACACACGAAAGGCGCCTTAGATTATACTTTTGGCGCTCCTACTTTCAACCTGCTTGCGCGCGCAAAAAAGAGAAAGAAAAAGCTGTGTCGTCTACTCAATGCTCTTCGTCTCGGCTACGGGCGTGTCTGTCTCGGTTCCTTCGGTCTGAGGAAGGGTTCCAGTCGCTGTAAGAGAATGCGATATCCTTGCAGTTGATAGTTGTCCAAAGTTTTGGAGGGGTAAATTCGGACGAGGGGCAGAGACGCGCGAAGGAGTTCAATCGACCTTCAACCTGGCTAAAATGGGTTCGTCTCTACGGTAGGGAGTTATGAGCAAGTAAGAGAGAAACTGACAAAAAATCACAACCGGCGCAAGTGGTTTTTGTTCTACCTGACCTAATAAACATTTCCTCGGCCTGTCGCGGACTGTCAGCCATGGACGTCACCCACGCGACCCTTACACAGTGTGCGCCGTAGAGAGAACCTCGGCAAAAAAAGAAAGCCCCGCCAAAAGTAGTGCTGTGTTTCCCCCTTTGTGGATTTCCCTCAAGCGGTTCCCCTGAAACTCTTGATCACAAGGAAAAGACCTAGCTTCGTTGAACCAGGCCGTTTTCTCTTGAGAGCCTCAAAAATATTTTGTGTTGCCGTTGCTGTTTGATTCATTATCATGAATCTTTCGTTGACATCATCCTTCTTTTTTTTTTCTCCCATTAACCCTGTCAATACACCACTCCCCTCCTTCTCCAAGTCTTCCAACAAAAGAACCAAATGTTCCCCCGCATCCAGTGCAAACAAGGGATAGCCTGACTTTATCCTCCATAACCCCTCGGCCGTCCGGCAGTGTGCCTTTGCGCCGTCTCGACTCTCATTCAAAACCCCACCATCCCTCGCCCACCAAACGCCCAGGACCCTTGCTTGCGATCCGTCTCTCCCCATGGAGAAGTGGATTCTGTTTTGTCAGTCTAGCGTGGGGTAAATTATCCCTCCTGCCCATTACGGTTGCTGGGTTGCTTTTTCCATTCGGCGATAATGGAGGGGCATGAAGACGGATGGCCCGCATCACCCGGTAACCCTTCAGTTCAACTGTGTGGGCTGTCCATGTCCCCGTCCGCAAGTCCGTATACCGGACAGACGGATGGGATCGATCCGATCATGCGGATCATGATGATTTTACAAATGTGTGTATGCTGCTGGCCAATTGCGAGCCATTTGATTCCACCAAAAACTGACATGCTGAATCTGCAACGTCCGTGGTGGGATGTCCCGGCGCCAAGCGCGCAACTGGCTTTAAAATGGCCAAGACTCAAAGAGGTTTGGCATGTGAATGCGTCATTTGCTTTGTCAATCCCTGTCCTGATGGTGTCATTTTGGAGTATGATGTCAACCCTAACCCGAAGAGATAAACTGGGTGACGGGAACCTCGAAACTCGTCAATGAAAGGACTTCGATTCCAAGCCGCGCTGTGCAGCTTGGCCTCATAATGTTTGATCAAAGCGTTGATATCCCCTTGTAAAGGATCTGCTGACCTGCGAGTCCAGGGCATCCTAATTTCGATACGCCTCTGAAGCATCAAGGAGAGAAGGGTATGCATGCATCTTCCATTGATCCGTGCGCGTCGCTACATAGGTACGATAATGTAATGTCAAAGACCACAAGCATATAGGTATATACAGGATAAAAGGGGGGCACCGCGTATCATCTCCCAAGCCCCTGATTTTAGAGATATTTACTTGCTCAAAGGAAGCAACTCAAAAGAAAAGACTCTCCAAACCTCTTGCCTCGTCAATAAACACAGTGTTATGAAGTCAAAACTCGCCCCGTCATGTTACGCCAACCAACCAGACAGCCAACGTCTTCTTGTCAAAAAAAGTCAAAAGGGGTTCAAGACAACCAAAACAAATTCAACTCAAACCAAGTTCTCAGCTCCTCCCTCCTAGAAGATGCTGGTACTCTGTGTCGATTTGCGCGACTGGGACAGTGGACTCCGTCCAACCCCACACCAGCAGCTCGTGTCGCCCTCTCGCTCAACCTGCAATGTGATATCGATGTTGTGTTCCAGCAAGTAGTTGCGCACCCTATCACGTACGTCCTCCATATC
Source organism: Cladorrhinum sp. PSN332 (assembly GCA_033297175.1). Lineage (NCBI taxonomy): Eukaryota > Fungi > Ascomycota > Sordariomycetes > Sordariales > Podosporaceae > Cladorrhinum > Cladorrhinum sp. PSN332. Next base: position 20,105 of record MU858866.1, read on the forward strand.
TGCGCCTCTCGCCGCAACAACATGAATCACGCCCAACAATTTGGTCGCCGGGGCATCCTCTCCAGTATTACGGTCATCCATCCAAAACTTTGGCGCCGCGTATCCAACCACGCCTCGTAGCCCAGTGATTCCGGATAAGGTGTCGCGTAATGAATACTCAATCTCGGGAGGAACTGTAAGCAAAAGTCTCCGCGCTGACGATTTCACCAATGGCAACGCTGACAGCAAAATCAAAACCGCAATGAGGAACGACGCAAGTGGATCCCAGCCCGACCACTTCCAGAAATGCGTAAGAATGGTCGAAACAATAACAGCAGCGCTTCCGAGAGTATCGGCAAGGACGTGGAGATAGATGCCGTGCATGTTCTCGTTGTCGTGAGAATGAGAATGCCCACCGTGGGAATGCCCGTGCCCGTGCTTTTCATCATGTGAGTGCTTATGGTCGTGGTCGTGATTGTGTGCATGGCCGTTGCAGCCATGGGAGCGATCGTCGTGGGAATGATCGTGGGAATGGCCGTGAGAATGTCCATGGGAGTGGCCATGCCCATGATCATGCCCGTGATGATGGTGACCAAATGCCGCCATGCCAACCAAGTTAACCAACAGGCCTGCTGTGCTGACCACAAACAGCTCACCAAGCCGTTTTGTCTCCCTTCCCTCGATCATCCGCTCGCACGCCTCGATCATGATCTCCACGCTGATCAAAATCAGAAAAACGCCGTTGGCAAAGCCACTCAGCGTTTCTATCTTTCCGAAACCATAAGGGAATTTCTCGCTCGGGGGCCACTTGCTCGCAACGGCAGCAAATAACCCAACGGCAAGGGCCACACAGTCGAAGAACATGTGTATACTGTCGCTGAGAAGGCCAAGCGAATCTGTAACGTAACCGTAAAAGGCTTGGACAACCATGAAAGCCAGATTAATCCTGTGAAAACAGCAGTTAGCGGACTTGCGCGACCATGAACAGATTGAAGCCAGCGCGGTACTCACGACATGAAATAAAATATTCGGCGGGAATCCTTCTCAACCACCACCGCGTGGATAAGGGGCCATCTTGCCGTTAGCGTGAGCACTGCCTTGGTAAACCGCGAACGCTCTGCCGAGTGATCGTGATGTGAATTGGAATGGGAATGTGTATGCGTATGGGAGTGCGAGTGCTCTCGAGCCAGGGTGGGTGGCTCATATATCCCTGCAGCGTCAAAGCTGGCATTTGTTGGTGTCATCAACGGTTTCCCACCCGGCGTCGAGTCTGTCCTCCAATGACCACCACCCGGTGATGATCTTGACTTTGAAGAGAGATCCAGTGGCATTGGGATATTCGAATTTGATCGAATTTGGTGTAGGTTGATCTCGCCCGCTTGGCTCCTATTATGCGAATGCGCGCCACTGGATCGACTGTCCTTGCGACTCCGAGAAGGACTGACAGAATTTAACGAGGAGGTATGGGAGGAACGCTCGTGCGAGTGCGAGTGGCCGTGAGAGTGGGCATGGGAATGCGAGCACCCATGGTCGGAGCCATGATGGTGAATTGCTGACGCTGGCAAAGCGTACGTGGATGCCATTGTAGAGGGCAAATATTCTGATAGTTCTATCGTAAAGTCGTGCGTCGATGGGGAAATTCGTCCGTGTTCGTACAGTAGGAGCGACTTCGCTCCTTTGGTTATCTCCTGTTTATCATCGAGAGGAGATGTCGATCTGATAAAGGAGGGGTTGCGCGACGGCGGGAACTAGTTGAACCCGTTCGTGTGTGGCTGAGATGGAATGGACGGCCTAAGCCTAGATAACAACATCAATATCACGGCCGTTAGCAAGAGCTCCGATTTCAGGGGCGAAAGAGGTCAAGACAATGCACTCACCGAAAGATGCAAGCCCTGGAAATGTTGTGGGACGATCAATGCTCCGTGATCAAACTGGGTTTTCGTTTGATTGCGCCCGAGACATTCGGTTATCAACGATGATGCGAGCTATGCAGTCGGCCGTGGGTAGGTATCTGGAATAATTGATGCGGGTTTCCGAGGTCAACAAACGGCACAGACCAACAACGGCCCGTCAAATTGGCAGCCCGATCTGCTGGTTTCAAAGTTTTGGGAATTGGACGGACAGCGGTGCGGCGTCGAGAGAAGAGAGGGTGACGACGAGACAAAAAAAAAACGATCGAGACGGTACAAACGTGCGGCGGGCGGTGGGTTGTCTTTCAACTTTGAGTGTTTTGGGACTTTGGAACCGTTGCTGTCCCTCCTTCCGTTCCCTGTCGCTGGCTCACTGCACCTGCCGCCGCCGCCTTCCCTTTTCGACCCCCTGATCCGGGTCTGGCTTCACTGGTCTGGTGGGGAAGGCTATCAAGGTCCATGAGCGTCGCGAGTTCTGATTGGCTGCTAATGTTGACCCCTGATCCGCCAATGCCACCACTTGCATCGCTCCCGCAACAGTGCCGGCCAGATGTGCCAGATAATCTATGTTAATTGATTCCACTTTGATATTGACGAATCGTTAACAACTTCAATCCCACGTTCTCTCAGCTTCCTATTTAAGCTTATTACTTTGTGTTAAAGCAGGGCTGATGGAATTGACGCCATCTCATTACGAGGCTGAATAGGTACCCTAGGTCAACCATCGCCCAACCTCTGGGTCACCACCAAGTGCGACCTGTCATTTTGTCAAACACCTCCTTGCCTGGGCAACATTTGCGCTTCATTGGCTTTTTTATATTCGGACAAATATTCAAAAGTGGTAACAGGTCTTGCAGACCGCTTCAGATGCCACTTGTCCTTCGCCAAGAAAGCTAAATAGCTTCACCAGTCTTAACAGCGCGGGGTTGAGGAAAGATGGCCGGGATCTGGGAATGCATTATCTTGTCCCTCCTTGGATGTTTGGTGTTTTTGGGCCTGACCTTTATCCTGTTACGCCCTTCGCGGTATAATGGAGCCCCATCGTCGTCACAAAAGGATGTCTCTGTTCAGATACTCGTCCTTGGTGACATAGGACGCAGTCCGCGCATGACATATCACGCCTTGAGTGTAGCCAAACACGGAGGCAAAGTCAACTTGATAGGATATCTGGGTATGGTAATCCACATTGCAAAAGCTTCATCAAGACACATCCGCTAATACCTCACCAGAAACCTCACCACACCCCTCCCTCATCGCCAACCCCAACATAACCATCACCCCCCTTCCCACTCCTCCTCCCCGCCCCAAGTCAATCCCCTTCATCATTTTCGCCCCCTTCAAAGTAGTTTTCCAAGTCCTTCATCTCACCCACCTCCTCCTCTACTCCCTCCCACCATCCAAATTCCTCCTCGTCCAAAACCCCCCTTCAATCCCAACCCTCGCCGTCACCAGCCTCGCCTGCTACCTCCGCAACACGCATCTCATAATAGACTGGCACAACTACGGTTGGACAATCCTGGCCTCAACCCGCGGCAGCACCATCCATCCCTTCGTCATCATCTCAAAACTCTACGAAACCCACTTCGGCCGTTTCGGCTGGCACAATCTGACAGTCACCCATGCCATGGCCCGCCAACTCTCTTCTCATCCATACAACATCACCACGCCCCTCACAACAGTACACGATCGCCCAGCAGCCATATTCCAACCTCTTTCTTCCACTTCCGAATCCCGAGAGCAAATCCTAACCCGCATCCTCCCCAACCCAGAACTCACACCATCCATCATCTCCGGCCAGACAAAACTAATCGTATCCTCAACATCCTGGACACCAGACGAAGACTTCTCGATCCTCCTCTCCGCGCTGACTAAATACGCTTCAGACCCCAAAGCGACCCCCCTTTTGGCTATAATCACAGGCAAGGGTCCACAAAAGGAGTACTATCTAAACCAAATCACCCAGCTCACAAAGGAAGGGAAACTCCCCAACGTACGAATCGTCACCGCTTTCTTACCTTTTGAGGACTACGCCAAACTCCTTGCGTGCGCTGATCTAGGCATCTGCCTGCACATGAGCAGCTCGGGCGTCGATCTGCCCATGAAAGTGGTGGACATGTTTGGCGCTGGGTTGCCTGTGGCTGCGTATAATGCTTACGAAAGCTTCGAGGAGCTGGTCAAGGAGGGACAGAACGGGACCGGCTTCGAAACTGCGGAGGACTTGGTGGCTGTATTAGAGAGGTTGTTGAGTGATGGTGGGAAGAGAGAGCTGGAAGTGCTGAGGAAGGGTGCCGTGAAGGAAGGAAGCAGACGATGGGATGAGGAGTGGGATGAGACTGTGGGCAAAGTGCTGGGATTCACTTCGTAAAAACAAAATCAAGGTATATAAAGTATTTATTTCTTGTTTATCGGGGCGTCAAGGCCTCGTTTGCTGTATGAAAATCGCCGAATATTTTTCCATTCTCAAAAATCGCTGTTGTTGGTATATGTGCTTTTCAGTGGCGTATATCCACCTGACCGTATGAGGTGGTTTCTCCCCCCTCCCTTTTTTTCTTTGTTTTATTTTTTTGCCTCCCATCATACTAAGAAAAAGCTGATTGTCAGCTGTCCCAGCTATGTCCACCTATATTGCCGTCGGTTTATTATACCACTCTAATCCTCGCCCAGACTTTGCCGGACAACCTTGCGACACCTCTTCCGATACTCCTTACTGAGTCCCTCCCTCTCAGCTCTCAACAACCCCGCCGCCTCAACGTTTGCTGGGCTCTCATCGTTCGGGTCCTCGAATAGACTGATAACACTGAGAAGGATGGTCTGCGGGGTCTGAACAGGGCTCCAGCGCTCGTTGGCCGATTCATATCCAAACTTGTCCTCCTCTGGTGGATGCAAAATACTGATGCAGAGGTCCCCATTGGGGTAGATATTCGGATGGAACGGGATCGGGCCCTGGAAAGTGAGCTTCGGTGGCATGAGAGGGTATGTACGAGGGAAGACCAGTCGCGCGCGGAAGTTGCCTCCTGGTTAGAGGGGGAACCCAGAGTTAGCTGAAGCATCTAGGAGAAAGTGCGCTGCTGTATTTGAACAAACCTCCATAGTATTTGCAGTCGTCATTCATCATGAGCATCACATCCCACTCAAAGACGTTGCTGTCATTGACCAAGCCGCACGAGATCCCTGGAAGATCTCGGTCTGATTGCATCTCCTTGAGTTGCCGGTAAAGGAGGGCCTCGGCGGCCTTTGAGCTCGTCGATGAGCTCGCCATTGCTGAAGTTTGAGAAGTTGCCGCCTCTGAAGGTATCTAGTATACGCAGTCCGCTCGAGGATCGAGATCAAGGATCGGGTGTGCAGCAGAAGGGCGACTCGACGTTTGGGGCGCAAAGATCCCTTGTGACCTGGGTCTTGTGACTCGAATGTTTATCCGCTTGAGAAAGTCAGGCCGATGGGACTTTAGGGAGAGATTTCTCTGTAGCATATAAAGATGTGGCGCTCGGCTCTCTTTGTACTGCAACTGCAAATGAAGTCGTTGGAGGTTCACAATGCGGTTTACTGGAAAGCAGAGAGCTGTGGAATGGAGGGGTCGATTGATGATCAAAGACGGCAGGACGCGGGGGGTCCCACTAGTCCCAGCTGTCTGGCTGGGTGGGCCCCTGCAGCAGTGCCAAGACAGCCATCATCATAGGATTACCCATTTTGCTTTCTCGATCTGCGGAATCGAGAAAAAACATGAGGATTGTCTGACAGGATTTTGTTAAAAAAAATTATAATAATAGAGGTATTATCGCTTTTCCTGTATGTACCGCAAATACTGTCTTTGTACAAAAATCCAAACAACGCCCTCCACGTGGAAGCCAAAAACACCAGACGCCACGTTATATGCCTGTGGTATCGTATACAACCTTCAGATCGCCATTCAAAAGTACATGTGGAACTCGGGAAATCGGAAGGACATGAATGGCAACACCACTGTCACTTTACTTCTTGGTTGTGCTCCCAAACCCAGTGAACCCCATCGCAGCCATCATGTCGTCCTCATCATGTTCGCCCTCAATTCGAACATCATCTCCATATTCAGTCTTGATTTTCAACGCGGCATCCTTTTCCAATCGTTTCTTCTCCTCCGCTTCTTTCCGTTTCCTCCTCTTTTCTTCTCTCTCCTTCTCTTCCTCTTCTTTCCTTACTTCTAGTCTCTCCTTCAGAGAGATGACTTGCTCCTTCTTCCTCTCCTCCTGCCTCTGCCATAACGCCTCTATCCTCGCATGTACCTCTTCGGCTGTGGCCTTGCGCACCTGACCTGTCTGTCCAATCGCCCGCTGATGTTGCATGCTATTCGTATGGGAGATGAATTCCAGGTTCGACTTGAACGTCAGGTCGCAGTCAGGGCAGTAGAAGCCGGCGCCGCGCCCGCGCTTCCCTACGCCAGCACCCGCAGGTACGAGAGACGTCGTTCCGACGAGTTTGCTGAAATCTTGTGTGGCATTTCGCGCCGTCGTAAAAGTTTCAGTTCCGTCCATAGGCTTATAGTACTTCTTTCCGGCCATCTTGGCTTCGTATCGCGCCTTGCGCTCCTCCTTCTCTGCCGCTTCGCGCTCCTTCGCTTTCGCTGCATACTCGTCGAGATCGTACTTTTTGCGAAAGTCGGTGTCGCCGGCCGCCTGGCCGTAGGCTGATCCTTTATTTGACATTTTGAATGGAGTAGTGAGGATTTGAAAAAGGGGAATTGGAAGTACGCTGTCGCGATGCTCGGGTGGACTGTCTTCGAGGCGCGCTGAAGCTGCGATTTGGTTCTCGAAGCTTGGTTGTTTTTTTGGATTGCATGGATCGTTGACAGGGAGCTGGCCTGGTGCAAGTGGACAGCTTTGGGAACCATGGAATTTAAGAGGGGCAGAATTTGGCGGGGTAATTGTTAGTACACTACCTCTTTCAGCTGCGGCGCGCAGGCCTTACGCAGAAGTATCTTTGTATTCCGCGAAGAATAAAACCACTTTTTTTTTCAATTTCTCCTGGGCATTTTCAAGAAACAAGCCAGGTCGAAATCACCAGCCAGTCAACATGTTGTACCTCGTCGGCCTCGGCCTCTCTGACGAGACAGATATCACCGTCAAGGGTCTCGAAGTCGTCAAGAAGGCATCGCGCGTCTATCTCGAGGCTTACACCAGCATCCTCCTCGTGGACCAGGCCATTCTCGTACGGGAGCCCTTACACTTTTCCTCTCCCCCAAGGTTTGTCGAGAGCTAACGCTAATACGTAGTAGGAAAACTACTATGGCCGATCCATCGTAATAGCCGACCGCGAGATGGTCGAGTCAGACAGCGACGAGATCCTGCGCGACGCACAAAACGTCGACGTGGCGTTCTGCGTCGTCGGCGACCCCTTTGGCGCGACCACCCACACCGACCTGGTCCTTCGTGCGCGCGAGCTCGGTATCCCCGTCCGAACAATCCCCAATGCCTCCATCATGTCCGGCATCGGCGCCGCAGGTCTGCAGTTGTACAACTTCGGTCAGACGGTCAGCATGGTGTTCTTCCTTGACAACTGGAGGCCCGCAAGCTTCTACGATAGGGTGAAGGAAAACCGAAGCATTGGTCTACATACGCTCATGCTGTTGGACATCAAGGTGAAGGAGCAGAGCTTGGAGAATATGGCCAGAGGGAGGAAGATCTACGAGCCACCTCGTTACATGACCGTCGGTACTTGCTCGAGCCAAATGCTTGAGATCGAGGAAGAAAAGGGCGAGGGTGTCTATGGCCCAGATAGTCTGGCGATTGGCGCTGCTCGTGTCGGCGGGAAGACTGAGAAGTTTATTGCCGGCACTTTGAAGGAGCTTTGCGATGCCGACGATTTGCTTGGCCCTCCTCTTCACAGCATGATTCTCCTGGGACGGAGGACGCATGAGCTGGAGCACGATTTTGTACGGGAATTCGCCATCAACAAGGAGAACTGGGACCGGATATGGAAGGCAGAGTATGAGGGCAAGCAGTAAGTTTTAATCTGGCTGGGTCATTATGTTTGAAAATTATTCCTCTGGGTGTCATAAAACGCCGTGGTTAATATAGATCAATGATGCTTTGCCGTATGGGACAAAAATGCTTCAACAAGGGATCAATACATTTTGCTTAATGCGATACTCTCCACTTGCTGACTTCCTCCTCGCTGATCTCGCGAAGCCGGTTCGTCTGGGCTGGCTTGCCAGTGATGGTCCCCTGCGCAACCTCAGCCACTCTGCTGATGATGTTCTTCGCCGAGATCGAATAGTGGCTGGTGGTCATCTTCACACGAATGATGCCAATACGAGGGTCGTTCTCGCTTCCGTCATGAACGCCGTCCCCGAGATCTCCCATCCAGGCCTTGAGGTGCGGACGGTAGTGCTGCTTGACCAGTGACCGATCGGTCACCACGCTGGCCTTGCCGCTGACTGAAGCCCACTCGCCAAAGCTGTCAAGGAAGCTGATGTTGATGTGTTCATCCGTCGCAAGGTCGTCAGTCTTCCCAGACTCGGTGTTGGTGTGGAAAAGAAGATCGATGCCACCGGTTTCCTACCAGTTTGTTAGATTGTTGCTCTCGTTAAGGAACGTTGAAAGACGTTACCTGAGCTGCCAGGGCCATGCATCGAGACACCAGGTTCCCGGACTTGGCATCCCGGGTAGTCATCATGCCGAACTTGCAATGTTGCATGAAGTTGCTGAGGTCCTGGATCTTCTGCTCAAGGGTGGCTTGAGAGTCGAGGTTGGCCTCCTTGTAGGGGTCGGCATGCTTGACGGAAGTGTTGGAAAAGTGGTCAGACATGGTGGGTGTGGTGGTTGTGATGGTTCTTCTGGTTGTTCGAGTTATGGATTGTCGAAGATTGGCTTGCTTTGATGTTGATGTTGATGTTTGGATAGCTGAGAAAGGATTACGAAGGGGGAGAGTCCCATGATATCTAGTCCCAGACTGAGCCCATGATGTAAGAGCTGAAGCTGGTACCTTCCGTGCCGCGTAGCTGGTTTGGCATGTCATCATTGAATAACCATCGTGCACTATGGCAGCCCGCTGGGATCGTCTGCAAACAAAAGAGGCAATTGGTTTATTTGTGGAGCTGGTCGTTGACGTCAGGAGTCTCAGTTAGGGTCAGGGACTGCTGATCCATGTCATGTTTTGGCACCGATTGTTTAGTGTTTCCGATCCGTGTGTATTGCTTGATGCATTTTTGGCCCTTGAAGAGACGTTTAAATCGTTGCAGACCTACTGTGTTTTGAAGCATGGCTCGATAGCCTGGCGTGGTAATGGCGCTGCCTTGCTCCTGGTTGTTTCGTCCGTCAAGAGCTGGGACTTGTGTTCATGTCTTGGTTAGAGTGGTTCTGAGAGCACAAAACCGTCACATTTTCCCCACCCGGGAGACACATCTTTGGTCTTTCTAATTTGTCTTCTGCAGCTATGTTTGCTCCTTCAAGTCATTTTGATTCATAGTCGGCGATTCCGGATGACCCCTACCTATGGATGAGTGGTTCTTCTCGATGTGGGGATCCGGGTTATGACGTCGTTACTGATCGGACAGCCAAACCCAATCATTGCAGAAGCATAGTGGGTGAACCCCGATATCAAATGCATTAACGGGTGCTACCAATACGGACTCAGTGAATGGACTGATTTGGGTTTAAAAGTACCGCTGCCATTTCATCAAAACAGAAACAGAGGTGTGACAGTGCCGTTGAGTGCCAAAAGACATCCACTAGCAAGTTCTCTCCCAATGAGGCAACTGCGCGGTGATTTCGTCGCGACGTGGGGGCCCTCTGACGATCCGTGCATCGCGATCCACACCCCCCCCCCCCCCCCCCAGTTCCCCAGCTTCCCAGCTTCCCAGCCTCAGAGGTTCATTGCGGGTCCGGGTCTTTCACTTGGCGACTTTTGGACCCTTCTGAATTCCCGTCCCGATTCAACCATCGCTCCGCACACCACTCACTCACTCCCGTCCCGTCGACTGGCAGCATTCGCAATCCACCGCCGTGCATCCAGGCCACCTCTGGACCCTTCATCTGCCGACAGTCAACGACGACCTGGAGACGAGAACTACCTAGTCATCCATTTTCTCACTCGCAATTCCAAACTTCGGTTCTCACCCCCTTCTTCTCGTCGCGGATTTCCGCTCCGGTGGTTATCTTATCAGCGGACGGAGCATCAAACTGCGTGCGGCGTGGGTGGCTCACTAAGATCCCCAAGTCCAGGCATCCTAATTCCGACAACTTCTTTTTTCCACTTTGTGCTGCACTTCCTCGATCTCATCCATCGATGCGCATTGCCGGTCCCTCAGCTTGCAACGAGGCCACTATCCGGCTTTCTCCATCCCACTGTTCTTCCTCGGCGGACTTGCTCGTCATTTAATTACGGGTCTTACCGTCCGTTCTTCGAACCAAGAGTGGGTTCATCGCTTGAGCGGCTTTTGTTGGCTGCAGCACCCTAGAATCGCACCCTATCTCAAAACTGACACCTCCAGGTATGTTCGTTACAACTGCTCTTCTTTCTCTGTCAAATTAGGGGGAGAGAAAAAGATTTCTCGCCACCTGGCAATTTGTCCTCTCTGGCACGGCACCATGGCTAATTTTTCATCGCTCTCAGTATTGATATCGCTCACCAACAGTGTATGCAGCATCGAACGACCAAGGGTCCGTCCCCCCCTCTCTCGCCTTTCCACTTCTCATTCAGCACAACCCAATCAGCAACTTTAACTCATCTCAATCACCGAAATGTCAACTCTCAACGAGATTGTAAGCGCTCCTTGTTTTTGGTGATTGTCAATGCGACTTATCATTTGCGCTAATACATTACAGCTATACAACTCACCTTCTGAGCAGCGGGATCAGCAAGATGAGGCCGAGTTTCTGTACAACCGGCCACTTAGAGAGCAAAAGCAACAGTTGGAGGACGAGAACCTGCGGTTGAAGAAACTCCTCCGCGAGAATGGCATCTCTTGGTCTCCCTCATTGATCCTTGACCCCAATCGGGAACGTGGAATCTGGTTAGACAGCACCTGGTCATCCGGAAAGAAAGTCGCCCGACCTCGTGCATCGAGAGCCAATGGGAGCAGGAGCAGCGCACGTTGCGAGCGTCGGCTGCCAAGCTTGCCGGTTGAGATTCAACTCCGCATCTTGCAATATGCTATGACCAGCGACTTCCCCATCATCGATCCGCTCTCCAAAACGGACCAGGACTCCATCACTAGTGAAGAGAAGAAACGTGGCAACCAGATTGCAATTGGATTTCTTTCCACTTGCAGGGCCTATCATGTTGAGGGCACCAATTATTTGTGGACCAATAATACCTTTACATTTACCAGTCACATCGCTCTACGGAACTTCTCCAGCATCAGCTTCGAGTACCGTCGAAACATCAAGCACATCACGATGCGTGTCATCGGCAAGTATTATGACGATGAGGAAGGCCGGAAGCACGCGGCGCCACACCCTGTGGATGACTCAAGATCTCGTACCTTGAGACTCCCAATCACCACTCGAGTCAAGGAAGAGACGATGGCCCGCCGAGGTTTTAAAAGCTACACCTGGCTGCAAGTTGTTGACTTTCTTGACGCATTGCGGCCACCCTTTGACCCGGATCATGTCAAGGGACAATCTCGTCCCCGATTGCTTCCGGGATTGGAGTCGTTGCGGATGGATTTGGTGAACTGTCCCCCGGAGTTTCTGAATTCGCCAGGAGGGCCTGCTCTCCATAATTTGGCGTCGCACGACCTCGCCTCCAGCCTTAATGAACTTCAGATCACCGGGATTACCGATTGCCAGTGGGGTGCCGACCTATCGAACCAACTAGCTAGGATGGTAAAGGACGATGGTCTGCTACTCAAGAACGCAGCAACCTTCGTTCACGGCAGCAGAGGTCTTCGTCGCTTTGCTAAATCCGATACCGATGAGTGGAAGATGAGAGTTGTCAGGGCCTGGAGGGTTCTGGCAAAGGAATACGCCGATGCTCAGAAGAAGAACGGTAACCCCGCTCCACTCGCTCACCACCTGTCGCATAGAGAGCAACATGCCATCGCCTTATCGCCCGCTCCCAAGGAGGAAGGCGCGCCGCCGACTGTTTGGAAATCCCGCCGTACCTTGTGGAAGAGAGTTCCGATGAATCGAGAATGTGAGGAGCGTGAATGGGTCGAATTCGATCGGACGAGTGGCTTCCGTATTCCGGAGGATCAATACGGTGACGATGATTACGATGTGTACGATGAGGATGAGCTTGTGTGTCACCATTGTGGAGTCATGCATTCCCCTTATGAGGAAGACTACTAAGTCTTTTTACTTGTCTGCGTCTCCTGATCAAGACACTCTGCGACTTGAAGTTCTTTACATTGTACCCAACTTTTAGTTGCGGCGTTCTGTCTTGCCGTTCCACTTCTTTGAGACGGTTTGTCTATTGACTAAGGGGGTGAATGGTGAACCCACGAAGGTTTAATTTCATCAGCTTTCAGCCATTGTCAGGGATTTCTGTACAAGAGGCGATACTCACTTTCGGCAATCGTCGAGTTGACGACACTCAATCATTGATGAAAGGCCGGGAAAGAAAGGGGAGGGCGGAAAATTCTCTTCTAAACAAAACCTTACGAAAAGCTTATTGGGGCTATTTGTTGTGGGAGTATAAAAGGCGCGCGATGCATCATAGGGCCCGCGACGATTTGCATTTTTTATATGGACTGGAATGGAGGAAATCTTCATGTGGTAATTTTGGCGTTTGTTTGGGGGAAACGGTTTTTCATTGCCTGTAATCATCAGGCTTGAACAGCATTGAAGGGACAGCACCTGATACCCCATAGATTGGCGCTTTCTTGTTGCTTTTTTCACTTTTCTTTTTCACTTTGTAGGACATTGTGTAATGCATGTAGGAAGTTGCTTTGGGCATTAGGCCTGTGTGACATGAATCTTATTTTTTTGGTCTTGATATCCTCTTTACGATGATGGATGTGTGTTCGTGATTGTGAGATACCCAATAACTTCAAGTAGGCAGGCCATAAAACTCCTTTACAATTCCACTTGTAAAACAAGGCCGACTTTTTCGTACACAGAAGCCATTTTATATCCCCCAATAACTTCGTGAAAACATCCCTCCACCTCCGAAATCACCTCTATATGGTCCTCTTCTCCCCGGCGCTCCCGTCATACTACTGCCTGTCCCATTCTCACCAAATCCTTGATACCTTCCAAGACTTGGAGGGAGGTCCTTAATTTTTGTACCCCAACTGCTTTCCTCGCTGCCCAGTGTCAGGAGCAACTCCTTCCCCTCGGTAAAGAACGAGTGATCAATCCACGACTTTGTATACACCATCCCGTCTAACGTAGCATTTTGTATGTATATGTTCCGGTACTCTGGATCAAAATTTACCGTCTTGACTCGAGCAGTCCTGTTAGTTAACGGGCTGGTAACCTCAACACTCTCAAAGAAAGGCGGTGTGATCAGGTAGACATTTTGTCCTGGATTAGGAAACAGTCCGAGCATTGAGAATGCTACAAACGAGCCCATGGCGCCCGAGTCGTCGTTTCCCGGTAACCCGTCTGGTGTTGGTTCGAAGTACGCGGGTATGTACGAGTGCGCACGCAAAGCGGACAGCGCTGGACGACCGGCGTAGTGGTATTGGAATACCGTTAAGAAGGCTGGTTCGTTGCCTATATAGGTGATGTTTTGGTCGTGGAGGTAGTCGAGGCGGTCGACGAATGGTTGGGGACCGCCGTAGAGGGTTATGAGGGTTGCTTGGTCGTGGGGTACGAAGGTGGCAATATGTCAGTGGAAGAAACGGAGAGGGAAAGGGGGCCAGGGGAGTGGGGAAAAAAGAAAAGAACGTACAAGCCATACTCCCATATACTGGATTCGAAAGTCTCTCTGCCGGTGTTTTGAAGGGAACAAACACTGAAAGAGTCTAGATTACTGCAGTTTAGGGGGTTCTGATATCCCCAGGTCCTATTGAGGTAACGAGGCTGGAAGAATCCCGTGAAGCCTGTGTCTGTGCCGTTCCACCAGGAAGAGTTTTGGTCGGCGTTGTATAGGTTCTGCCAGTTACTGCTTGATTCGAGGTACTTCTCTATGTCGGTTGTTTTGTTTAGACCGGAAGCTATTTGGGAGATGCAAAAGTCGTTGTAGGCGTACTCAAGGGTGCGGGAGATGCTGCGCGTCATGGTGCCGAAGCCTTTGTAGTCAAAATCTTGGACTGGGATGTGGCCTAGGGACTTCCAGCTGTCAAGGCCGCCTCTGCCTTCGCAGCACCAGTCGTAGGGTTCGACTTCGGCATCTTTGAGGACGGCGGCGTAGCCGTCTTCCCACTGGGGTGGTGTCAGAGGTTGGAAGTCAGGGCCGTGGGAGAGAAATACTCACGTTCACGCCTTGATGGATTCCTTTGAGATATGCGTCTGCTAGAACGTTGTCGGCATTTGAGCCGCCCTGGGGATATTAGTGTCCTGAAACTGAAACCCACGAATTCGCGATCCTCACCTGAGTGTACCCCTTGTTCAAGCTCATCCGGCAGTCTGGAAGCCATCCTGTATGGCGATAAGTATCAATCAAGGAGCGCACCATCTCTGCAACTGCTGTAGGGTCTACAATGGTCAAAAATGGTAACTGAGATCGGAAAAGATCCCAGATACTTGAAACAGGTTAGCCTTTGTCGACGAAAAGACACAAAGACAGGCTTTATACCAATAGAACGAATCAAAGTAGGGCTCGCTGCTGGACCAAAGCGGATTTTCTCCCGTCGTGTTCTGCGGGTTTATCATGGTTCGATAAATCCCGCTGTAAAAGTTGGTCAAGACCGAACCTGCAACTCCCTTCGTCGATACCTTTACTGGGCTTAACTTCTCCCGCCACGCTTTCGTAGCAGCTTCTGAAACTACCGTAAAGTCAAAGTCTGGAATTTCCTCCTCAGCATGTCTGCAAGCGTGTGCCACGCTGATGTAGCTCGTTGCTGACCGGACAAGAATTGGCTCGGCCCCTGAGTTAAACCGTAGGAATGCACCACCCGGCAAAGGATAACCATTTATTCCCCTAGATATGGTCAGATTCTGGACCTCAGTGCTCGCCCTGCTGTTAACAAAGATGCCACCATCCAGAATCTCGGCCCCAGAGACGTCAGTACAGAAGTACAAGACGTAGTTGCCGCCTCCAAAGCTAGGTAGGAAGCGGGCGCTGCCTATTATGCGTCCCATGCCAGGGTCCACGGAAATGGTGCCATTGTCCTGCCTCGAGTCGGATAGATCTGACAGGTCTTGCAAGATAAGAGGCTGCGCTGGTTGCCCATCAGCACCCAGTGTCGGAAAGGTGAACTTGTACAAGGAGACGTGATGTGTTGTCGTCATCTCGGCCCGGATTCCACTATCCAATGTGATTCCAAAGGTGCCTGGCTTCGCGGCGACGCTGGTGTTGCTAAAGCTACCGAATGCTGCTCGACTTTTCTTTGGAAAGATGCATTGGTTGACATCTCCGTTGGCACAGTTAGTGTATGGAAAGAGGGGGAAATTTCCGAGACTTGGACTGCCACCGGTCCCACTGTCATGCATGCCACTGAAGCCGGTGACCATTGCTCCGTCCAAAGTGAAACCGCCTTGGTTGCTGGTGCTGTTTGTATCGGCGACGGCTTTTGCAATGCCATAAGGAAGCGATGCGCCTGGGAAGACGTTGCCGCCGTTGCTGGCTCCGATGAGGGGATCCACATACGCAAGGGGGTCAAAGGTGACTTCCTCGGCCGCCAGTGCCAGAAGCGGCCAGAAGAAGGGGAGGAGGGATATCATCTTGAAGCGGTGCCAGATGCGGAGCTCGACGGAGGAGCTGAGGTGGGGAACCTGGAGGTTCTAGTTGAGGGCGGGAATTTTATCTGGTCAAGAGCAGATCGAAGTGGGAATGAGAGGGGGAGGGGGTATGAACCCCTGACGGCAATATACAGCCCACTTGAATACCCGCCCGTCCTCGAGATGGTTACAGAGGCAGGGATTTGACAGAATACTATACTCCCTTACACTCTAATTAATATGGACTCTTGATCAAGTATGTATATTGTATCTTATTTCCGGGGGAGGACCTCCAGACTCGGTCTCCATGGCTTCCAGTTTCCGCGTTTGTCTGCTTCTGCTTCGCCTGATGTTTGTTGATATAAAATAGTAATGTCCCAGTCCCAGTGTCCGGGTGGACGCTCTGGCATCTGCCGGTGAGTTGCATTTTAATTCCAAACTGGTTATCGCGTATCACAATGACGACTTGGGATCAAACAAGCTGGTTTTGTGTGGTCTCGGACCAGGAGGAGAGAGACATTTGCAGAGGTGGTTCGAGGTGCCAATATTTTCGTGATAGCGACTCCAGGGCTCAAGAGCAAAAAAAGACAAAAACTCAGATAATTGGTGACAGTGGCCTCTAAAAAGACGACTTGCACCTCCCAGGTTTCCTGAGTGAGGCGGCAGTTCAAGTTGCCTGATCAAGAAAAAGTGCAGGTGCAAGAGAGATCGTCCCTCCATGATGCCGCGTCCCCCCACCCTGTAATCTTAGCGTCCTGCATGTCATTGACCGGGTTGTTATTGCCGGTGTGGCAGGAACAAGCACCAACCCCCCTAATCCCGATTAGGAAAAAACCATCCCACCTTCGTGCCCCTCCCGACGTCTTGATGCAGTTCCCCAGAATCTCTGCAATAAACCTTCAACACTACCAGGTACATACCTATATCTTCCGATGCAAGCCACCACCCTTTTTTACTTGACGGATATTCTCGTGATACCCCTGAGACCGGTCTGATGCGGGTCATCTTGACCTCAGACATCATGCTGGATGTTGCAAACTGAAAGTGGTCTGTGAGCATTCGATCATGTTCCACAACAGATGCCGCTACCCGACAGAGGACCAGATGCCGGTATGCCACTTTCTTGTGCAAACTCCAATCCAAGTGATTCTTCGGTATCAGTTCCAGGTTGCTTTCATGGGCACATCCGGTGTTGAGCCCGCCTTTCGGGCCGGGATGGGTTAGGTCGGGACCACGATGGTATCCTCTGAAGGGAGCATTTGGTGCGAGATAAACATTCGTGATGATCGATAATTTTGGCTGGACAAACAGTGTTTGCCAACGGTAGAGGAACAAACCATGCTGATGTGGAGTACAGAACCGAGACACGGGATTCCCTCCCTACACGGTATCCTCTGGTCCACTCAGTGCAGACAGTCAGATATGCAGCAAGCCGTCAACCAAAAGGGTTCAGCATGCACTCGCCACAACACAAACAATCCGGGCCCGTAATCATCCCATCAGAATTGGCCTCTCGAGGGTGCTACTCGAGTGATATACCCGCCATACCGAGGCATCTCACAAAGCACGCCTTTGAGGAGATCACTCGCACCATGGGCAGTCGAAGTGATGAACATTCTCGGTGTCAGTGCTTAACCTCGATTTGTGAGTTTCATCTTGAAGGTTTGCACCAGTCCTAATTTTGGCTGCGCAGGTTGCTGATGAACCAAACAAGTGGGTGCCAACTCTTCTCTCAACCTGGTCCGGTCTGGCACATGGCAGCAATTAGCACCATCACCAAACAGTATTCGGCGGAGGACCCCATGTCCTAGCAGCCGTTTTACCGCATTCATCTCCACTTGGTCATGATTTGAGCCGATCAACACCACTCATGGTTTGCTGGGTCAGCCATCCTAGGGGAAATGATGCTGCATCATTGGCTGCCGCCTCCGAGTCATTGCTGCCCGAGATCCTTAAGTCGGAGGATGCCCCTTTTGCTGCAGCGGAACCAGTTCCTTCATTCATGTCTGACCTGTCGACCATATGCGAGCTATCAGGTTCCTTTCTTGAGGTATTGGTGAGATATGACAGATGTCTGTTAAATGAGATCTGGTAAGTCACCCGCTTTGGCCGTTCGTTGTTTTGTCCTGACGAAAGGTATGCAGTTTGCGTCCCCCTTCTTTTGGCCGATGATCACGATGTTGTCAGTCAAGAAAAATACGATCGACTCCTTTTCTTCGCTGAGCGAAGACCGAAGCCGACGCAGCAGTGTTCAGTCGAATGCGGTTCTTGTCTTGCCTTTCCGAAATGAGCCGAGATGGAGCAACCCAAATGCCACGGCCCTGTCGCCGCCGCCGCCTACCTCAAACCCACCTCCAGTTCAGTCAAAAAGTGCACATCTACGGTTACGAAGCGACTCGGGCTTGTCATTGCACACCAATCAATCCGCGTTCCGGCAATATACAGATTATAACTCTGATGGGTCGATGCGTTCTCGGTCTAGCCATACCCGTTCACAAAGCTTGAACGGAAGTTCCAGTAGCGATAACCTCCGCTTGGCGTCGAAGCAAACCTCGATGATCAAAGAGACTTTCGGTCTCCCAAAAACACTTCCGGATTTCTTTGATCAAGCGGTCATCAAGCTGGCATTTGCAAACCCCACAACGAGTCAGAGGTTATGTCGATTTGCAAGCGGCAGGAACTCCGCTGCAGACATGGAGTTTCTGCTCAAAGTGGACGAATATTCCAGGGCTTTCTCCAACATGACAACGTTAATCAGCCAAATCTCTGCCGACTTTACCGGCGTGACAGCAACATCACCAGTGGACTTTCCCATAGATGTATCGAATAACCTCAAGAACAGCACGAAACAATGCGCGAGATCAGTTCTCCCAACTCTGGAGAAGCTCTATCGAGATGCAAAAACCACGGTGGAGGAACGCTTGGCTCAAACACTGTACCCAGAGTTTGTCAAACACCAGCTTTCTCAATGTATGAGAAGCTCACTCTCGGTCAGTCGATCCCTAACCGGCGGATTCAAGTCGGCATATCCTGGCCTCGGCGATGCCTTTTGTCTCAGCAACCCCTTGGAGCCTGACAACCCGATTGTATTCGCCTCGGACGGCTTCTTGAACATGACAGGATTTCAACGCAGCGAGGTTATGCAGAAGAACTGTCGGTTCCTTCAAGGCATCTCGAC
The DNA here is from genome assembly GCA_033297175.1 of Cladorrhinum sp. PSN332. Lineage (NCBI taxonomy): Eukaryota > Fungi > Ascomycota > Sordariomycetes > Sordariales > Podosporaceae > Cladorrhinum > Cladorrhinum sp. PSN332. The sequence goes on from MU858866.1 coordinate 38,914, forward strand.
AGACCCAATCTCCGCACGTCGACTTAGCGAAGCTCTCTCGGCAGGACGAGAGACAACGGAGTTGCTCATCAACCACCGCAAGGATGGGACGCCATTCTGGAATCTCCTGTTTATCTGTCCGCTGCTGGAAAATGGCAGCATACGGTACTATCTAGGAGCACAGATCAATGTTTCAGAAAGTATGGGTTCGGATTACAAGGACATTCTGCGCGTCCTCAACTTTGGCCTTCCCGGGGAAGATCTCTCTAGTCCAACACACAAGACCCAGAGGTCACAGGAGATCCCGGTTTGGCGTCCTCAGCCAGCCACAGATACAGAGCCGGCAGAGAGCGTACACAGCTCTCATGGGACGCACCGAAACCGTTTCTTCAGAAGATTCTCAAGGAAGGCCCCAAGATCAACTGTGAGCATACCCAGCACCCCGGCTGTCCCAGTTGGGGAGACTATTCCTTCCGCCAAGCGACGAGCCTACACCGGCCGAAGCCCCCAGCAGGGTGATTCCTCCATCGATGAGTTTAGTACACCGTACTCGCGATTCATTGTTATGCGGTATCTGCCGCCCTTGACGGGCCGTCATGTCCTCGCTGAGAAGAGGCACTACCAGCCCCGCATGCCGGTAGCGTTTTGTTCCTCGTTTGCGCTGAGTCTGCTGGGACTCAAAAGCCACGAAGCAGAATCCATCATTGGCCGGGACATTTTCGGGGTTCTCTCGTCAGGGTATATCACCTCAGCCAACGGTAACCGTGCCAACCTCCGAACAGCGGTAGGGGAGAAGATGATGGCTGGGGAGCCCCTGAGTTTGGACTTGATGGCTAGTGCTGAGACTATGCCTACCGCTGCGGCAATGAAGGTGCAGCAACAGAATCACCAGCAGCAGCAATCGTCCAAGCACTCCAGAAACGGGAGTGTGATCCGAAGTCCCGGGTCTCATTCTCCCGAGGACGACGACGGAAACGCTTACTTGAGCAACAACCAGCATTCCAGGCTGAGTGATACGTTGGATAGAGGGGCCGAGATTTTGAGCCATGTGTTCTTCGGACCCAAGCTGACGAAGTTGGTGAGCCACTGGACGCCGTTGAAGGATGAGGATGGGACGGTGGAGTGGGTCGTGCTTATTTTGACGCCGGCGACTGCTTGATCTGATGAATGACAATGATGATGAGAAAGAGTGATGACGACGAGTCCTGATGCGGTTAATGAAGGAATTACGTATGAAACGACTGTGGAATGATGTATTATTATTAGACTTTTGGTCGCTTGCTCACACAAAATAATGATGACGGTATTAATTTCTGGTCCAAAATTCCCGACACAAGGAGCTCGGAGAGCTTTGGGCCTGACAGTCCGTTTGAAGAATACCCTCGTGTCCGTCCTTCCCGCCTGCCAGCTTGGCCGGCTGCCCACCTGACTTTGAGTTAAGAACTGAGAGTTCCTGCCAAGCACGGCAGAGATGTGGGATGGCAGCGAGATGGGTCGTACCAGCACCTCCAGCTATCCTGCGGATTTCGTGAGTTAAGATACGAGGTTCCGGAATGTATTTCTTGAACGTGAAGTGCCATGCACGGCCATACGTTGACCAGATAATTCAGCAGGGTATATTTAATGTTGCCAGACCAGTAAACAGAGCAAGCAGATTTTCCCATCGAGGGGGTAAATGAAGCCAAAAAAAAAAAAAAAAGAAAACCGACACATGAACCATCAAATCGCGTCATCATCCGACATGCCGCGGAGGGGGTATCAATTAAGCAAGCATTTCCCCTCCTCTAAAACTCCCTCGTCTCCCCAACAGCACAAACATCAAACACCCCCGTCTCAGCAATCCCGCTCTTCTTCAGTGCCTTCTTCAACAACTCGGGCGGCTCTTGCACCTCCTCGCTCGTAAGAACCCAAGTGCCCCAGTGAATGCCCATCGCCTTTTTGCATTTCGTATCTTTAAAGATCTCAACGGCATCATACGGATCCGCATGCATCCAGCTGAACAGCCACCTTGGGTGATACGCTCCGATTGGTATTAATCCCAGGTCGAAGGGCCCACGGCGTTCACCGATCTGCTTAAACTGTGGGCAGCGCGGCAAAGCGTCAAATTCTGTGCTGTAGTAATCTGGCAGAGGGTTGGCAGGTGACGGTTGAGGAACTTTGCGATAGCCTGTATCTCCGCCGAACCAGACCGACTTGTTTCCTGATTTGACTGCCCAGGATGCCCAAAGCGTCTGGTCTGGGTCTAGACCTGTGCGGCCGGAGGAGTGCTGGCAGGGAAGGCAGGAGATTTGAGCGGTGATTTCCGAAGGTCCATCATCTGAGGGTTGGGCGGTACCAGATTGTTTTTGGGTGAGGGTGAGGGTGAGGTTAGAATCCTGCCACCAGTCCATCTCTGTGACTTTGTTGATCCCGCTTGCGTGGAACCACTTCTCCAGACCCAACCCGACGAAGAAGTGAGCTTCCGGGTTCGACTTTGCGATTTGCTGGACGCTGGTGTGCGAGAGGTGGTCGTAGTGAGAATGGGAGATAATGACTGCGTCTACGGCAGGCAGGTCTGAAAGCGAGCACGCGGGAGGGGAGTAGCGTTTTGGACCGGCGAACTGGACTGGCGCGCAGCGGTCTTCGAATACCGGGTCGAAGAGGACGCGCAGGCCGGAGGGGAACTCGACAAAGTAGCAGGCGTGGCCTAGCCATGTTGCGCGGAGGGATTCCGAGGCGGAGCCAGGAGAGCGGGAGGTGAGGAATTCGGGTGTTTTGGTAGCGATTTTAACGTCTTTGGTGTCTGGTTGTTTTAAGCCGCCTGAGAGGGATGTCCAGAGTATTTTGCGGAGCATGTCAAACGGCGTCCAGAGAGGGTCGCCGGCGGATTTGTGCGGGTTCTTGAACTTGACGTGGGAGCCATTTTTGTCTTTGACGTGGTGAGGGGCTGACAGCGCGTCTTCGGGGATGTCGGAGGCTGTGATGGGTTTTGAGACTGAGGTTGTGTAGGCGGCCATCATTATAGCTGTTGCTGTTGCAGTAGAGAGGGGGACTGATGCGCGGAGGAGGTGGATTTTCTGGGGTTTGCTTATGAACGCCGATGGGCGATAGGATTGTCCAAAGAAGATGCGGCCAACTCTGGTTGTGATGCGGTCCATTTTGAGGGGGGAAGTGGACTGAAAAGGGATTGAGCTCCAAAAATTAGGCTGCGATGCCTCCTCGCGTTCGCAACTGGGATTTCCGGAGTTAAGCAAACTTGACGGATCGGTGAGATCCCTTTGAGAGACGGACGTTCACCTTATCGCCGCGGGGATAATTGTCCATAACGCGGACCAACGACAAGGGATTGCGTCGGGGACTGATCGGCCGGTTGCCGTGCCGCCGGAGTTTCCAACACACCGTGTTCCGAGGGTTAGGGCTTTCCGTGACCCCTTTTCCCCTAGGTGGAGCACACGAGAAGTAAACATCATGCTGGTAGCATCTTGCCGTGCTCTAAACAAAGGATGATGCGGCAGGAAAGGATCCGTAGAAAGACTGTTATTTGGCCAAGATACTGGTTGTAGAATCACGACTGATGCTAATAGACTAAGCCAACGAGCAAGGGTAACTTGAATCCACCCTCAAACATCCCGAATCACACCAGCTTTTTTCTGTCTCGCCATAACAAAAGAAAGAGGGAGCATCAAGCTCGCCATTGCCACGAGAGCAATTACAATTTTTTTTTCGGTAACAATAAGATTCGTTGTGACCCTACATCGTACCGCATTGGCACCTTATCGCCCATTTTACCTCCCCATCGGCCCGCGCCGAGTGCCTGTCCTCGATGTCGAGTGCATTGTCAAACTTGTGTCTCCGAAGAGCAACGCTGGAGCATTTAAAGCAAAGAGTCGTGACTTGTAAAGATTCTGTGCACGCCTTGGTGAAATCCAGGATGTCAAGAGAGGCTGTAACAGTGAATGACTGACTGACAGGAAACGCTGCCCGTGCACACAACGGCCGCTCGTTTAGCAACCAAGACGCATCGCTCCCGGCACAACACCGTGTGAAACTTGGTGGGGGCAGACAGTACATCCCCCAATATGTCCAGCAACCGGAACGTAGGTAAGCGGATGAACCATGGGAGCGGCCGACGCAATCATGGGAACCGCGACGGGGGTGGCGATAGGATATGCGACGGGGCCTGCAATGGGGTGGGCGAAGGGGTGCGCCATAGGAGCGGCAACGGGAACCGTGGCAACTGGGAGTGCGCCGTGCGCATACCCTCTTTGATATTTGATAGCCGTCAGCTGGGTCATCCACTCCAAGATGAGGAAGTTGATGCACAGATGCAAAAGCAACATACCGGCAAGTTTGTAAGTGATGGCACTGAGCGACGCAGCCGCTATAGTGAGCACCCACCATGGGGGTGTGGCAGAAATGTTGGCCGCTGCAACACATTCTGTTTCGGCTTCTGCAAGCTTCAATGAGGACTCGGAACATGAGAGATATATGGGGCTGATGGGGAACAACTTGATTGAGGTAATGACAGAAGCCGATGTGGAAGGGCGTGTTTAAGGAGGGGTTTTTGGGTTGCTGAGTGCAGAAGGAGTTATTTACCACGGAGGTCGAGTCAAGTTAAGTAGGAAGAGAAAACGTTGCAGCACAGCCGGCACATGGCACAGGAAATTATGGTCGCTTAACACGGGATTCCGGTGAGTATCCTCACTCGTTATCAGTGGTTAACCTTTGCGGAAGGTAAGATGGAAAATGGACGATAATAGAGGGATCCGAGGTTTGTGGTGCCAGCCTGTTGGCATCGGTGATACAGCAGAACCATCCGAGCTGTCAAAAAATGCCCTGTCAGCCAACACGCTGCCAGCAGGTATCCATTGGAATGCGATCACTTTTAACAAGCGTCAGACGGGTGGATTTTGAGTCATTTCACAGAATATTACAGCAGCACTTCTTTATCCCTTTTCTTCAAGTTCATGCCATCCCGAATGCACCATCTTCCCTTCGGCGCTCAAGCGTGCCAATCATGGCTTCTAACCCGCACACCACATGCTCATATACAGCTTGTTGTAGCTCAGGGGTAGCCAAGGAGCCTCCATGTCCAAAGCCGCAGTTGAGGCATTTGAGTGTCAAATCCTTGTACATACTTGGGACCCAATGGGGTAAGCTCTCTGGCCAACAATGCCCGAAAGTTCATTTAGGGGCCATCTTGATTAACGAGGACGTGTACTCGAAAGAACACGCCAAACTCGTCCTTAGCCGGGGGTTTCTGGGACGAACAAGGACTGCCAACGAGAATCACGAGGGATCTCTTGCTTCCGATTTCATTTCTCAAATTTAACCCACACTCCCCGGTTTCGGCTTCAAATTTTGGTTCTACAGCAACTTCTACAGTTTCAGCTTCGATTCATACTAGTGTTTCGTCATTTCAAGTTGCTGGGGAGCCCACAAATCGCCACACCATTCCATCGTCCATCACCAATTCATCTGTTCCCCCTAACTGATCTGCGGAGTCACAGTCTTGTGAAAACACCAAAGACCCGCTCGGAGGAACCACCCCATCATGGCCCAACTTGGGCAATATGGACTGAAAGACGACAGAATCCTCATTGAGTGGACTATGAAGAGGTTAGGGCAGGCCTAACCTGACTGTTTAGTTGTTTTCTTTTAGTTTTCTTTTAGTGTTTTCTTTAGTTTTTTTCGATATAGGTACACATCAATTACATAGACCAGAAACCAGAAAACAAAAGAACATCATGATGCCATACTTTTATAAACACATTGAACAACATGGTTTCAGACGCCTGACAGACCACTGGAACTCCACATCCAGGTATATTTCAATATTCTAGCTCACCCCCGGTTATCAAAAACAGGTTTCAAGTTCCATCCCAACAACCAATAACCACACCAACCGAGCCAGTAGAACCAAAAGAAACTAATGGCAAACAGCCCAGTCAATCAAAAGATCAACTACATATACAGGTAACTAAATGAGATCGTACAACCATGGAGATCGGAATCCGAAAAAAAAAAAAAAAAAAAAAAAGAGGATAATAAACCAAAAGCAAGAATAAACTTACTCATGGCCAATAGTAAGCCAAACATCATACCATCAGTCCCTAATAAGGGAGTGAAACAATGGCTTTCAAAGTCGTCATTAGCATCGCGGTACGATAGGTCAGTTTGAATATATGGATAAAACATCAAGGCGTGCCGTTATTCTACATAGCAAGAGCACGAGAGGGGGGAGGGGCGGGGGACACTTTTCAGATCTGAGTGCCGCCTCTACTCCCCTCCACGCATCATTCGCCCCTTTTCATATGTGATGCACATTTGCTGCCACTATTCAACATCTTTACCGCAAATCTCATTTACCTGGTACCTACTCTTTTCACACAACGTATCTGTCCAAGGGATATGCTACGTCCTTTACTCATCCGTTTCAAGCATGCTGTTCTTTGTGCATAATTTTGTCGCGTTCAACACTCGGTGCACACTTTAGACTGTCAGAGACACAATGGGCAAAACTGCAAAGACCCGAGATTTTCTACGCTCTCTATGTATTTCACATCATCACCCCCCAACCGCTGATGACAGTAATTAAAAGCATTCCCACCTTTGTCACCACCCCCATTTCCATATTTTTGTTTCACATCCCAATCGTTTCATAACGATGATCATACTCATACTCACAGACATCGCCACCATCATCTTTCAACACTCCCTGGGCCATAAGAAATGAGTCCAGCAACATCTGCTTGGAATCCTACTTTCCGTCCTTGACCGTCTGGGCAATAGCAGCCGAACTCTACTTCTGGTGCTCTTTCACCATCTTAGCGGCCGCAGCAGCCAACCCCTGCAAGGCCTCACGGCGTTTGTACTTTGCATCCTCAATCACAGCTTCAGATGCACACCCATCAGTCTCATGGACAAGCATGGCAAATGGCAGGAATGTAACTTACAAGCATCGGCATCACTGGAAAACTTGGAGGTCCACCGAACGAACGTAGACGCCTCATAATCGCCAGACGTCACGGCCCAGCAGCGGATGGTGCTCACCATGCTCGAGTATGGCAGCTCGGGAGTGCTAGTGATGACGCTGTACGTGATGAAATGATCGAGATTCTGGAAACCGACAGCAGCCAATCAGTATACTCAGAGCCAACGAACGAAAGAGGCTGAACGGGATGCTCACGCTATGTTCATCCTGCTTGACCTCAACGACATTACCGTCTTGAAAAGACCATCTAACCACGTCCGTATCGTCGCTCACGCCCTTGACCTGCTCAGCCTTCTTGATGGCGGGCCAGAACTTGTCGAACTCGCCAAGCTTGATGAAGTGCCAAACGTGGGAGAGGGGGGCGAGGATGACAGCGCTCTCAATCACCTCGTTGGTGGTAGCGGGTGCCATTTTGATGACTGTGTGTGGTAGTTGCAGTGATTTTGGCTTCCTGAATGCTGAATCGGCTCTAGTCTCAAGTTTTGCTGGTTGCTGAAGTTGGATTGAGATCTCTGTCAAAGTTGAAAAACAAATGCCTGTCTGTGTGTTGTTTGGTGTTTGTTGTTTGGAAGTGATTGACTGTTTGCCCTGGACCGATCCCCTACGTCATACTCCTGTCATATGATGTGGGGCTGTGCCTACCCAATTCATTGGAGATTTGCAGGTGTGTCCTTCGATTGATCGAAAGTTGAATCGAATTACACAAACGGACAGGTGCTTTTACAGTGGATTTAGCGCCAAATGTACGGAGTTGGACGCGCGGTCTTCAGCAGTGGAAGGGGCAAGTCTGGTCAAGGCATCGGATGGCTGCAAGAGCTGCTTCTGCGGGATACCTGGTACCTTTCTCTCGGTACACCCACCGAGCAGGTGATACCTATTTTGTGCACCTTCCTGGTCCTCTGGCTGCAAGAATCCACAAGATTTTCGCAAGAACATTTCAATTGGCAACAGGTATTGTTGTCACAGGTCCGTCCGACTGGGTCCATGTTAGTGACAAACGGCGCCGGCTGCCGAGATTTGGGGCATCCATTGCCAAGCCGGACCTGAGGACCGGGCGACCCGGCGACCCGGAGATTAAATGTGAGATATTGAATCTCCAGAAAACTTGGGCGCAAAAGAGTGCTTCCGCTCAACGAAAGAGACGGGGAAATGGCTTCAAAGCCACCGACGTTTTGGTGGAGTTGCCGCAATCGGATTGCACCACCAAAACAACGGCCCACGACACCAAAAATAGCGACTCATAGGGCTGGCCAATCATCATCATTTCTGGCTGCTTTGTGGGGGATATGGGGCTCGGCTCCTTGGCGGAGAAAAGGGTTCTGGAAGCGGCAGTCTTGGTTTCTGAGCTGGCACTGGCAGCTGGACGGTTTCTCAAATTGGAATTGGCGAATGCGTTGGAGGCTCCAGCTTTGACAGGGCGTGATTGTTTCAGAAAGCTCCAACCTTCTGACCGCTTGTCGTCAATTTCCGTGGAAACAACCATGGTTGGGTCGAGTGATATGTCCGAGTTGGGAAAGGACGCGAGAGGGCCACCTGCCAGCGCAAAGACCTCATCAACGGTTTGACCCTGCCACAAACAGGCAGCGCATTGCTTCTGTTGGAAGGATGATGGGCATCAAATTTTGGAACGACTGCCAACCTGGCACCTGGATGATTCAAGGGTTGACTGGTGGAGTGCAGTTTACACAGTACCCAATCAGCAAGTGGTCCGAAGCGGACGTTGCCCTTCCCTTACCGTCACTCCCCAATCTCGATCCCCGACAAATTTTGAGCTTCACTTGACCTCAATTTTGGCCAAACAAGATTACAGGTGGTTCGGATTTAAGGATCCTTGTGTTTTTGCTACGACTCTCTGTAAAATTGGCAGATCCTGTTCTTCAGTGAGGGAACAGGATGAAGGCTTTTGCGTTGGCAAAAGTTCTGGTCAACTATATCCACCCTCCCCTCCCCTGGCGGTAAAGCATGGCGGAAATTGACAACCGCAGCAAACCCTGGCCACTTCCCGTCAAACTCAGCCTCTCAAGAGCCCAACAACTGGTACCCCGTTGCACTGTGTGCATCATCAAAAGGGCCAATGCTGCCCTCTTGATGGCGTTCTTACCGTTGGGCGACATTTGTCCCCTTCATTGTCCACCTGAACCATCGATTCAGCACCTTCACGTCCAGATGAACTACCACGAAAAGCACATACCAAACGACACCTCAGTTATAACCTATCGTATTCATTGCAGATTCTGCCAAGCAGCTGCAGGTCTGAACCTGACGCCGCAGCCTGATCGCGTCAATCAGAAGATCCGGGCCTCGGGCAGCAGTTAGAGCGATGATCGGCACCAGGAGCGTACGAGTGCTCCCATCAGCCCTCGTTGCCCTAATTCTTGTTTCAACGTCACGGGCCGGAACGATTGACTTTGGCTTCTACCCAAAAACTGCTCAAGGATGTATGTATGCTGCGGCAGACACATCTCAGTGTGAATCCGGGACCGTTTCGGCAACAAATTCTTGTCTGTGTCGAAATGGCGGGAATTTCGTCACGGACACAGCGAGTTGCCTAGGCAGATCATCACCTAGAGACCTCGAAACAGTATACACGACGATGGAGGAAGCGTGTCGAAATTCCAACACGCTCCTTAGCGTTTCCGAGAAGGACTTCATGTCAGCAGCCTCCGCGGCCACATCTACGTCTTCTCCCACGCCATCCACATCTGCAGATACGTCAGCATCGACAGAACAGAAAGATGAGGAGGACAAGAGCTTATCGACGGGGGCTTTGGCAGGAATTATTGTTGGGGCCATTGCAGGACTTGCCGTCCTTGGTGCAGTGATCTTCTTTCTTTGGAGGCATAGAAGAAAACGAGGAGAGGAATCGCACCCCATGTTGCCATATCAGCAACCCAGCCAGCCGGGTCATATGTCCCTTCTGCCAACGCTTGGCGATGAAAGCACACCTTATTCGAGTCCTCCGGGTACTGGGGTTTGGCCGCCAAAAGAGCAGCTCGGTTGGATGCCTTCTTCAAACCCGGCACACAATCGCGCCAGTGGGTTTAATTGGGAGTCGCCTCATCAGCTGGTGTATAACCCAGATGCAGATGTCTCAGAAAAGCAACATTCAGCATACCAACCGCACAAGCCGGTTGCACCTTCACCGCCGGGATTCGCAGTTGCCGAGCTCGACTCGACCAGTGTCCAACCCGCAACGATTCATGAGGCGCCGGCAGAGATGGCGGGCAGTTCACCAGTCCAGCCACCAGTCCACTCGCCCGGCCTCCCACCAGACCGAGGATGAGTGGGCAGCACTATACTGGATCTGGCTGGGGCCAGCCATAAGGCTGGCGATACGAATAGAGAAAATTCCAAGCTGCCATCGCATGGAAGAGAGCCAGCGGTGAGCCCGCACGCAGGGGGAGAAAAAAGAAGACAGAAACAAAACGAGTGATATTTAAGATACCCAGGGAGATAGGGAGATACCGTCATAATTCATCGTTTTGAGAGAATAGAACAGCGACTTTTTCGATTTCGAAATAGTATTGAAACATGATAAGAAAAATGACGAGGCTAATTCAGCGGGATCCGACGTTGAGGGTACATTGCCCCCACAGGAGATATTGACTGATAGTACTTAGGTAAGCGTTGTCGCACAGCAGGAGTGAGTGACAACCTGGAATGGTTCGGATGAGTCAAAGTCAAATCCGGAAATTTCTGGCGGGCCGCAGGACGGGAAGATGGGAGTTCAAAACATCCCATGTACGCGGATTGTATTACTCGATGTTCGTTTGACACGGTCAACAGATCACGAGGATGGTTGCATATTTCCCTCATGCACGCCGTCTAGTGTATCGACAATCTCCACGGGCCTTCCTCTGAGACATCCGTCTCCGATCTTCCAAGTTCCAGGTCCCCGTCGTGTTATTCGTCCCGGTCTCGTCCCAGCTTCCAGGTCGGTTGTTCCCCCTTCGCATGCCGCAAACTGCAAGTGGCAGCGGTTAGCGGTCTTTTAGTGGGACACCCCGCCCAAAGTTGCCAGCCCGGCAGTGACCGCTGCGGTTCGCGGATCGGTAGGGAGGTGGGGGTTCCCGCTGCCCGTGGGGATTGGAGGTCCCTGCCGGGTATCGTCCCCGCCCCGTCCAGTGCCCGACACCGCCATCTTTTGTATCAACCTACCTGGAAGCTGCGAGTGCACTGCAGTTCAAGCTGCAACCTTGTCTTCCATTGCGATTTGCATCGTGTCTCCTGCAAGACACCCACGTTTTGTTTCACTGCATTTTACACACCTTGTTTCCTACTCCGAGATTGGCTGCTTTCAGGCGCATTTTTCCTGGACCGGGTTAAACTTCATGACCCCACGTATGTTAAATCTCACCCCCGCAATGCTAAATGTCACATCCATCATCCCTTGCAATTGGGACAAGCCACGAATTCTCATCCGCTGGTGCTGCACGCACTTCCACAGCGCCTGCAGTATTGATTTGTACAGCTTCCATTCCGGCCACTGCAACTTTGCCTACCGTGGATCGACGCTCAGGCGTTTCATGCTACTACCTGACTTTCATCATACCATCTTCGGCAACTGATTTCCCCTCCGATCTCCCCCTTTTTGATCAATCATCTTTCTCTTCTCTATATATTTCAACCCCACCAACTTTCACCCACCTTCTGCACCTCATGTCTCCCCAACTTGAGTAAAATCGCGGAGGAAACGACACATAATACAGGAGCATGACACTTCACTCTGGCAGCCCCACCTGGTGGTGGGAGGACCTGCGGCCTTGCTATAGCTGCTGCCACAACATCTGGGTATGTTACACCATCTAAACAAGCGCATTGGGATTCTCTAACACCAGCAATTAGATACCATCCTTGGCTACCTTCAACCCTCAATGCCTCGGCGTTATCGGGCATATCCCGCTCTGGATTTCCCTCTTGGCAGTTACCCTACGATATGGCGTGGGTCCATTCTGGGATCGGTACAGGCCTGTCTGGCTGCGCAGGTTCGCGGCCGAAGAGCATGTTAAATCAGTCTCAGATGTTGACCGGGAGACCGGAGGGTGTTCGGCGGCTGCCAGGAAGACATGGTCCCCCTGGGCCGTTTCCCTCTTGTTCCTTGCCTTTTGGACGGCCGTGCTGGGTGTTGTTGGCACTACAATTTGGTCAGACATGACGCAAGTGTTCTTGATCCCCGTGATTCCAAGTGTAAGTCGGAAAAGCTTCCCGCTTTCAAGAGATATGACTTATAACCAACACATCATTGCAAACAACAGGTCGTCTCCGGTCTTGTTCTCCTCCTAGAACGTCCCAGCACTGCTCCGCGCTCAGTTCTCATCGTCCAAGGAACTATTATGTTCGTCAATTCAGTCCTCTACACCATCGTCCCTGGTGTTTCCGGGAACGGATGGTCACAGGCTTTGGCTTGGACGAGCGGCATCGTTCTTCCGTTCTTATCCGTCGCTATCATCCTCAACATGCCCATGAGAGATCCTCAAATGGATGACACCGGAATCGGAAAGCCATTTACGCAACCCAACTCCGACTTTACGAGTCCTGAGGATGTGATCACCCTGTGGCAGTGGATGACCGTATCCTGGATCACACCGGTCCTAAGGACAGGACGTCAGAGACAGCTTCACCCGGAGGATGTTTGGCTTCTTGGGGTTGAGTTTCAACACAGAAGGCTGCACATGCTTTTTCGAGAACTCAAGGGGTCTGTCTTGGGGCGGTTGTTGCAGGCAAACGGTCTCGACCTGGTTATCGTCACCAGTCTGGGAGTCCTCAAAATGACGCTCGATTTGGCAGATCCTCTCCTCCTGAAGCAGCTACTTGGTACATTTACCTCGAACTCTGATAATAACAAATCTGCCATCACATATGCCACCATCGCCTTTCTTGCAAGGTTGGTGAAGGCTCAATTGGAAGTCTTCAAGTTATGGATCTCCCGACGGGCTTACGAGCGGTGTCGCGGAGAGCTATTCACTATGACTTACGAGAAAGCTCTTCGCAGAAAAGCTTTCACCTTTTCTGGTGACCGTGACGGTTTGGTGCCGGTTAGGGAGCAAGAACATGTTGGATCAGAAGACACTGCTGTCGGCTCAGATGATACATCCGCCGGTTCAGAAGATGTTTCTACCACCACGACCCTTTCCGATAGCGAGTCCCAGACGAGCAACAACCCTGAGCAGGACAAAGCAGAACCTACCAGACTTGAACGACTCACTTCTTGGCTTCATCGAGGATACCGCGTTCTCAGACCACACCGCCATCATCCTATAGCCCAGCCTGGACAACTTGATGATGCCCCCGCCTCGACTGGTAAAATTTTGAGTATCCTTCAAGGCGATGTATATAACATTGCTCAACGATTCTGGGATATTGCAGACTTTACCACCCAACCTCTGACCTTTGTTCTTTCTGTTGTTCTGATCTGGCACATTCTGGGTCCAGCAGCGCTATCAGGAATCATTACACTACTGCTGTGCATGTTCATCAATACCTTCCTCATCAAGTGGCTAGCGAGGTTGGAATTAGACCGCCGAACGACATCCGACAGCAAGCAAGAACACACCAGTCAGTTTGTGGAGTCCATCAGACATCTCCGGTGGTATGGCTGGCAAGACACGTGGTTGGCTCGTATCATGGATATCCGAGAGGCAGAGCTGGTCAGGAGGGTTTCGACCGGTCTGCTCATGACAGCCATGAGGAGCGTCAACTCCTTGGGGTCATATCTGTTCCCAGTGGTTGCATTCATGGCATATACCTTGATCTCGGGGAAGCCTTTGACGGTAGAAATTGCCTTCCCGGCAATGGATCTGATCGACATGCTCCAAAAGAGCTTGACGGATCTCCCGAACTTGGTCCAGACGTTGATGAATGCAAGGATCGCTATGCACAGAGTCGAGAAGTTCATGCTAGAGCCCGACAAGGAGGATGAGGATTGGAAGTCATGGGATGATACAAAGGGCGATGATGGTCCGCTAGGGAAGTTGGAAGTTTCCATGACCAACGCATCATTTTCTTGGCCTCAGTCACCAAAGAAGGTACTGAAAGATGTATCCTTTTCTTGCAGCTCAGGCTTGACGATGGTCTGCGGCAAGGTCGGCATCGGCAAGAGCGCGCTATTGCAGTCAATCCTAGGCGAACTCGACCAGCATGGTGGCGAGAAGAAGGTACCCCAGGAGATTATTGCATACTGTACTCAAACACCGTGGCTGGAAAGCATGTCTATTCGTGACAACATTCTTTTTTCTGGCGGTTATGACCCCACTCGCTACGAGCAGGTCATTGATGCCTGTTGCCTGCGGGAAGACTTTAGTCTTTTCAAGTCAAAAGATCTAACCATGATCGGCGAGAATGGTGTTGGCTTGTCAGGCGGTCAAAAGGCTCGTGTGGCACTGGCTCGGGCTGTCTACAACCGTGCCCGTATTCTATTACTAGATGACCCTATCGCAGCCCTGGATCACGAGACCGCTACAAGCATCATGAAGAACCTGTTTGCGAGCAAAAGCTCTTCTTTGACGGACGGCCGGTTGGTCATCTTTGTTACGCACCGGGTGGATATTGTGAAGCCGTATGCATACCAAGTCATCGAGGTCGGTGATGGTGGTCGGGCGGAGACGTTCGGCGTGGAGGAACTGGAGAATAACGAGAGACTAAAGCATCTGGCTGCTATCGCTGCATTCCAGGAACCAGAAGTTGATCCTACCAGTAACGATGAAGTTGAAGAGGCTAAGCCGGAAACCATGATCGAAGAAGAATCCCGCGCTCATGGAGGGATTGTGGCTCGTGTCTATTGGCAGTTCATCAAAGCTGGCAGGCTCCATTGGTGGGCGGCCATCGTTGCCTCGTTTGCTTTTTACCGGAGTGCGAAGATTGGCTTCTTTTGGTTCGTCAAGGAATGGGGTGATGCATACGGAGAGAAGCCGTCCGGCCTTCACAGCATCCATGCCCTCGGATTTGGCTTTGATGCCCAGGACCTGCAGCACACAGTTGCATCTCAACACATCTTCCAGGGATCCGGGTTTAACAACGCCGGTAAGAGCTGGTTTGGGCAACATCTCCCTCCTCCCAACGAAGACGTCAAGCCGTGGCTATTGTGGTTCTTGTTTTTCTCGCTCGCCCAGTTTGGTGCCACGGTTAGCGGTGATATCGTTGGTATCATCATCGCGTACACGACTGGAAAAAACATCTTTGGGCAGGCAATGGCACGTGTCGCCAACGCGACCTTCCGATTTTACGACGTTACGCCTATCGGTCGTCTCATGAACCGCTTGACAAACGACATGGGCAATGTTGACGGAGGGATTGCAAGTCTAATCACGTCCGTCAGCTATGCCGCACTGGCGTGGGGGGCTTCAATCGCCGTCATCGCGACGGTCACGCCGCCATTCTTTCTCATCAGTATTTTTATGTCGGGACTTTTCATGTACGTGTTCAATTACTACCTGCCTGGGTCACAGTCACTCCGTCGGCTCGAATCGGTGTCGCTGTCACCTCTCTTTTCCAACTTCGGCAATCTCATGAACGGGCTTACCACCATTCGGGCCTTTAGAGCTCAGCCTCACTTCCAAGCCCGCAACATTGTATCTGTCGATGGGTTCCAGAGAATGGATCACTTTTACTGGTCTGTCCAAGCCTGGTTGGAATACCGTTACATCATTCTGTCAGCCATCACCACCTTTACATTGACGCTCACGGCCATCATTTCGGGCCTCTCCAGCGGCGTGATTGCGTTCGTTCTGGCATCCGCTTCTAATTTTGTTCGCTCTACACAAACCCTGTGTCAGAGCTATGGCACTCTGCAAATGCAATTCGTCTCCGTGGAGCGTGTCATGGAGCTTCTCACTCTGGAAGAAGAACCTCGCGGCTCCGTGCTCCCTCCTGCTGCCTGGCCCGTCTATGGTGATGATATCGTCTTTGAGCACGTCACAATTCGGTATGCACCGCATCTAGAGCCAGTCTTGAAGGATGTCACCTTCACCATCCCAGGAGGTGCAAATGTGGCTGTCACTGGACGTACAGGCTCAGGTAAGACCACGCTGGTGTACAGTCTTCTCAGCACGCTTCAGCCAGACAGAGAGACGGGCGGTACTATACATATTGGCCCCGTTGATCTCGCAACGGTGGATAAGCATGCGCTCCGAAGCAAAATCACTTTTGTTGCTCAGGACCCTGTCCTCTTTTCTGGCACATTGAGGGATAATCTTGATCCCATCAAGGAGAAGACAGATGCGGAATGCACGGCCATATTGAAACAAGTGTTTGAGGGCGGGCTGGGGGACTTCACGCTCGATACCAAAGTCGGTGGAGGCGGGAAGAACATCTCGCAGGGTCAAAGACAACTGGTGGGACTTGCGAGGGCGATCCTCAGGCGGAGCCCCGTGGTGGTCATGGATGAGGCGACAGCGTCGATCGATCATGCCACGGCAGCGAAGATTCATCGGTTGTTGAGAGAGGAATTGAAGCAGAGCACGGTGATTACCATTGCTCATCGGGTTGAGGCTGTTGCGGATGCGGATTTTGAGATTGTGATGGATAAGGGGAGGGTGGTGAAGGCCGGGCCGAGGGTGGTTTCTAATGAGTAGGAGCTTGATCAGGCCGAGTCAGAAGGAGAAAAAGGGCATGAACAGTCCCGGGGGGTGGGGGAGGTAGTGATACGAGAACTGGCCGAGGGTTTCTTAATCTTTGCAAGCTACGCGTAAGACTGGATGGAAAATAGGTGGAAAAAACTTTGGGCAGGAGGGGGTGGTTCAGATATTCGGACCTCACAAAAAAGTACTTCGTGGCCTATCTTGAGGTGCTGGACAAGAGACGGATATGTGAGATCTGAAAGGTTTTTCTCGTCGGTTTTCTTTTGGCCTTGTTCTGCTTGTTGTTTCTTTGGTTCTCAGCGTTCTGTTGATGCAATGATCACTCTCAGTACACGCTCAAAGAGTTTTGGCTTCCTGGGTTATGTTTTGTACTCCATTTTTGGATTCTCTGTCCCTTCTTGATGGCTCGGGTTTTGTTTTTGCTTGTTTGTTGTTCTAATATCTGAACTGGCTCTTAGTTTGTAGCGTTTGAATGTTATCATGAAGTTGGCTTCGTACTCTTGAACCTATAAGCTGATTGCTTCCACTATTTTGGTGAAAAGGAAGGACAGGGCACAGATATCTCTGTCTGACGATAGGCTTTGGTACATCTCTTCAATGGCTTTTAGCAATTTTTTCTGGGAGGGGGAGGGGGAGGGGAGGAGGTGAGGTTGGATATCCAGAAAGCTATTTATTTTCAAAAAGGGCCTGTTTGTGTTTCCGGAAGTGGGATTCAGTAAAGAACTTACACGCCCTGCGTACCTCATCAAGCATCCAAAGGGGGGTATATTGTAATTGTATTATAGTAGTATTGTACAACCTTTTCCTCATAGCCCGCCTGTTCACTCACATCGGTGTGGCATGTATGTACGTATGTCATCCATAAGCAAAACCACTTTCCAACAACCAAGCTCAGTAGCAGGTAGAGCACATGCACGCACGTGTAATATCGGCGTTGTTATGTAAAAGGTATTTCCAGGTTGATTGATTTGACAAGGTTGTCACCACGAATACGCATAATTAACGCAATACGCAGACGCATGCATCTATCTTTCTCTTCCACTCTCTCGTCGCTCGTGTAACTTTGAAAAGGAAAAAAAAATTTCCGACTGTGCCGGCTTGCTGTGTGAGATCTTATTTCTTTTTTGTCCTACAATATTAAGATTTGAGATTCGTATTCTTTTTTTTTACTTGAAAAAAAAAAAGACAGCTGTTTTTACGAGGAACCGGATGGGGATACGGAATACCTAGACAGGTTTTAAATGTCTCCTCTTGGAGTGGGTTGCTTGATGTTGATGCTGATGGTTTAATATCTATACCTACATGCACACCTCGTTTGCAATCAAAAATTCCTATTTCTAGAAACCTCCGAGTGGAATGGGGTTTAGAGTGGATCTGGAACTCGGATTTCGAGCCGGGTGGTCGGAAAACTCGTATTCACTAGGTAATTAAGAGGCACGATTTGTTCTTGCGTCATTTATACTTGGGTACCGAGGCTATGAAGAAAGACCAAAGTTCGGAGGCAAGTTGCTGATTCGGAAGGTTTGTTGTTGGAATTCATTTGCTAATGCCCTACCTGTACTCGACCCCTTTTCTCTCAGTGCTCTAACGCGTGTTTTGTTTGTGTCGATGGATTTACATTGACTGCTGGGGTGCCGTTCAGCTCACCGTTTCCCCTTTCCACTGCATGGGAAAAAACAAATGGTTACACAACCTCAATGTACCTGACGGAAATTGATGATTGGTCGCCACAACTGAAAGCTCAAACGAACCATCGGATATTATCTAATCCTTTTTTGAGGAGCTGACGATTTTGCCCTGCCAGTTTAAAGTTTGTTTTGGGCTCCCATCGCCTGACGACCCGTGATTCTTTTCGGATTTTGCACAAAGTCAAAACCAGTTCGAGTTGAAGCTGCAAGCCAAGATCTCCGGTTGTTGGGAGGCAACTTCTCCAGCAAAAGCCCACAGTAAAATGCACCTACTGTGGGGTGCCGGATCAGGGCAATTGGGAATACGAGATTCGGGACGGATTCTTGTCCGCAGCAGTTTCCGGTGGAACCGAAACCGCCATCATGATTTTGAACCTGCCGACGGATTTTGATGCTATACTTGTAGTTTCCAGGGAGCAGTAAGCATTACCCGTGACCCTCCAGAAATAGTTGTTTTTCGCAATGAGCAACAACCGGAAGGTTTTTAGCATTGCGACATGAGTGAGAACCCAATCGGCCGGTTTTTGCCCTGTCAGCAGGGGGAAATTCGGGAGCCGAAACGGAAGATCCATCTGCGCCGCCAACGGACTCCAAGGTGGACATGATGATCAATACTAGATAGCACATTGTTGGGGGGTGTGAGGGAAGAAACGAATCATGTGTTTATTTCTGTGGGCGTAGAGAATAGTGTAGTGTAGGATGTGGTACAAACAGCTGTCCCGGGAAGGTCTCATCGGTCTGACACGCTGTCGGGATGCTGACGGTGTTCGTTTCGACGGCGTCTTTCCAAGACGTCCCGTCGGCGTTGTGTTCGCTCGGCACCATGCATCATGATGCAGAAATAGCTGACGTCGTTGTCATCGTTCCTAACCAGGAAGGGGCCAACTAGGAAAGACCCCGCTGCGGGTGCCTGGAGAACTTGAGACGAAACGGCGACGAGAATAAACCAAGGGAGTTTGTCAACATGAAGCCCGCGCCTTATCTGCGCCGACAGCAAAGCCTCTCTTGGGTTGGGATGTTGACGTCAAAAGTGGATTGTTGCACAAAACCATTTTGCTTTGGGAAATGTCATTTCCATCAGTGTGTCGAATTTCACGCAGGAGCGATTGCACCTGCAGCCCCGGGCGCTTGGAGCCAATAGAGGCGCACGGCGTGTTGCACGCGAAAACCGACATTTTTTAAAATTTTTTTTTGATAATCCGAAAAGGAAAGGAACTTCAGGAACGATTGCACGCATCTGCACAAAAAGTCAGCAAGCCACGATTCTCGCACAGCCAATCGCGTCAATCACATGGCGTGGAGATGCGAAAGCGGGGCCTTGACTGGCCATCATCTTTCCAAATCGGCCAAGCCTTATGCAGATTGTGCCTTCCCCTTTCTGAGATTCCGAGCGCCTGTGGGCCAACCGCGGGGCGTTGAAAGACTCCCATCGCGGCGAGCGGGGGGTGTGCAGAGAGGGTGAGAGGTGGGAATTGATCTTAAAAGCAGTCAGTATATACTCTATGCAGCATCATGCAGGGTCCCAAATAGCTGGGAGGTTTTGACAGCCAGGGGACACACATCGACTGCCACGTTGTAAGACAACAACATCAATTCATCAGAGAAAAAGAAGAATGATTAGACGAATACACTCAACCGAACCTTCCAAGACCGCAAAGGCTCGGTTATGCTCACCCCTGGTCACCGCTGCAATCTCCACACTGAGGGCAACCCGAGGAGAGGCCCGTTCCCACCCTGTCGTCGACGACCGACAGGCCCCCAGATCCCTGCCAGCTTGTTCGTTTGTGGGAAGGCGTATTGTTTGGAGCCGCTGAACAGCGGAATAGTGGAAGGTCCAGAAGGTCCAGAATGACAGCTGGCGGGGGATTTGGGGAATTGCAAAGTCTTCAAGAGGAATGGCGCATTCACAATACGGATTCAGGAGAACAAACTAGGAAACAGACGTGCTTGTTTTGCTCACCAACATCAGCTGGGGAGAGCTGAACGGTGAACTCACCATGGGAACCTCCCGGGGGTCGGCGCAAACCAAATCGCTTGAGATGGTTACGGTTCCATCGCTCTATCGCATATGTGGATTGGTGACCAGGAACCGCCATGCCAGCGCCGCAATGTCCGAGTGGTGTGGTGACCTGACCATGGAGTGCCCGGATGGGTGGTGGTGAGGGTGGAGGCCACAACGATGTACCTGGTAATAAAGATACCCCCATCCATCCCGTGGGGTCGAACTGGATATCTCTTCTCATCCACTCGCTTCTCGCCTCTCACCACACAGGCAGCAGATACATAAGCCCTCGGGCTCCGCAGTCACTCGTTCACGTCTGCTTTTCTTTTCCCTTTCAACCGTTGGTTCCAACCTGTCATTCGTTTGATCAGTTTTTTGAAGATAGTTCGGGAAAGATGCGTTACATTCTTTTGTCTTTGGGAGCTTTGGCTACCCTTCAGCTTGGCTCTGCTCACGAGTATCCCGACTGTGTATGTTGTTCTCAACCCTTCAGATTCCACTGTTTACCAGGCCAACTAACACCCACAATAGGAGCCTGATAACTGCTACCGCAACCTGATCGATGAGAAGTTCGCCGAGGAGGCTGTATCGTGGTGCCCCGAGTTCTTGGCTTCTACCACCACTGACGTTGCTGCTGTTCCTACCAACTTCGGGAACTGCGAGGGCAAGATCGACAGAATCAGCTCTGCCTGCTCTTGCATCACATACACCAACAGCCCGACTACCACCACCTCTCTGCCTATCGCCACCACCACCACTGAGCCTCCCGCGACTACCACCACCGATGAGCCTGAGGAGTGTGAGCCTGATGAGACGGAGACGGAGACTGATACCGCTACTACTACTGAGCCCCCAGTGACCGCCACCACCACCTCGGAGACTTCCACCATCACTGAGCCTCCTACCACCACCGAGCCCCCAGTCACCACTGAGGAGCCCGAGACTGAGACCGAGTCGGACTGCGAGACCGAGACTGAGGAGCCAACCGCCACCACCACTTCCGATGTTGCAACCACCACTGAGGAGCCCGAGACAACCACCACTGACGGATCTGAGCCCACAACCACCGAGGAGCCGACTACCACTGACGAGCCCACCGCCACCACTACCGAGGCTCCCGAGACTACTACCACTGAGGCATGCGAGGATGATGAGACCACCACCAGCGAGGTTCCCGAGCCCACCACTACCGAGGAGCCCACTGTGACCACTACCGATGGTCCCGAGCCTACCACCACTGAGGAGCCCACCACCACTGCCACTGATGGTCCCGAGCCCACCACTACTGAGTGTGATGATGAAGAGCCCACCACCACTGCCACTGATGGTCCCGAGCCAACTACCACTGCCACTGATGGTCCTGAGCCCACCACTACTGAGTGTGATGATGAGGAGCCCACCACCACTGCCACTGATGGTCCCGAGCCAACTACCACTGAGGAGCCCACCACCACTGCCACTGATGGTCCTGAGCCCACCACTACTGAGTGTGATGATGAGGAGACTACCACCACCCAGGTTTCTGAGCCCACTACTACCGAGGAGCCCGTCACCACTACTGACGGTCCTGAGCCTACCACCACTGACGCTCCCGAGACCACCGAGTGGACCACCAGCACCATCACTGCCACCACCACTCGTACTCTCACCAAGTGCCCGCCCTACGTCACCAAGTGCCCATCGCACACCATCATCACCACTGAGATCTATATCACCACCACTGTCTGCCCGGTTACCTCCACCCCTCCTGTCGTCACCGATACCGAGACCCCCAGACCTCCTGTTGAGACTGAGGGACCTAAGCCACCCGTCGAGACCCAGGGTCCTAAGCCCCCCGTTGAGACTGAAGGCCCCAAGCCCCCTGTTGAGACTGAGGGTCCTAAGCCACCCGTCGAGACTGAAGGCCCCAAGCCCCCTGTTGAGACTGAAGGCCCCAAGCCCCCTGTTGAGACTGAGGGCCCCAAGCCTCCTGTCGAGACCGAGGGACCTAACCCTCCCGTCGAGACTGAGACCGAGTCTCCTGAGCAGCCCGAGCCTACCGTGGTTCTCCCTCCTGTCACCACTGCCTTCGGCACCGTCACCCTTCCTCCCTCGGGTGGCTTCCCCTCTGCCACTCCCACCTCAGCCCTTCCCGTGACTGCGGGTGCCGGTCGTGCCGCTATCCGCGGTGTCGAGGGCATCGCCGCCGTCGCCGGCTTGGCTGCTCTCCTTCTCTAGACAGAAGTTCTCTGATCTTTCTAATGATAACGTAATATTTTGGAAGGGAACTTATTTGGAATTTACATAGATAGTATGGATATATGGAGGAAAAGCCATTTGGACATATAATCTTGAAATTTACTTCTCTGTACATAATTTGGACAATTTTAACAACTTTTTGGGAATACACTTTACTACTAAAATGATGTGTGCGCGGATAGCATCTCAAGGTCCGTCCCGTGCCAAGAAGTGACGTTTATTTTGAAGGTTGCATGGAAGGATTGTTTTCTGATAACACGCACATCCAACGCAGTGTTTTCCCAAGACATGTGCGGGGCGTTTTTTTTTTTTTTTGTCTGTTGGTTTTTGAGGATCGCCTGGTTTATTCTTGGCGTCTGATGTTTATTTTGAACTCCCGAAACCAACAAACAAAGAAAACAGCAACCATCGTCGACCGAGCTTTAAATTAAGATTGAACCAAAAAAAGTTCTTGACTTTATTTAATATGAACTCGAAAAGAATATATGGATCGTGCTCCTTGATTGCGTTGCCGTTTATCACTGCCTGGTTAGGGAGAGGAAGAAGGTGTCACGGCGAGTGAGCATGAGATATATATTGTCCCCCAATCTTTGATGTTTCGCTGGGCGTATTTCTTCAGATTTAGTGACATCTCCGTAGGTAGGTATGTAATCATCTTTAGGAGCCTTGTTAACATCTGTGAAGGGCCACTTGGTTTTACATGCAAAGGATGCTTTACCAGAAGCTTCACGCACCAACAAACGTTCAAGGGGTCCAAAGTTCGAGAAGTTCATTATAATTGGTCGTCATTGGATGTTCTTTTTGTGGACTAGACGAGGGTCACAGTCGACTCGTCTTCCACACCGAAACTTAACTCCCCTTCAACAGTAAACCATCCAATCCGCTCAAAGACATCGGGCCCATTGCAAGTAGTAGTGCCGGGGAGAATCCTCGGCAACAAAATCAGTCCCCAATGATGTGGCTGACCGCGAATCCCAGATTGACCCAGAAACAAGCAGTCTAGCGTGTTCCGTTGATGATGATTCATCCCCGGACTGTGGGTATCATCCAGATACCCAAAGCACCAACAAGTGATGGATTCAGCGTGCCAAATGCCTGGGTGCCTTTTTAACGATGAGATATTGGGCTTCACATTATTCTTGACTGATTTCCGGCCTTCCCATTCGAATTTCATCCGAGTCAGCGGTCCGCGTATCTTGATGTAGCCGTCCACCACAGCCCCCTGTGTGTCGCTTCCTGCTGGTGTACATTGTGCTTCCAGGACTGTGGACAGGGCCTGCTTCATCTGCTTGAGGTAAGGCCCTGTTTCACGATAGTTGCCGGTGGGATTATCAACGGACGCCCATGACCATGAAGGGGCGCGATATGGGTCAAGGCGTGCTTGTGAGTCTGATGTCGACCATAGCAAGCCGCGAAGTATGTCATCCTTCCACATTCCGGCTAGGTAGGGCCCAGCGCCCTTTTGCTGGAACTTGGTAGCGATGCCCGACAAGGCAGGTAGGAGGTCGTGCGGGTTTGTCACTTTTCGGTCGGAGATGGAGTTCACGATGGCAAGCCAACGATCGCGATCGGCTGATGTAAAACGCGCCGAGGGATGCTCGTCGTGAAGAGAGTCCTTGTTTTTGCCGGTAAGCTTTCGGTCGAGCTCTGTGCATTCGCACCGCGTTTGGGACTCGCATCTCCAAATCATCTCTCCTCCAGTGAAGTGGATCATTCTGGACGCTAACAGTTCCTCCTGCAGTGTCCATGTCCTCTTTGAAAGCGGCTCTCGAGTCCACGAATGCTCGTGGCACTTGGTTGCTCGGGCGTAGACTGTGACGAGCTCGTCTTCGATAAAAGCGACGGGAATTCCGGTGTTCGTTTCTGCTAATTCGAGAAACCCCTCACTAGAGTCCCGGGCCTTGTCTGCACCCAAAACGACATGAGCGTTTTGAAAAACCGCAGCCATGTTGCCTGATTCTTGCTCCCAGTCGGCTTGATCGCCCTGGATGATACAGAGTGCATCGATCCAGAGAAATTCCAACCCGAGGTATCTGGTCACGGCGATGGCGTCCTGTAGAGTCTTCGGGAGCTGGTTGACAACGATGCCTTCACTGCCAACCCGCCGTGCATCGTAGTTATCCTTGGTAGTCTTACTTGAGATATCACCGCCCCAGCAGTCTGTAGAGACCGGGTCGTGTTTGTTAGTCAAGCTTAGGAAGTAAATGTATGGTCAAAACACAAACCCGAACTTACAACTAAGTGCGGTGTATTGCCCCTTCCCGCTGGGAGCGTCTTGAATGTAGACCCTTTCGGAGCTAGCTTTACCAACTGCTAGCACCCGAGTCGGCAGCGGGGCCTCCCCCATGGTAGAAGATGAGCAGCCTGGGTGGTTGTGTTGACAGTCGTCAATCCATTCTTTGATAATCGACAAAGTATCGACCGACGCGCGAGGACTGATCTCACGGGAGACACCGACGATTGGCCACTTAGAAGTCGGTTCTCCAGTCCTGGAATAGAGAGAGACCATTATTTTGACTGGTGGATGAGTTTTGTACAATTCGTCCGGCGGGAGAAGAGTGACTCTCATGATCGGACCTTTGAACACTAGCCGAACAAGACCTGATCTCCCTGGCCATCTAACTTCTTTCTCTGCGTGTGCGGCGGCAATATAGCGAAGCCGACACGCCTGGCAACCATTGCCGGCTGTGCAACCTGAACTCTTCCATAATCTCTGCTTGCCAATGCCGAACGAATGGAGACCTTCGAATGTATCGCATGTATAGCACCATGAGCTAGATGGCGGTACTGATGGATATTGAATGATGTTGCCTTTAGGTGAATCTGCGGAGACGTTGGAGTTCAAATCTTCCAAAGCTTGGACTTGTGTAGTGGGGCCCGGGGTTTCCGTAGGCAGAGGTCCAATGATGTTGAGAGTCCGCCCAAGGTTCTGCCCGAGGTTGACCAACCAAGAGGCGGCCCAGGACATCATAGGTCATCCTCCGGATCTGAGATAATGGTGTTAGCGAAGCGTATTATATGCCGTTGCCCCAGTCATGTACAGTACCTGAATTCTTGTAAGATGCAACCCCCAGAGGCTTCGCCGCGTGTTTTCAAATCTTGATGCAAACGTGTGGAGATGTTGGGCTGAGATACTACCAAATGCCGGCCGAACTCGGGAACGATTAGCATAACCACCTACAGGACTTTGTCAGCAAATAGGAGAATGTCATTGGCTATCAAAAACATCTGCCAAAAACACTGACCACTCTCCCACTGTCGATAACACTTCCATGAGATCCTCAAGCCGGATAGAAGTTAATACAGGCAAGGATTCCTTGTATCGGATATAGCCGCAATCAAAGACGAATGGATCATAACTCATAATTTTATTGCAATATTTACTTCTTGCCAAAGAAGCCGCTGGCAGCACCAGCTAAGCTTGACAGGCTGGTGCTGTCCTTCTGCTTCTCCTCAACGGGGAACTCCTTGCCAACGGTCATCTTGTAACCGGTGCGGATGGCATCGGCAATCATCTTGTCCTTGGCCTGCTCCTGAGCAGACTCGTTGCTCTGATCGCCCTGCTTGAAGATCTTCTCCTGAATCATGTCGATACCTGCAAAAGGGGTTAGCTTTAATCTACCGTCTCAAGTTCAAGTTAGGGGTTCTTAGGTACCCTTGTCGAGCATGTCCTCGTTCTTCTCGCCCTGAGCACCACCACCGAGGGCGCTGTTGAAAGCATTGCCCAGCAGGCTGCCAGAGGTCTGCTGAGATGACTGTTGGGATTGGGACTGAGACTGATACTGGGACTGTTGCTGAGTATCCTGGAGCTTCTGCTGTTGGCCATACCCGGCAGCGTCACCGGAGGCAGCGCCGCTGGAGTTTGAGTACTGATTCTGCTGCTGGGTGCCCTGGGGCTTCTGCTGTTGGCCATACCCGGCAGCGTCACTGGAGGCAACGCTGGAACTTGAGTACTGGCTCTGCTGCTGGGTGCCCTGGGAAGTGGCGTTGAGAGCAGCAGTAGCGGCCTTGCCAAGGAAATCCATTGTGTCTGGTTTATGTGGAAGTGGCGGTTGTGATATGTCAAACTAAATTAGTTCACTTGAGTTCCAGTCAGAGGAAACACATCGTCAGTCTTATTTATATATCTACTCATGATACTCCCTGAGGGATAAATGGCAAGTGGGGATACAATCTTCAGCTGGTGCGGAAGTGTCGAGGGACTGCAGTCTTGGCTCGCCATCGAAGCAGGGGCTTGGCCATGAGCCCATGCCATGTGGGTGGGTGAAGGCTTTCATGGTTGGTCAGAATTGTCTAATTCTGCGTTAGGCCGCGAGTAGGGATGGCCTCATGGGAGGCCGAGTGGCATCTGGTGGGTCAAGGGTCTTTGATGGTGGATTTTGAGAATGTTGGGGAATGCTGGGACCAGCTAAAATTATGTGAATTATGGGATACTAATCTGATTCTGATTTAGAAAGGTGACGTGCGGCCTCCTGGATTGACGAAAAAGGGAAAGCAGATCATCATGAGGTTGTTGCAAAAAGAAAAGAAACATGCTCAAAAAACCATGCACTGCTGAACCCTTCGTCGCATCCACCGCATTGAAGGAAAATGGGAGGAGCCGAGATCGCCGCCGAGAAAACCTCCCGTTGGACCCTGCATCGATAAATGGAATGGTCACAAACTGATCCGTGCACCTGGCTTACGTGGGCGCACCGAGCCTGTA
This sequence comes from Cladorrhinum sp. PSN332, assembly GCA_033297175.1. Taxonomy (NCBI): domain Eukaryota; kingdom Fungi; phylum Ascomycota; class Sordariomycetes; order Sordariales; family Podosporaceae; genus Cladorrhinum; species Cladorrhinum sp. PSN332. The sequence continues at coordinate 66,074 of MU858866.1, forward strand.
ATCAATTAGCTGCCCGAATCATGTCGCCGGGCACCGCACTGTGGGACCTCCGACTGTGGATTTCCGAGTGTGGGCCTTGAACCTCATGGCACACCGAGCAAGCCGCGAGCATCGTAAACCTTGGACTTGCTGAACCGGCGCATCGGCTTTGAAGTTGGAGTCGACATCCGAATTGCTTTCATTCTTCTTTACTTCCACTCTGCTCGAGCCAATCCTTTTCGCGCAGCTCAATCGCAACCCAACGACCACCGGTCTACCCCGCCATCACATCCGAAAAGTTCCAGAATGGACTACGTTCAACAACGGGTGGCGCAAGAGGCAGCCAAGGAAGGGGGCACATCCGGGTACGCATGGATCACCAGCTCCATCGCTCTAATCTTCCAAGAAATTAACCACTTACACCTGTGTCCACACGTAACAGCGGTCTCTTCACCCCTCTCAACCTCATCCTCCTCTCCATCATCCTGTACACCACCTTCTCCTTCCTCAAGCCGAAAACTCCGATTGCCATCCCAAAGGAGGAGCCTGCTGTCGTGTTCCGAACATTCACTCCGCATACGCTACTTCCATACAACGGCGAGAACAACCAGCCGGTATACCTCGCCGTTCGCGGCCGTGTCTTTGACGTGACTCGCGGTCGCAACTTCTACGGGCCTGGTGGACCATACGCCAACTTTGCTGGCCGTGATGCATCCAGGGGTTTGGCAAAGGGCAGCTTCGACGAGGACATGCTCACGAAGGACTTGGACGGACCTTTGGATACCCTGACCGATCTCAGCCGGGACGAGCTGGAGGCTATGGCTGGCTGGGAGGAGCGGTTTTTGGAGAAGTACTTGGTTGTAGGCAAGCTGGTTGCCGTTGGCGACGAGGATAAAGAGGATAGCAAGGAGTAAACAATGCTGGCGGAGCGCGTTGCAACCGTGAAAAGAGAGGGCGATGAGGCTTTTCCGGGTATTTACGAACTCAAAACTTACTAACGACGGCCATGTCGCGGATTTACATGATTTAATGTGGATATATAGCGCAATAGAAATTATTTCCTTTTCTCAATCCATCCTCAGCCTCCCGCTCACCTCCTCGGGAACCCCCTCAAACACCCTCTCCTCCGGAATCAACCCCATCTCCATCAGCTCCTCATCCGTCACATCCGGTCGCTCATCTAAAACCCTCTTCAATTCCCTCGCCTTGTCCGTAACATCTTCAATCCCAACTATCATTTCTTTCGCCCACTTCTCACTCAACCCACCCGGAATACCAATCTGGATGCTCCTATACTCCAACCTTTCCAATCTCGCGCTTCGTTCAGGGTCCCATTGAATCCTTACTTCCTCACTCTTTTTCCTTGCCTCAACATCGTGTTGAGTGGTGGATTTATGTGATGAAAGTACTCCCTGCCCAAGGAGATAGACAAAGTCGGCGTGCTTCATTTTGAGCGCTAGGATACGTGACTGTCCCGGATCTTTGTATGAATACCCGGCGCGGTAGAGCATCCAGGCCCAGCTGGGTTTGATCCATGTCATGCGGGTTGTGCGGAAGAGCGGGGAGGCAGAGAGGGATTGAGACGTGACGGCTGCGGTTGCGATGGGGACGGAATAGGCTTGGTAGACTGTTATGGTCTCGGAATCGTGAAGGGCGCGGATTTGGCGCTGGGGGGTTGGAGCTTTGGTTGTTGTTGTTGGTGGTGGTGGTGGTGGTGTTGTCGACATTTTGTAAGTTCTAGTGGGCGTTGCAATGCGAGTTCTTTGCAGTATAATCGGGTTTGGTCTCAGAAATGTTTAGAGTGACATTTGATAAAGGATCGTGAAGCAGGATACATATACTCTGAGTAGTCTCGTACTGAGAAACGCTCCTATTTACAATTTCGGCCTTGTCAGCCACTGCGGCTGAAGCCATCAACACGGCCGTGAGTCACCGGCGGTAGTCTACAAAGCTGCTGCATGATCTCGGGCAAAGCCAACCCCAAGATGAGTAACCTGGACGAAGCATTTACACTAAAGCATGTATGCCGATGGGATGCTTTTGACGGCACTGGTTGAATTGCAGTCGGAGTCAGAAGCTAAGGCCTTGGATAGGCTATAACCCGAACCCTGACGAGAGCAGGCCATGGCGAAGGGTTCTCAATACCAGCAAACTGCGAACACCGATAAGCTCACAAAATGTCCGCAATGTAACGTTCAGGATTCTCCTGGTGGGTGCGGATTTGAGAATCCGAATGCCAAGCAAAGTCGACTTCTTGTTGCCGGCATTGAGGAAGTGAGGTCATCGACTGGGATCGAGCCAATGACACCTTGGCAGAGGGGCCGACGCCCGAATCAAAAAATTGAGTTCACTAACAGCGGGGGCAAGCATCCTGTTTCGACATAGCAAGGAAAGGCAAGAGCAATTCCAAGTTTCGCTGTGTGCCTTCCAGACTGGGGATTAATTCGGCGCGTCTTCTTTCGGTAGGATCGAGATTCCACTTTGGCTCTCTGCTCCTCAACAAATCCCATTCGCTACCATGGGCCAGCGAGGTGTCATGACCCTGCCTTGTCGGCAACCGATGATGTCGTTGCCTCTGTACCGTTGCTTCCAACGCTGATACTTTCTCCACGCAGTCAATATGCGCCGTCCATGGTTGGATGCTGCACAAGCCGCCCTCTGATGGGCTGGTCTTCACCTGGAAGTCTTTCTTGTTGATCTCTAATTACAAGTGTTTTGTCGGCGCGTGGGCGCGTCTGGAAACCGAGGCCATGGACAAAAGGATTCTGCGTTCAAAGGTGAGGATGGGACGTTGGTAACACTTCTTGCCCTGTTTGCTCTCCTATTCGCATCCAGGATGTTATGAATTAAGAACCCCATCGATCTCATTCTTGGTCTTCTTGTCCTCCAGGTTTGTCTCTCTCTCTCTCTCCACACACACACACACACCCACAACAACTCTCAAAGTTGAGAGAGCGACCAGACATTCCCCATTCACAATTATCCTTCATGTTCTCTCCACATCAAAGACGTCTAGAACGTCTATACATATAACGCCTCCTACATACAGTACCGTCCTGTTGCGTGACCTCATCTCTGGTTGCGTGTGGGCGTATACCACCCTTCCCGCTTCCCCTAGGTTGCCACACCCCTTGCAGTTCGTAGACCACCAATCTCTGGTGGCGATCGTCGTCGGTGGCTTTGCAGGCGTGAAGACGCAGCAAGTTGCAGGACTACTGTAACACTGCGGGCAGCATGATGCCTGTCATCATACCTCCCACCCAACTGCCAAAGTCCCCTTCGGACCCTGAAATATCGTCGGCCCACCCTCGCCCCGTTCGTCCAAAGTTCCACCACAGCTGCACCAATGATCGACTACGCGAGAGCTCACGAAGCCATCTGTTTCTATCATCAATGAGTGGAAAGATTCGAAAAGACCGAAAGTCTGTGTTCAAGGAGTTAGGGTTGGACACAGACCAACCGAGCGGACCATACGCAAGCGAACATGAGTTTGGCGAGATAACGGGACTGGCGTCACCGGCCAGTACATATTTCCCTGATGCCGCTCACGCACAAGACAACGCAAGCGAGGATGGAAAGAGCGAGACCGGAGGAAACCAGAACCGAGACCAAGACGAACAAGACCAAGACCAGAGCGACTCTGCGAGGTCACCGACATCACCATCAAGATCAAGTAGGCCGTGGTACTCGAGGCTGACTCCAGGTCGCCGGCCAAAGGTCAGAGCTGTCTCAAGTGCGCCGCCTCCTAGCGTCTCTAGCTTTTCGCGAGTATCCATGATCGCGCTGCTCATTGCTGTTGTGCTACCCGCCTTTAGTTATTATAGTGGTGATGAGAAAGGTGCGCTCGGTGGCGTCGCGGAGGCGGGCGTGATATACAGAAGGACACAGGATGCTGGGCCTGTTCTCGAGCCAAGGGCTGACAGTCCGACAAAAGTGTGTAAGAGATGGGCTCATCAATGTGAGTTGTTCCAATGTCAAGTATAAATTCAGAATACTAATCTCGTGTGTAAAGCCGCTCACGTCAACGGAACGCTCTACATATACGGCGGCCAAGCAACCGAATCCCAGGATCAGAAATCCAATGCTTGGAGTAAGAGGATACATTAATGATCCTCCCTCAGCCACTGAGTACATGCTAACGACTAAAACAGACAACAACTTCATCGCCCTCGACCTCACAAAGTCCTGGGACATAAGCTCGCCAGCGCTCCGTGGGTTTCCACAACCAAATGGGCCACCGGCCGTCTCACTTGGATATTTCTGGAACGATTACAACAATCTTTACCTTTACGGAGGACAATTCTCTGACAACCCCTTCGTCGAGCCCGCCCCTGTTTCAGTATGGAGGTACAATATCCCGCGCCAGACATGGACCGAGTTTAAGAACCCAAAGACTTCCGGGGGCAATGCTTCTACTGATGGAGGCATTCCCGTCCAACGCGCAGCCGAAGGAGCTGGAGTATCGGTTCCCGAGCTGGGCCTGAGTTGGTACTTTGGTGGTCATTATGACATGCATACTACCCCTGGATGGTCTAACCAAACTCCTCGACTTTACTTGAAGAGCCTTTTGGAGTTCACACATCCCGGATATGCCAACGACGGGGTATACGCCCTTCAAAATGCTGGAGCCGATGAAAGTGGCGTATATAGGAACATCACCGAAGGCGGCTTGCAAGTCCACGATGCATTCTCGGAGCGGGCCGATGCCGTTCTTGTCTTCGTCCCAGGTTGGGGTGACAAGGGTGTTCTCATCGGTCTCGCCGGTGGCTCCGTTCAAAATGATGAAGAAGACTTCATCGACGATCTCGAAATCCTCGACGTATACGACATCGCCCATTCACAATGGTACCACCAGAAAACAACCGGCGAGAGACCTACCGTCCGCGTCAACCTCTGCGCCGTCACTGCCTCAGCGCCCGACGCTTCCAGCTTCCAGATCTACGTCTATGGCGGACAAAACCTCACACCATATGTAAGCCTTGATCCCACCCTACAAACCTGCCTCCTAACACAACAGAACTAACCTCAACCCCCCTTTTCTAGAGATCACAAATCCAATACTCAGATATGTACATCCTCTCCATCCCAGCCTTCCACTGGATCAAAGTCCCCCAACCATCGACCTCCTCCTCGCAAACCCCTAACCCCCGAGCCGGACACACCTGCAACCTCCGCGACGGCCAAATCCTCGTAGTAGGCGGCTACACAGGCGAACAATCCGCCTGCGAATCCCCCGGAATCTGGGTCTTCAACGCCACCTCGCTAACCTGGTCATCCCGCTTTACCTCCCTCGACCACCCGTCCGACATCTCTCCCGAAAACTCCGTCCTGGGCAACTCCTACGGGTACCAAGTCCCAGCCCCAGTCTATAGCGTAATAGGCGGCGGCGCCAACGGCGGAGCAACACTCACAACCCCATCAGCCGGACAACCAACCGCCGGGCCTTTTGCCACGGGCAAACCCCCCGTTTTCACAGTCACGGAATCAGGCTCAACGGCCACAATCACACACTGGGGTCCAGGTACCACAACCACCGATGGGGCCGTCATCCCCGGGGAACCACCCGCCTCAGAAGACGGAGGAGTAAGCGGCGGCCTAATAGCGGCAGGCGTAATCGCCGCTTTGGCAGGTTTGGCGGCAGGATATCTAGGCTACTGCGCCTGGCTCTACCGTCGTCAAGTACGCGCGTATAAATCCCACCTCGCCATCTCAAACCGGTACACAGGTCCAGCGGGCGCATCAACAAGCGGACTCGGCTCCCTCGCAGCGTTCTTCTGGGGTTCCCGCAAGGCAAGCAAAAAGTCCAACAAGTCTACTGCTTCCGCTGCCGGTCCCAGCGCCTTAAACACGGAAAAAGAGCACCCGGCCCAGCCGAGATTCTCCTCAGACACCATAGACAGTTGGTTCCAAAGCGGCAACATGATGCCTACTGAGCCCAAGATAATGTTTGACGATCATGGTGGTGGCGGTTCCTCTGAGCGTCCATCCCCAGGAAGCGGAATCACGGGCACCTCGGGGACGAATTCCACCTCGCTTCATCCTGCTAGCTCTGGATCTGCTGTTGGTCTAGGCAGACCAGCAGGCTGGTGGAGAGAAGGAGGCAGCACAGCAGCGAGCGGGAGCGGAAGTGGAAGCGGTGCGAGGACACAAGGAACTGGTACAGGGAGCGGCATCACGCCTGATAGCGTTCCGCGGCCCGCGCCGCTTAGACGGAGTAGAAGCACCAGCGGTGGGAGCACATCCTCGACCGAGTTATTGTTGGACGGACAGGAACCTAGTTTCTTCTCAGTGGTGATGGGGCCGAGGAGGGCGTTGCGGGTCGTTAATGGCTTGGAAGGGGAAAATACCAGTAATGGCAACAACGTCGGAAATGGTGTCGAATAAGGAGGAGAAGATATACATGATGGAATGATTTTCGAGTTGGATACCCCTTTTAATTTTCTTTCCTCTCACAGGTATGGATGATGCGTACACGATATAACGAGAAATAAATGCGTGAATATATCATGGTTCGAAGTTATTATTTTGCAGCTGCGGTGAGAAATTGCGTGGGTATCATTATGCTGATGATGCGCAAGTTTTTGGGCACCTAGCAAGCATTTCATCGCAAGTATGTACAAAGGGCGAAAAAAGGAGATAATAATACAAAAACGCGCCAGAAAATCTTGTTATGCTGCAGGCCTCGGAAGATGGCCAAATTCAGTGCTGACTGTGCCGAGATGCGTCCCCAGCAGATTTAATATTTGCATGCCTAGTTGCGTCTGATCCGTGTGCATGAGGTGCTGAGCTGTATCGAGACCGAGCGCCATGATTCTTTGCAGCACATGATTCTTGTAGCGCCTGATGTTGATCTGCTGTGGGATGAGCTTATCCCAAATCCTATCAGACTCGAGGTACTGCAGGGCAAGTTCTGACGAAGGACTGGTTGGGTGGTGAAGGTCCAGGTGCACGCGATCTGCTGTCAAAAACGACCTTGGTGTATCCTTGGCAACAAATGACTCGAATAAGTCCACGGATGGTTTGGCATGCTGGACTGCTTCAACCGTTGAAGCCCAGTTAAGACGATTCCTGCCATGTCTCAAATGCTCGAGACCGACAGAGTTCTTTTCCAACATGTCTGCGACCTTCATAAATGCGGCGTATGCTGGGTCGAGTTCGAATATGTAAGTCTTGGCTCCGATGTATGCGTAAATCAGGTCGGTGAGACGGTCCTGGTTTCCTTTGATGCGCTGCTCTATCCACATCCAAATGAGATCTTCGAGTCCTTCGGCAATGACAAAGCGTAAAAGGATAATGGAAAACTTGTTGTCGTGCAACCAGTCCTGGTTTGAAGCCCGCAACCACTGTAGAACAAGAAGGCCTGCGCCGGTAGACCCAAGTCCCTCCTCGTTGACTACAGAGGTTACCGTTCTCTGGTTGACGAGCTTGTGCATCTTGATAAGGAAGCCGTGCGCCCTCGAAACGTTCATTAGACCCTTGGAAACGGCATTTTCAAAGACTAGTCTTTCTCGGGCGTATGGAGTTCCAATATCAGGCGTCAGCTTAAGCGTGTCCCGCACACCAAAGAGTGGGTTGTTCAGGATGGCGTGAACGTGTCGGTCGGTAGGAGGGCCGAGGGGTTCTTCGGGTATGTGTTTGATGGTCGGAGCAGGGATTGAGCTCATCGAAGCCAGAGGGTTGACGGTGCCCTTGGAGGTTTTAGAAGCTTGAACCGAGGCGCCATACTCGTAATTGTGCTGTTTGTCAAGCTCGGCACGAAACGACTTTTTGATGACGTCGAGGAGTCGCTGGGATTCGCGTGTGCTGAGCGGGAGAGGGGCATTGATTGGGGGGAAGAGGCGGCCAAGCGCCCTTGATTTCGACATGCTGTCGGGATGTTGTGGCTGCCGTCGCCGACAATGACACCGAGGTTGGGGATGAAGGCGGCCACAGTCAATTGGAGGTTCAGAAACCCGATCTGGCTTTGAAGCTGTCGTCAAGGTTGAATGTGGGGCTTGGACCTGGCATCTGCTGATGACAGCCGAAAACTGGCAAGCCCCACTGGAATTTGGAGACAAAGTTGGGGTGTGCCCGGGTCCACCCACTCTGGCACTTGCAAACCGTCACACCTCACAGCTGTCTCCCACCCCGCTTGCTCGCCTGCCCGAGTAATGTTACAATAAGGTATCAAGTTCCTTGGATGGAAATGATGATGCCCCTTTCCGCTGGTAATCGTCTTGTGTGCCCTGTGAGCATTTCTGGATTTTAGCATGATGGGATCGACAGATGGCGTTATGCTTTGGCGGGGGAGAAGAACCCAAGGCCTGCCGTTACGATCAGCCCCTCCCTCCACTGTCAAGCCCGGCCCGTTGTTCGTAACCGCCAGAGATGCTGGGCAAGGGGCGACGGGCAGTGCCGGGGTATTACACGATGTTAGTGTCGATGTAATTGGGCGTTGTCGTTGTATTGGTACAGCCTGATACACGTATGTTGATGTAGCCATAGAGAGATGAAATAGCGACCGGAAACAGTTGGACAGCAGTGTGTTTGTTATGGTTGCTCTCGAACCTGGGAACACCTCAACACCCATTCCCCCTGCAAACGGCTTTTGCTGCCTTGGAGCTTGGATACGTGTCACACGACATCCGTTTATTACTTGCCGGTTTCGGCCAGGGCAATTCTCTAGTACGAAATACACGGCGGAGTAGTAAGTACCACCACCACCTACAACAAGCAAACAAACGCATCGAGAGAGGGGATATGAGAATGGTGCTCGGTTGAGAAATGGTCATGTGACCTTGAATATTTGTTTTCGAGATGAAAAGCCCTGACGTCGTTTGGGCTCTAGCGTCGTTTTCACAGGGAGTAGGTAGGCAGGACGGGAGTGTGGGAGTGAGATTCACATTTGGAACACCTCCTCCATCATGCAGCAAGACAACCAACCACCTGTGAGGTTGGTCTTGTCTCTCCCGTGTCTCCCAAGTGGTGATGGAACCGAGGCTTCGCCCCCTTTGCAACTGCAGTCTGGGCCCCTTTTTTCTCAACCCCAGCTGATCAGGTCGTCAGGTGGCTGTTTGGGGGCAAAACTGCAGCGAAATGTCGGCACCCTGAATCATTCTGGGAGAATGTGGGGTCCAACCCAGATGCTGCTGCAAGGCACCAATGATCGAACCCCGGCAATTCAATATTTGTCGATGCGAGTGTGCTGTATCTCAAGTAACCTCATCCATCAATCTATCTGATCGAAATGGGATTTTTTAGATTGGAGGAGGGGGTTATGAATGGATTCCAGGTGATAGACGGTGGGTGGTGTGATGGGGCAATAACGTATAACTACCTGATTGAATTGATTGATGGTCGAGGGCCACATGGACACACACATACACACAACACACACGGCATTTCAAGTTGTGTAAAAAAAGGGCAATTGTTCGGTGCAAACGTAAGAGTTTAAAGCTGCGGCTGAGTGGTGGTAGGGCGCCGCACCACCTTCACGCATTGGGAGGCTGCGTCGCATTGGCACACTGTGAGTGGTGCTGGTCGGTGGTCGGCAGGTGGGCCAAATCTGAATCGACAAAAACTGAACCTCTTTCTTGTCTTGGTCTCCTTCCACAATCGCACCTGGCCTTACCTGCCAACTCTCACCACCAACAGCCGGCCTCGATCCATCCGCGGATCGCAAAAACGACTCGCCCTGCGCGAAACCACATCTCTTCTCAACGATCCGACATCATTTCCGTTAATTCCCAATTTTTCCCCGCCGAACATCTCCATCGTCATTGTCCTGCGTGCTTCCGCCGGTGACGCGACTCGACTCGCCGCCAAATTCTTCCCAACCACCACCAATTCACACACACATCACAATACACTTCAGCCATGTCCGAAGTACAGAGACCAGCTGCGTCGCGCGGCAGCAGAGGTTCCGGGCGTGGTGGCCGAGCTGGCCACTCCGGCAGAGGAGGCCGCACCACCGCTCGCACCAACGGCGATTCCAAGCACGATAGCACAGACTCGGCTCTGCCCACCCTGGAGGACGAGGGCGAGGTCGCTCAGCTCAAGGCACTATACGGCAGCAAGATTGCACCCGTAAAGGAATTGTTTGGTGACTGGACAGACATCGACATTCTCTATGCCCTGCGCGAGACGGAGGGCGATGCGGACGAGACCGTCTCGCGGATTATGGACGGTAAGCTGATATGCGTAGTGTTTGTTGCTTGAGGCTGTTGTGACTAACCAAACCTTTGTTTTGCGACAGGATCCATCGCACGTTGGGAGGAAGCCAAGGATCGTAGCCGCACTAAGCCAAAGAACGATACCTTCACTACAACCACGGCCGAGCCTATTTCCGCCAGCGGCCAGCGCAATACTCGGGGTGGGCGCGTATTCGAGGGAGGACGTGGTGGCCGTGGCAGGGCTACCGAGCGTGGTGGCCGCGGTGGCAGCCGTGGCAAGTCCCACGCAGCGACCAACGGAACTCGTGCTCATCAAGAGACTCAACCCCTTTCCGTCCCCACCGAGGAAGCTTGGAGCACCAATCCTGCCGCCGAGGAGACAACCTCTGGCGGTTGGGAACCTGCCACCACCGAAACCACCCCCGCGACTACCGCCCCGGCCCCGTCCCCGGCCCCCACCCCCGCCGCCGCCGCTCCTAAGACCGCGACCATCGAGAGCTCTCAAAAGACTACCTGGGCTAGCATGTTGAGACAGTCAACCACGCCCAAGCCTGCGCCGAAGCCAAAGGAGGCCCCCGCTGCCGCCCCCGCCTCTGCCACAGAGACTGTCGAGCCCGTAATTGAACCTCTCCCGCCTGCCCCCGCTGAGCCAGAGGTAGTTGTTGCCGAAGTGTCCGTCGAAGTCGAGACGAAAGTAGAGCCCACACCCGAGCCAGTTCAGGAACAGCCAGCTGCCCCTGCTCCTGTCGAGGTGGTTATTCCTGTAGTGCCAGTGGTCCCTGCTGTTGTCGTCCCCGAGGTTGCACTTTTGCCCGGCAGAGATCAGCTCACCGACAAGAACCTCGAGAAGCTCCCTGATACCTCCAAGGCGCCCGAGACTGAGACTGCCCGCAGTGAAGCCGCCGATTCATGGGACCCTCGTGGCGTTCAGCCCAGTGCTACAGGAACCCCCGTCTCGGCCTCCCACCAACAACACCAAGCCGACCGTACCCCTTCCAGCGGCTTTGCCATAACTGCCAACAAGGCCGCGACTCGTCCCCCTACATTCCCTCGCCGTGTACTTGACCAGCAGGAGGCCGTTCGCATGCCTGGCAACCGCGATGCTGTTGATCGCGCTGCCGTGCAATTCGGTGCCTTCAGCCTGAATGGTTCTATTGACGACGACATCGATGGCGATCGCGAAGAACCCGAGACTCGTCCTCAACCCCCTCAGGATTCTCCTATCACTCACCCCCGCACTTCTCTTCCCCCCGCCCAGCCCACTGCGGTCCCAGAGGCCTTCCCTGCCCCCGCTCAGAAGTCAGCTCCTACTCAGATTCCCACTGGTCCGGCTGGTATGGGTCACTCCTCCATTCCCATTTCAACCTGGTTTTCTGATGCTAATTTGACACCAGCTGCCGCTGCTCCTGTGGCTCCAGCGAATCCTCCTGTTGCCGCTCCTGGTATGTTAATGTCTTCTTCCCGGCACTCTGAAAGTTGTCTAATCGCCTCTTCATTCACAGCTGCTGTACAGGCTCCCGCCGCTCAGAACAACCAGCAATTCGGTCGCTTCGGACAACCGGCTCCGCAGGAGCCATCTTCCTTCCCTACGTCGAAACCCTTCGATCCCTATGGCCAGTCACAACAGCCCACTGCGTCGGCCGCTCAGAACCAATTCGAGGGAAGCTTCCAGGGTCAGGCCCAAGTCGCACAGGCCCAAAACCAGCAACAGCCAGGTGTTACTTTCAGCTCCGCTCCTAGCGAATATTCTTCATACTATGCATCGGCAGATCCTAGCCGGTTTGGCAACTATTATCAGAACTACGCTCAGCAGCAGGGAACGCAAGGACAGCAAGATGGTCTGTCTTCGCAAGCCCAGCGTTCGTTTGCGGGCTATAACAATGCGCCCCAGAACGATACCTTGAGCCAGTATCCCCAGAGCGGCGCCCAGCACGCTCAATCTCGCTATGGCTCTGGTCCCACCCCTGCTGATACTCAGATTGGCGCAGCTGCTCCTACCCCGACCCAGCCTGCCACCCAGGCTCAGACCACTCAGACCACTCAAGCGCAGTCTCATGGCCAACAACAGCCACAGACAGATTTCCCATACGGCAGCCATCCCTACTTCAACAGCCCTTACTACTCCGCCTACATGGGCCAATATAACGGCTACAACCAGGGCGGCTATGGTGGCCCCTATGCAAAGGGAGGCGTCTACAACCCCAGTGGGTATGGCATGACCCCACAGGGCCCTCACGGGGGTTATGGCAACGCCGCTGGTGGCTTCACCCAATCTTCATTGCATCGCGATACCGCCGCCGCTGGCGGTCTCGGTGACTACGGCCGTGCTGGCAACCAAGGCGCTCAACAGCAGAGCGGATTTGGTATGCACGATGCCTTTGCGCGCGGCGGTTCCGGTTACCAGTCACAGACTGGGCAGTCGTTCAATGCCCCCGGCTCCCAGCCTGGCAGTGGCCCCTCGGCTGTTGACGACCTCAAGTCATTTGGCGATTCCAAGGGCGGTGCTGGCCCCAGCCCCTCTCTCGGCGTAGCTGCGCGCCCCGGTTCTGCGGCCAACAGTGGCCCATCCCAGAGCGGTCTCCCTCCTCCGCAATCCACCCAGCAGAGTGCTCTCGGCGGTATGGGATACGGCTACCCAGGCAACTTGCAGCAAGGTCAGGGTCACAACCTCCACGGTACTCAATCTGGTGCCGCTGGCTACGGTATGGGCGCTAGCACCGGACAGAGCCACCAAAACAGCTATGGCGGTTATGGCCAAACTTATGGTGCCAATTATCCAAACTTCCCTCGCGGTAGTGGTGGTTGGGGAAACAACTACCATTAAAGGAATAGCCTAATAAAATATAGGTTGTCCTTGTCCCTGGGCGGTTCTCTTTTTTGAATGCGTTATGAGGGCACACAAGGGGAGCGAGATATGATGACATGCGACAATAAAGGGATCAAAGGCATGGAATTTTGAAGAGAAAAAAGGAGAAATTCCCTACCCCCTGGGAGAGGCCATTTTTTATTTGCGAATTTACTCATGGGAAAAAACAAAAGTTCATAGGGCGAAATTTTATGGACTTGGGTCTTTTTTTTTCTTCGTTGATGATCATCACTACTCACAACTTGAAGTCATTATTTATTTATGTGTACTGTATGGTTTTTAACATTTTTTTTTTTCTTCTTTCTTTCTTCCCCTCAACAGATGAATGATGATCCACTACAAACCACTCAAAATGTCATGACGGGGCGTTGAATGAGGCAAAACAAAACAAAACTGGTCGGTCATTTGGGCGGGGGCAAGGGGTAAGGGGTAAAGGGGCGGCTGGAAGGTTAACTTGTTTGCTTCTTTGTTATCTTTGATCGTTCCTGTCTCGGTTTTTTTTTAAAAAAAAAAAATCAATGATTAATTGAGCTGAGATAAAGGTCATGATGGTTGTGTTGATTGCTTGCTTGTTGTTTGTTTGTTTGCTTGTTCGTTCGGTTTTCGAATGTTGTGTTTTTGTGATTCGCTCTTTTCTTGATCGAGATATGAGGTTTATCAAAATAAAAGGGACAAAATGCATTATCAAGGGACTCGCTCGGTAGCTAGATAGGGTGGAATGATTATAGGATAGGGGCGGGTGAAATCGAGAAGAAGAAAAATTGGCATCTCCTATCTACCTAGTCCATTTCCCCCCCCCCTTCATGAGAGACAATGAATAATTCAATTATAATTAAATGGAATCAAAATTAAAAAAAGAAAAAGAAAAAGAAAACATCCTCACTATGTACAGTACCTAGGTAAGCACATGAGCACAAGCGTATATTTATGGTCAGGGCACAGTAATTAACATAGGTAACAAAACCGACGAGATCCGGAATCAGACAACCACAACATCATCAACATTAGGTAGTTATCTAGGTCTTTTTTTTTTTTTTTTTTTTTTTTTTTTTTTTATTTTTGTTTTTTGGTTTTTTTTTTCACCACACCAACAATAAAAAAAATACAAAAAGCCAAACTAAACCACATAAAAAAACACACAAACCCACAACCAAAA
>MU858866.1:80235-249385 GCA_033297175.1 Cladorrhinum sp. PSN332
CCTTTACTTTTTTTTTTTGTTTTTCTTTAAAAACCCCCCGGGGGTTTTTCCCTGGTTTTTTTCCCCTCCAAAAAAATAAATAAAAAAAAAAAAAAATTTTTTTTTTATTTTTTTTTTTTTTTTTTTTTTTTTTTTTTTTTTTTTTTAATATCTGTCTTTCAGAAGAGAACATATATTCCTGACACAGAGGTTGGAGTAAAGAAGAAGATTCCACAAAAAAAAAAAAAAAAAAAAAAAGGGAAAAAACAACAATGGAAGAAAATACCTGACAAAAAAAATTACCCCTCGGAAGAAAAAAAGAAAAAAAGGAGAAAGTAAAAAGGAAAAGAAATATATATATATATATATATATCTTCCCTACAAGAGGGAGACAATTTGCCAAGGTGCCTACTTTTCTTCTTCTTGTTCGAGAGTTGGTGATACATAGTAACATGCACTCATAATAATCCCAGGACACCCCCCCCCTCCCACCCTGTCCCATCGTTCTCGTTTTTCTAACTCTCTACATATATATATATATATATATGTGTGTGTGTGTCCAAAACATACAATACAACTAACTACGTCCGTAATCAAGGATGAATGATACATGCATATGTCGCAGCACTGTGTGGAACAAACCAAGAATTCTTCACTCAGCTAGGTACATACATACATGTGCATATCTGATCCATGTTATGTGTGGCAAAGTTTCAGCCTCATCCAATTCTCAGGAACCTCCTGATGCACTACTCCAACAACGATTCCCCTATCAACACACACAGTTTCACAATACCAACATGGAACAACCCTGAGAAAAGAGCCATATCGTCATAATCATGTCATTTGAAGCAGGCATTTCCTCTCCAAAAGGAGAAGGTTCCTGTGCTTGTAGTTGGGGTCCTACCAATTATTCCCACTTGCTATTCATAAAAACTATCTGATATATAAAAATAATAAAAAAAGGCTTATGCATTGTTCCCTCCTAGCCGGTCACACCATTTTCACTTATCCTGCGATGCCTTTAGCTCACAGTTTCACAGCTATTAATCGTTTGTCGTTGCCCTCCTTTTTGGGTTCCTCGATTCAGAACCCACCATACTTCTTGAAGGCACCCAACAGGCCACCAGTCGAGGAGTCGTGGCCAGAGCCTGCACCAGCCTCGTCAATCTCCTTCAGAATCTTTTTGGCGAGAACCTTGCCGAGCTCGACACCCCACTGGTCGAAGCTGTTGATGTCCCAGACAGCACCCTCGGTGAAGGTAAGGTGCTCGTAGTAGACAATAAGAGCACCCAGCTCGGCAGGGCCAATCGCGCCTCCAACAAGAATGCTGGTGGTGGGCCGGTTTCCGAGGAAGACCTTGTGGGGCACAAGGTTCTCGGGAACGTTGCCCTCTGCCCGGACCTCATCGGCAGTCTTGCCCACCATGAGGGCCTCAGCCTGGGCGAGGTAGTTGGAGGCCAACATCTTCTGGTGGAGGTTGTCCGAGACGGGGTTGTGAGACTTGGCAGCGAGGATGAAGTCGCTAGGGATGAGCTTGGTGCCTTGGTGCACAAGCTGGAAGAAGGAGTGCTGAGCGTTGGTGCAGGGCTCGCCGAACAGGATGGGACCGGTGGTGTAGTGGGCAGGAGACCCGTCTGAGGTAATGGTCTTGCCGTTGGACTCCATGGAGAGCTGTTGCAGGTAGGCAGGGAAGCGATGGAGGTACTGGTCGAATGGAGCGACAAGGTGAGTCTGAGCATTGTAGAAGTTGGAGTACCAGACGCTGAGCAGGCCACCAATGGCGGGGATGTTGTCCTTGAGGGGAGTCTCGCGGAAGTGGTTGTCTACAGCGTGGGCACCGGCCAAGAACTTGTGGAAGTTATCATAGCCAACGTACAGGGCAACACTGAGACCGATGGCGCTCCATACGGAGTAACGGCCACCAACCCAGCTCTCGAAACCGAACATGTTCTTGGCATCGATGCCGAACTTGGTGACCTCGGACTCGTTTGTGGAGAGAGCGACGAAGTGCTTGGCAATTTCACCCTTTCCGCCGGTCTTCTCCAGGAACCATGACTTGGCAGTGTTGGCATTGGTCGTGGTCTCGGCGGTCGTGAAGGTCTTGGAGGCAATGAGGAAGAGGGTGGTCTCGGGGTCGGAGTGGGCGAGAGCCTCGGCGATGTGAGTACCGTCGATGTTGGAGACGAAGTGGAGGGTCATGTCCTTAGCACCATAGTGCTTGAGAGCTTCGGTGACCATGACGGGGCCGCTATCGTCCCGTGTTAGGGGAATCAGAGTGTCATAACGGGACGTAGGTCACTTACAGATCGGAACCGCCAATACCAACGTTGACAATGTTGGTAAGCTTCTTTCCGGTATACCCCTTCCACTCGCCGCTGCGCACTTGCTCGGAGAAGACGCGCGCGTGTTCCAACACATCGTTAACACCACCTTGAGTGTTCATGACATCAACGCCATCGACGGTCATGGGCTTGTTGCTGACATTGCGCAACGCAGCGTGGTAGACGGCGCGGTCCTCGGTGAAGTTGATCTTCTCGCCGGCGAACATGGCATCGCGCTTCTTCTCGACTCCGGCCTCCTCGGCAAGCTTGAAAAGCTTGTCCAAGGTCTCCTCGGTGATGAGGTTCTTGCTGAAGTCGAAGAGGATGTCGGTCTCGGTGCCACCACTCGCGATTTCGGCAGGCAAGGTGAGCTTGCGGGTGAACTTGTCAAATCGCTGAGTATCGTTCTTGAACGCCTCCTTGAGGACGAAGTGCTTCCCGACGGTTTCATGGTGCGCCTGGAGTTCGGACCATGCTGCCAGAGTCGATGCGGGGGCCATTTTTCGAGGTGTGAGACGGCGACAAGGCGTATATAGGAATATTTGGGTTTCTGCGTGCTTAGGATACGATTAAAGTCTAAAAGTCAAGTCTCGTCAGAAGTCTATCTTTCAATCTCAATCGATCGAACTAAAAAGAAATAGATGGGATGTCATCAGCGCAGGCGCGCGGGAACAGGACAAGGGAAGGTGGGGTGATTGATATCAGAGCAAGCTTCGGACCCGCATGCGGGGCAGAGTTGGGAGCACTCACAGAATCGCGGGCCTGAAGAAGGCACAGCAGCAAGAAAAGCCGTGTGTTGGTTTCAAGATACACTGTTATAAAAATAAATAGCTGGAACTCTGGATGAAGAGACAAGGAAACATGAGGGTTTTATGGACAATAGCGAGCTTAAAGCCGAACAATGCACTTCCGGCCATCAGTCATGAAAATAATTAAGGTGTGGTGGATGGATGATGGATGATCAAGCAAAGCGCGGGGGTATGGTGGGACGTCACTGACCCCACCATTTCTTGGGCACTTGCTTGTGAAACCCCTCGTTCCATTCCCAACTCCACCGCGGATTTATCCAATTCGCCCAACACACTTTTGCTCAATAAGAGCCTCACCACCTCTTCGGCTGCGGGGGGTCTTCAAAACCTCCCAAGTCCACCCCAACGGGGTTCCAGGCGGATCCCATGTCAGGATAAATACCATCGGAGACATCCACCCCCTAACTAAAAGACTCCCCTGTGACCTGCAGCCATTTAGATCCACGAGTACAACCACACGGCGAAGGACAAGCATCGTGTTGGTCGGCGGCTACTCCGGCTGTTGCCCAAATCTCAAGTCTCGGCTGCATTGCGTTGTCTGTGTATGTGGTGACTCTGCCCCTTGTCGAGTGATATCGGCAGGGCACCTCCCCTATCTACACCACCATTTCCATTTTCAGTTTCCAGCCGAAAACATGACAAAAACGAACAAATACCAAAAAACGACAAGCCTTAGTGATAATGCCCAACTCCAAATCTGACAAGAAACTTGAACGCCTTCCGAAGCACCGCTCCGCGGGCTCTTCCGTCTTTCCCTCCCTTCCTCCCTCTGTCCACTGGGCCTCCAGCGTTCTTTCCCTCTCCAATTCGGCAACCATAGCCACCCGAGGTTTACCTGTTTTGTTTTTTTCGGATGCTAAAAACTCAATCCTCGCCAGTCACAACGGCCATTTATCGGTCCTGGACGCTGCTAGCGAATGAGGGGTCTCTTAAGCTGCCACCGGCATCACCAAGACCGGCAATGGGGCGGTTATAGCTGAAACCAGTAAACTGCTGCTGCATGGTCTGTGAGAGAACCGGGCCTTCAACGTAAGAGTCTTGCGGGGGCTCGGAAGTAAATTCAGGGTCAAAATTATCAGTATCCATCGCATCAACCTGCAAGGAAAGGAGTCAGTGAAAAGGGCCCATCTCGAAATATCGACAGAGCAAGTATACGTACCACATTGGGCTTAAAAGCAGGCTCATACTTGCGTTGCAAGAGTTTACGCCAATCTATGGCGTGGAAGAAAGGATGGGCCTTGATTTCAGCGGACCCATTGGCGCCCAACCGCTGCTGGGGGTCACGGTTCAAAAGTCTGGTAAGAAGGTCCTTGGCGGCGGGTGGTACCACCTCTTGGCCTGGGAAGTGCAGGGGCTCGCTGAGAATCTTGCGGTACATCTCGTTGGTGTTCTCATCGTAGAATGGCGGGAGACCAGTCAACATCTCGTACAACAATACACCCAGTGTCCACCAGTCGACAGTCTTGTTGTAGCCGTTGCCCATCAGCAACTCGGGAGCAAGATACTCGGGAGTGCCGCAGAAGGTATTGGTGCGGTCTTCGTCTTTCATGTCTAGCTTGCAAAGACCAAAGTCGCAAAGCGCAATGTGACCTTGATAGTCGAGAAGAATATTCTCGGGCTTCAGGTCGCGGTAAATGACATTGAAACCGTGAAGGCATTCGAGAGCGCACAACAATTCTGCCGTATAGAATCGACTGCGGTTAACGTCGAAACGCTGTTCCTTTTGGAGATGGTGGAACAGCTCGCCACCGTTGACAAATGCCAAGACGAAGTAGAGCTTTTCCGGGCTCTGGAAGGTGAACTTGAGAGGAACGATGAAAGGATTGTTGATCTGGGCAAGCACAGACCGCTCAGCGAGGGTATGCGCCACTTCAGATCTCGAAATGATGTGAGCCTTCCGGATCGTCTTGAGCGCATAGATTCGGTTCGTGTCCTTCTTCCGCACCTGCATGACCTTGCCGAAACTGCCCTTTCCAACCACCTTGAGCAACTCAAAGTCTTCAATCTTGAGCTTGTCTGCCCTGTTTTCAACATACTCGACACCAATCTTGAGCTTGCCGGTGCCATATTGCACATCAACAAAATCAACCCCGCTGAGTCCACGGGCCTTTTCGCGGCTGGCGTGTTCGGCTGCGGCCTTTTCCCTGTCCTTCTTACTGGCCTTGGGATCCTCAACATATGGCTGCTTCTCCTCGAACCTCGGATTGATCCGGACAACACCCAGGAAAATGTCTTGGCTGCGGCCAGATCCGGGTGGCGCGTTGGGATTTCGGATATAAAGATGTACCACCAGCTCAGTTACTCTGGAAACGTCGAACTTGTACTGCGTGTTTGATCCGGCCCAAAGAGGGTTCTCGGGGGTGCCCTCGACCGAGTTGACGAAAACCTGAACCTTGTCGAAATCGATCAAAGCATAGGGCATGTACTTGGTCGGGATGCGGCCGTGGTTCGTCGGGATTCCGCCAAATCCGCCCGACGTCTGGGGCCGTGACATGAAACCTGGTGTCCGTTGGGAAGATGAAGGGCGGACAGACCCAGACATGTTGAGGGCATTGCCCGTGGAGTGGGAGTTTCCTCCATGCTGTGATGGGTTGAAAGCAGCGCGGTGCTGTTCGGGAAGGGAAAACCCTTGGCCTTCATGAAGGGTAACAACGAGGATGCCGGGTTTGGGAGGGGCAACGACGGGGGCTTGCGTGAGGGCTTCCGAAGCCGCTAAACGATTTAAACGATCCAGTTAGATCATTTCAGTCCAAACCAGATTTGCACCGCCAGCACACAACAACATACCGATAGAGTTGTCATTAGTAGGAGTGGCAGTTCCAGAGATGTCGCCCTGGGTCTTGTCTGTGATGGTGGATGTTGAAGGAGATCTGGAGAAGGTGTTCGCCAAAGGGCCCAAATGGGTCTCCTTGAGTTCTAGATTTGGAAGGTATCGGGTCAGCGAGTGTTTACTTGGATATTGAGGCTTTCCCCTAGGTCGGGAGAGCAGCAGCGACGGCGCAGCATCACCCCGCAGGCTGCGATTGCAAGCGGGAAGGTGTGTTGTTGTTGGCTCGACATACTCTTGGTTAGTTTCCAGGACATTTTCCGGTCTGTCGGGGCTTCAGCCAAGGATGTAAGAGAATGTCGAAGTGTCGCGGCAGTATGATGGGTCGTCTGCTAGGGACTCGAAGGAGGTTATCGGGCGACGAGACGGGGAAGATCGAGGTTCCTAGGATGCGTAAATAATATGTCGAAGGGGTCTTTTTTTTTTTTGGTTATTTGGCGGGCGGGAAGTGTTGGGTTCAAGTTTGTTGTTCCTGGGTCGAAATCCGCTGGGTCGACGGTCGGACTGCGGCAAGGCAAGGACAACCTGCGGGACGGAGAGGGGAGTGTTGTCAGGGCGTCTTCGAAACCGGTGGAGTCGCCCGGGGGGGTCAATTGTCCGCCGTGGTGCCCCACTGTTAGCCAGGCCCCGCAGTTGCGGTAAGCATGCGTTCCCTGGCTGCTGGCTTGGGTTTCCTTTCAGCAGCTGTCCAGCTGTCCCAGCTTGCCAGTTGGAACCCAATCCGAAACTCAAACTTTTCATTTACACCAATGTTGTGGGCTGTCTCTTGTTTCCCGACCGAGATTGACAGGGCCACCCGCTGCAACGAGACCAGAAACAGAATGGGGAGATAATACGACTGCACGGATACCAATTCCATTCTTTTCTCCTGCCTCCTGGGGATTTTCAAGGATTGACAGCCCCGCAGGGTCACAGATGAGAGACCAAACCGACCTAAACCTTGGACCCGGGATTTTGGCTGCTGCCACTGGCTGCTTGCACTGTAACACAACACAACTGAACACCCAGCAACAACATGGCCACGACGTGAAGGCGCCCATGGCACATGGGAGCCGCTCACAACCGGAAGATCAAATCCATTGGATGGAACTCTGCTTCTCGGCCCGTGGCAGTGGCGGAATGTCCATCACTAAAGGTATTCCATGTTCCCGAAAGTTTGCTTCTTATCATGATCGAATGTTTGATCGAATTGCCTCTTTCTTCGTGTTCCACGAATTATCCAATCCTAATGAACGGCGCGGGGGAAACAACGCAACGACGCACTGCGCACAGCCCCAGTCATGGCAAATTTCAGCCCCTATTTCCCATTCAGCTTCATGAAGCGTTGCACTGTGGGGTTCGTGGAGATCAGGACCCGGAGCAGGGGTTCCGTCCATGATGTAGTGTAAAAAAAAAAAATTATGGAAAAGGGGGTTTCCAGAAAAGAAGATCACCATCATCCAACCATCGCGTGGCGCTAATCCATTACTTAATCTTGAAACCAAGAAAGGCCTGGCTTCGAGATGTCATCACCAGAAGGTGTCCCTGTTTTAAGAAGCAAGCAATCTCTCTAACCTTCCATCAAGGGGCCGCCCGAACAACGAATTCGGTTCATCACCCGATGGATACTTTTGACCATTCTCTCATTCTGATATTTTCCATTCGTGATATTTATAGACAAATTTGAGATTAATGATTAACATGTGTCGAGAGGAGGCCTCTCACGGGCAGTTCGGGCCCCCTTTTTTTCCATTGAACAATCTGAGCACTGCACTCCATATATTGCACCACGCAGAGATGATGGTGATAAAACGGTTGTAAAAGGGCCCAGACCCATCACGAGCGACCACCAACATGAGCCATCACGAACTCGGCCGCCCTCCCCACATCTTTCCCATACGTCCAATGCGCCAACCTCACAACATTACTGACCTCGGGCTTGAAGCAGATATTATCCCTCTCGTGACAGATGCTCAACTGTTTTGCCCCGGGCAGCTTCCTTATCAGCTCTGGATGCTTGGGATCGCTAAACACCACCACGGAGCTGATCCTCCTCCTCAGCGCCAGACTCGGCATCCACCGAAAGGAGTTCCGCAGAACCTGCGCCCCTTGTGCGTAGCCAGACAGCACTATCTTTGTTTTTGGGCAGTGATGCAGGAAGTGTCTCAAATCCCGGCGCATCTTTTTGCCTCCCTGAGGATCCCCTCCGTACAGGTAACCCTGTGTGCTGGCGTTGTAGTTGGTTCCCTGCATGGCGACGGTGAGGTTCTTTTTGCGGGCGAGGTCTTCGACCGCGTCGAAAAAGGCCGGGCCGACGATGGTGCCTAGGTTGCCTACTTCGTTCGTCCCGCGCGCGAAGAGGATGGTGATGTCGGTGCAGGGGTCGCGTTTGGGTATGTTGCGTGTTGTTTTGATGCGCAGGACCGATGCGATGGTTTTTTCGGCTCTTGCTACGGTGTGTCCTGCTCGGTCTATGGCTGAGTTGAGGGGAAATAGTTTGGTGATCCAGTAGAGGTAGGTGTTCCATGATATTCTGCCTGCGTCGAGGAGGGATTGTTCTTGGGCGTGTACTACTATTGCATTGAGTGCGTTCGCAAGTATGAAACCGGTTGCTTCAGCGGGGGTGTTATCCGACGGAGTTGCTGCTGTGAGGCAGGCCAGGCCGAGAAAGAGTGCCCGTGATAACTTCATGTCGTCAATGGACGTTTGATGGGGGGCGAAGCTATTGCTTGCGAACTGTTTTTTTTTTTGTTTAGGAGGAGGGGAGGAGGGGAGGTGAAGACTCCTGAAGACGTGCGTCTTGGTGACCGCGCATGGTAGAGTATGTCCCACGGGAATGGCGATACTTTACCCCCTGACTGACTCGGGAAGAACGGCGGAGGTTTTGACTTGATTTTCGGTCCGTCACAAATAGCCCAGTTCCATTCTTCCAACAACATCCTGTTAACTCCGTTGAACCCCTTCTGAAATTCAAAGCCACATGGTGGGTATATTCCTCACGATCATATTCAAAAAACCAGCCAGGAAAGATCAATTCAACCCAATTTTCAACCTCAACGTGCAAGTATCTTTGAATTTCTGTGGTCACGATCAACATCATCACCACCCCAACGTCGACAACCCAGCAATCAAACTCTCCCGCCAACTCCAAAGCGCTACCAAAGTGGCACCAGGCCCAACCACAACCTGCCCGACAGTCACGAGCAAAGCAGCCCGGGTGGCCTCCCGATCCGTCACATAGCCCATACACCTCAGCTCCCAGACCCAGAGAAGGCTATGGCATATAACAGCACCCAAGGCGGCCAGAGGAAGTTTACTAACCCCGTCCATCAATGTCAACGCGAGCTTGGCGGAAGTAATTGGCTGTGAGATTTGTATCAAGTGCAAGAAACAGTGGTCCCGCAGAATCAAAAAGTGAGCAGCGGTCGTCGTCAGAAACGTGAACCCATAAGCAGCCTGAAGGAGCATCAAGTCGTCGGACTTGTATAAGCCCAAGTGTGGCTTTGGCTCCGAATTCTTCTGGGATTCGGAGCCGGCAGCAGTTATTATCCGTTGTCTCCTGACAGCAGACAAGAACCTTCCCGACCATCTGAAGAAGGCCGAAAACAAGACAGTCAAGAAAGGGAAAAGCAGGACCCAGGAATGACAGATCGGGTGATCCCAGAAGTTTACGTGATGTTCCCAAGAGATAGGGGACAGCTTCATGAGGGCGGGTAGGAGATACCCGACGGTGAGTGCGGGAATCAACGCCTGGGCGACTTCGGGGTCTACTCGACGGCCAGCCGGACGGCAGGACATGGCGTCGCCAATCGTGTTCCACATGGCCCAAAGAGCGGCCGTTTGGTTGACGGGGAGAAGGGTTGTTTGCATGGCCGCTATTGACATGTTGCGAAGGCCAAACATCCTGCATGGACCTCCATCCCTATAACGTTCAATCGTGTAGATCATCAACGGGGCGATGAGCTGGAAGACCTTGTATTCCCGAGAAAAAGTAAAAACGTGCCGGCCGCTGTGTGAATCTTGCCGCACAGCTCCAAGAAACAGGATCCCGCTCAACAACACCAGGCGGAGATCCCGGCGTATCCGCGGCTTGATTGGCTTCGCAGGTAGCTCGTCGTTGAAGGGCTCTACGCGAGGACATTCAGGTAGAGGGAGGACTCGGATCCGGGACGCGCCAGCGTATGCCATGCCCAGCTGATCCACGGTGGTAAGATCCCTCGTGAACGGCAAAACGAAGTTGATGAGAATCTTGGACTTTATCCAATCCTCCTGTACCAACACCGCTTGAAACATGTGCGCGGCAGAAATAAATCCCTTGGCGCGTTTCTTGCGGGCGCGCTGCACCTCCAGGGAGATAGACTCGATCTCTCGCGTCGTCAGTCCGTTCAGGCCTCCTGGGCGTCTATCCCTGGCTTTGACCAAAACGTTGAGGAGCTCAGCCGCCGTTTCCACGGCATTGTTGCCTCCCATCCCGTTGATCGGGTCAGGCTTGTGGACCGAGTCTCCTATCAGCACCATTCGCTCGAAGCACCACTTGTCGAACACAACCTCGTGCAGCGGCGTCAAGGTTGACGAAAATCGCTTGGCGTATATCTCTCCGAATGTGACGGACTCCATAATACGCGCATTTGCGTATTTGTCCGCCAACAAAGCCTCGTCTTGCTTCGTGTACCGCGGTATCTCCTTGCCATATTTAGTCTCGGGCAGCTGAACGAACACGAACCAGTAGCACCGTCTCTCGGGCCCCGAGGCGACCAGGAAGGAAACGCCGCTTCCGCTAATGTATACCGATACGTGTTCAGGCCAGCCCTCGACTTCTCTGGAGATTCCAAAGATGCAGCATTTGAAGCAGGGAACGCGGTCCTCCTCCTTGGGATCAAAGTATCCCGGTCGTGTCTCGGAAGCGATGCGAAGCATCTCAGCTCTGACGACACTATGTATCCCGTCGGCACCAACAACAAGATCGCCCGTGTACGTGCTGCCGTCTGTCGTCGTGACTGACACACCGTCCTCGGAAAGCTGCTCGATCTTCTTGACCCGGCGGTTCAGGATGATGGAATCCTTGCGCTGGATCTTGTCCGCTACGGCTTGAAGCATCCACTGCCTGTCCATGAAAATCATGGGGTAACCCCACCGTGTCTGCAAATGATCATCGAGATGAAGAATCTTGGAAAAAGTGGTGCCCTCCAGAGTGCGCAGATACGTGTGCTTGACGAAAGAGCCCCGGGCTGCCTCTTTGATTGCGTCGTAGCAGCCGATCTGATCCAAAATCCTCAGACCGTTGGCTTGCAGACCGATGCTGGCGCCGACGGCTGGTGCGATGTCTCGGTGGCTTTCCAAGAGGACATAGTCGATGTCGAGCAGCTCAAGCGACTTGGCGAGCGTGAGGCCCGCGATGCCTCCTCCGACGATGATGACTTTGAATTTGGATTTGGAACTGGAATCCATGGTTGTTGGCGATTTGAATAGAATCTAAATACAGAGAGGAAAAAAGAGGTTGATAAAATAATGGAGGAAAGAAAGAAAGAAAGAAAGAAAGAAAGCCCGCACTAGAGGCTCGGATAGTTCTAGTGTCTGGTGAGCTGCACCCTGCAGCAGGGCGTTGGCTGTCACTGGGTTCGCATCGTTTATTGGTCGTTGTCAGTTAGCTGTTGGTTAGGCTGTATTCGTGGGCTTCATACTCTGTAGGTGTGAAATAGATATTTCAGACTTTTGGAATAACTATCAGATATGGCATAATCCCAGGTACATCGCTATGCGTGTTTCATGTTGCAACCGACCTTCCTCAATGCAGAAAAGGTTTAAAAGAACATCCGGTCAAACGAAAATCAAGGTGATTAGTCTTGATTTTCTTTTCACCATGTCTACACCTACTTGTAGTAACTTGACAATAACGAAAGCATTAAACAGCTCTGCCGTGTTTTTAAAGACCCGCCATCCTTTCCGGCGGACCGTTAGAGGGTTTGGGGACCGTCCGGGTGTCTGGGGATTTTGATATATGATGCTACCAAGGGGGTGGTTTGTATGTACAAAACTTGGGTGAATGGGATGTACAGCCTACTACAGGAAAGTTTGATTCCCATTTCGCTCAACCAATGTAAACCGGCTGCTCGCTTCCCATCACATCGCTCTTAGGTAGTTGTATGTCTGCGGGATGGAACGTGTGCACCGTCAGCCAAATAAACATGCGCATCATCAAAACCAGCCATATCTCTCGTTTCCTCTTATGATCCATGCCTTCCGTGTATCCCATCGATTCCAAGTCATCATCCGTCAATACCCTATTCAGGACCGTGTTGACATAAATTTGCACTAGCTCATCCTCCAATGTGCGGTGTAACCTGGCATCCGGACGCCGGGCGATGGTGGAGTAGAATGACTGAAAACCCTTGCTTGTTTCGCCGTCATTGAAAACCTGAATAACGTGTTTGACATGCGTCCGAGCCACGGCCAGCACTTCTTGCCTGTTGAGGTTTGCATATAGCCAGTTATCACAAAGTGCGAGGATGTGATTCGGATTTTCAACCAGGTAACGGCAACTGAAGGCGGCGTCCTCGAACCCAAGTGACTGCCACTCACTCCTGTATCGCGGATTGACGGCGCGTGCATAGGCCAGAAGAAGGTCACCCGGCGAGAATGTGCTGGTATCCCAGTGATATGGAAGCGGATTGGGGAGCAAGACTTCATGTTCTTCACCCTCGCCGGGGCTTCTCAGAGGCTTGGGTGGGTAGAAGGAACGCGCAAGCATGCCGACTATCTCAAAAGCCACTTCTCTCGGGACATGTATTAGCAGAATTACTCTCTTTGTTGGTTAGGTAGGTAGAAATAAGGAGTAGCTTACCAGGGAAGACGTGCTCTGCCGATTGCACCGAGTTCATGAAACTCTCATCGGATTCGAACCCCATTAGTCGAAACGTGGCAGCCATCTCGCTCCGGCTTCCCAGCCTTAAAGTGTCAAGGTTTCGAGGAATATCGGCCAGATATTTTGAGGGTGGGCGCAATCGTGCCGGAGGTTTAAAGATTGTGGAAACGAGACCAAAACAGAGATTGGCAGCATCGTCACCTTCAATGACGGGACAGTCGATCTGTCTCGGGGAGCCATAACGTGTAAACGAGAACATGATACCGAGATGGGGAACGCTAAACCCAGTCATTAGAAGGCCGTTACCGTCAGCGAGGTACCGGTCGTTCGCCCGATCGAACTGTTTCCAATGAAGCCCCAAGCTGGCAGTGAGGAGCACCACACTTCCAAGCGTGGAGGTGGCATAGGGCCGTTTGATGCCTTCTGGCATCAAGTCGAGGGTTTTACTTGCTCCTTTGATGCAAACGATGACCCCCGGCTCTCCGATACCTATGAAGCCTTGGCCACTGCTTCCAGACCGACTATTCCGTGACAGTTGTTGGATTTCGCGAAGAAGGGTCAGCCATGACGCTGCGTAGGCCATGCTTTGTTCTGGTGAATCGACGCATCTGCGCACCAGCTTCTCTATGTCCAGGTCTGAGAAACCCAAATGCCCATTCCGAGTAATGTACCTCTCGGTCAGTCCTCCCACCACGGTCGCCTCTTGACGTTGCATGTCAAGTCTTGCTGGTCGAACCTCAACCACGGGGCTCATAAACAACACCTCGTATCGAAGCTCCCACCAATGGAACTTAAGTTTTGTATGCTCCGCCCAGGGGCCGATCACTCTCTTACCACAGTTCGAGTAGCCAACTGCAGTGGCCAGATATTGCTGGAACACCTGGGCCGTTGTGCCGGCAAGAGCCACCAGGGCTATAAGCAGAGCAACGACAGCTACTGCCAAGCTGGCTATCTCAGTTGTGTTGTTGTCTTTTTCTGTGTCGCTCATGGCTGTTGAGATTGAGTAGATAATTAGTAGGTGCTGAGTGATAAAATGGGTGTCAAGTGGCGAAAATTAAGATGGAGTTCAGGATACAGACAGTCTTGAACCCTGCTGCATTTAATTACCAATCATCGCGTTCGTGGCTTGGGGGCTGAACAGAAGACCGGAGGCAGGGGTCAAGAAGCCATGAAGGAGGTGGCTTTACGAAATACTAAAAGTTAAAACAGCACAACAACTGATGCTGTGAATCCCAGTGAAGGAGCCTTCGTCTGAATGGCTTCTATTGCCTGATTAACGCCCAGATTCTCAGACTTGATGACAGCTTTGACCTTGTAAAACTTGCACCTACCTGTCCCTATTTTTCCAACATCAATGTAAGCCAAACCATATCTTGATGAGCGACCAACAGAGAATTCGCGGAAGCTACAGAATCACCTCAACTTGACACTGGCCACTTTGCTTTCTGTGTGACCGTTGCTCTATTCAAAATTGGGACACTGATCCGAGTCAAAGAGATCATCTCTGCACCGCAGCTTAGCTTTCAACTGCCAACTGACCTGCTATAAAATTTAGTCGACGCTAGGAGTGACCACTTCACAACGTAGCTCCGTGTCTATTGTGGCCGGGTAACATTTAGTCCCCTCAACCTCTCAAAGAGGCGGCAGGGAGAGGCGTCGTGACCTTTATCTCTACCCACACCAACCCCAACCAGAATCAACATCCGCGGTGCCCCCCCTCCCCTCCCTCAAACCCCCGGAACATACGAACCCCGCTCCCTCTGCCCTCAACCACAGGAAGGCCAGTGGAACTGCCTGTCGGGCGGCACATCCTGGCAGCGATGCGCCTCGGGGAGCTGGACGAATGTTATGGCTGTGGCGGAGGGGACGAGGTGCTTGCCTTTGGGATTGAGTTTTGATATGAAGGTTGAGAGTGTGCAGCCCGAGGGACAGGGACAGGCTTGGGGTGGTGGTGGAGGTGATGGTTGGGGACAGCAGCCGCCCAGGTACAGCGCCGGGAATAAGGGGAGGGGGGTGGTTGGGATGGGGACGGTGGCTGGTGTGGCGGTGGTTGGGGTTGTTGGTTTTTTGGGGTTTTAAGGGATTTGAGTTTTGTATCTTTATTTTTCATGCTTGAGTTTGGGTTTGTGTTTTGGAGACGATTGGTTTTGGTATTTTCATGCATGCGCTATGACTGTCATGTTTGGGGGATTGAATCGTGGGTTCGGGCGTTGCCGTGGCTTGTTGTCTAGGATTGAGGGTAGCGTTGTTGTTGAGGTCGTTTGTATGAGAGCAGGGCAATACCACAGTAGCTTATCTTCACTTGATACAATTATCAGTTTTTTTTTTCCCTTCGTTGTGAAATGTGTTGATAAAGTATGCAGACTTATCCCCAAACCAATCCCTCGCTGTCCTCTTCCATCTGCCATGGCTCGCTTCCACGGACGCTGCTGATGTTATAAACATCAGGCGAAGCCAGTAACTCGTAGCACATTGATGCAAACGTCTCCTTGCGGTCCTTGTCCTCAGGCGTCACAGGCGCACCGATCCCGGCCGTGACGCGCAACTGTTTGGCGAGATGAGTCCTGAAGCGGTCTTTTCCTGTGTACACGATATGATCCGCCAGATAGTCGAGGCCTGACTTTCCGGTCTTGTCCTTTAAACCAAGGTCCACCCCCGCCTTTGCGAAAGCAGCAAGGCATGCGATCCACCAGCCGATGCGTTCTAATCGAGACGTGATGTCAACTCGGTTGTGGTTCTCAGAAAGATAAGCCAGCGCACAAATCTTCTCAACATTCTGTAAGAGATATATGAGCGGCAGATCCATGACGGTGTCGTCTGGAGCCACCGGCAGATCGGCTTCCCCTACATGCATGCTGGCGTGCTCGAGCAAGCACACGACTACAGGCGGCCGAAGTCTTGAACATGCCTCCCTGAGGTAGTAGCATCGGAACCATGGGTCGATGTGATTTGGTGAGTTCGCCAGCATAGCCTCGATGCACCCAACATTGCCCCTTTTGATGGCAAGTCGTAAAGGGTTTACACAGCCACCTATCCAGTCGTTGTCTACTTCGTCCAAGGCCATGCGGTTCTCATGGTACTTGTCATGTTCTTGGCCTGTCACATCGTCCTTGATGTTGAACTCCACTTTATACTTGGCCAATAATGCGACGGTTTCAACGTCACGTTTGTGGACAGCAAGCAGCAAGATGGAGGGTAAGAACGGGTTGGCACCTAGCTCCAACAGCCTTTTAGTGATGGATCTGGCACGATGTCTG
This sequence comes from Cladorrhinum sp. PSN332, assembly GCA_033297175.1. Classification (NCBI taxonomy): domain Eukaryota; kingdom Fungi; phylum Ascomycota; class Sordariomycetes; order Sordariales; family Podosporaceae; genus Cladorrhinum; species Cladorrhinum sp. PSN332. The sequence continues at coordinate 96,273 of MU858866.1, forward strand.
ATTGCCACAGCCTCCCTCAAACATATCGTCCCGAGTTCGACCCTCTCCTTGCCATAGGCCCAGCGCTTTCCTGGCACTTGGGTCTGCAACTCCGAAAGCGTCAAGCCTTCATCAAGTATATCCTGGGCTGAGTCCAGATCGCCCGCTCGGAGTGCTATGGCTAAACACCCTAGTTTCTTGGCTGCTGAGCTTTCTGCTGACACAGGTAAACCCTTTAGGAATTCGTAGGTTTCGTCCAATAGCATCTGATTGATTGGCGTGTGAAGGTCCTCTTCTCCGATCTTTTGCCAGGCAAACTCAAACAGCCAAAACATGGTGTCCTCTTCAACCTCTCCGTCTGCACAGAGAATTTTGCACAACTCAATGTTGCCGTCCCAAAAAGCATGATGCAAAGCGATTGTTGGCTGGCCATATTTCTCCCATTCTTGAACGGCTTCTTCCCCAAACATGCTGGCGGGCACCAGTTTTGCCCCTCGGTCTGCTCCATGCGCGACAAGCAGCGAAGCCATTCTCGGCTTATCCGCGTGATGCATATACCAATTGATCTGTTGGTCCTCCTCATCCATCCCTAGATATCTCCTAAAGGGCGCTGCAGTACAGAGACGCATGAAAGGGGTATTGCCAGTCTTATCGGCCCGATTTACGTCCGCCCCGTTAGACACCAGGATCTTGACGCATTTCAAGAGTTCAGAGCACTCTAGCTTCTTCCGGTCTCGCTCTGGAACTCTTGCTTCTGGGTTCTCACCCTCCGAATCAGTCATGTTTGTGTCTAGATCGTTTTCGGCTTCATCGTTTTCGTTTTCCGTGGCCTCATCTTCTGAGTTGTCCTGATGTGATTCGTCATCGTCCGGATGCTCGCTGTCCGACTGGCCAAAGTTCCAGCCATCACTATCCTGGCCCTCTTGATCTGGGCCGTCGCTGCCCATCTCATCATCAGACTCAGTCTCTGAATCCGCAAGATCAGAGTATGTGTTCTTCTTGTCCCACTGAGTACCACATTCATGGTAACCAGGAACCTTGGAGTGGTCACGGCAAGAGCTGTAGGGATAGGCAAAAGCAGCCGCCAGAGGCGTGACGCCGCACTTGTCGGGCAAGTCGACCGGAGCGCCTCCTTCGACAAGTGCCTCAACAACATCAGACAAATGCTCAACGGCGGCTGCTACAAGCGGTGGTACGCTATCGTGTGTTTTCCCACAGGCGTCAGTGTTGGCTCCTGCAGCAAGCAGTTTCGAAACAAGTTGGCCTCGGGCTCCATCCTCGCGGCCCAGGTGCTCGTGCTCGGTGCCAGATAGGTCACGTCCTAAAGACTGGCGCCAAGGGAGAGCCTTCTCGCACTGTCTCCAGCAGCAAATATCGATGGGACGGACCCGCAAGTCGTCCCCGGCACGGCGAAGTAGAGACGTATCTACCGTCGTTGGAAAAGCCAGACATGTGACGTTGACGTTTGCACCCCGATCGACGAGGTAGCTCGCCCTGGCGAATGAGTTGAAGACGCAAGCATCGATTAGCATGGTATATCCGTAACCAACGTCATCGTCAATGTTGGCCCCTCGAGAGATCAACAGATCCAAAGCTTCCCATTGATCATTGAGATAGGCCCGCCATATTGGGGATAGCTTCATCCCATCCAGCTGGTGGATGTCGTCGTTGTATCCGTTGTCCAGGATAAAGGAAACCAACTCCGAATGGCCACGCTCAGCGGCTTCGTGGAGTGCAGTGTTCCTTTCAGAAGTTTCAATCGATGCCCCGTTTTGGAGTAGGTATTTCGCAATGTGAATTTGGCCGTAGCAAATGGCCGTGTGCAGAGGCCTCCGCTTTTGATAATTCCCGAACCAGTATCCTCGGGGCTCTTCATGTAATAGCTTATCAGTACAGTGGCATGCTTCTATAGAAGGCGCGTTGACAGAAGCCCCAGCCTCGACCAGGAACTTGACCATGTCCATATCACCATTGACGATGGCATGGTGAAGAGGGGTCCATGCGGTGCGGTCGATATCGTCATGACCACACCGGGCATACAGATGAGCGCTCCGAAACATTCCATGGCACGCCTCTCTAGGAGTTTTGCTTTTGAGTGCATTGATGAACTCTGGTAGGGGCACGAGAAAATCGGCAGCATTGCGGAAGTCGACGCCAGCTGCGATGAATCGTTTGGCGGTGCTGAGCCTCCCGTAATGCGCAGCCCAAAAGATCAGCTCACTGTGCCTCCAGAGGGTGTCTTGGTTATAGAGACGAGGTATAACAAGAGTGTAGAAGGCAGAGCATGTCATTGCGAGGGCAGCAATGCCTTGCTCGTCGTGAGATGCCTCCATCGCGTCGACCACCAACTCGAAGACCTCGGTCGGGAGACTTCGGATGGACGCCATTGTTTGTCGAGAACGAAAAGTGCAAATAATGAAAAGGGTCCGAAAATGGTGCCAAAGCAGAAGAGAAGGCCAGGCGATGAACGTCCGACAAGTGGAAAAAGAAGAATCCAGCCAGTCCCGAGTGGATTAGCTAATATGCCAGATGATTTGGCACCACATGAGTTCAGTTGATGAGAGAGACCAAGGTATGTAGGTATTTCATTTTTCAAGACCTCAGCTCGCCAATAGACAGCCACCAGCCAAATATTCATGTGCTGTTACCTATAATCTGATCACCAAATGCGTGAAAGCAGCAATGGAAGGAGCAGAGCTACAAGTGACAGTGGAGAGTGGGCCCCGCAGAGTGACAAGGTGGGACGGCAATTCCTCGGCAAGCAACCCCGCCATGGAACACCCCTGTGACCTTCCGTCGTGGGAAACCTTGAATGGGTGTCACGGACGGAGGCGCTATGTTCCCGCTAAAGCACCAACTAAACCCGGCAACTCAACAGCAGTGGGACCTCAACAGACACCTTACTGGAGCTGGCCAGGTCCAGTCCGACACCGACAATCAATCTTGACCTTTGTTGCAAGCCCCTCCCGTCGAATCAAATCGGTTTAACAGCACGGGAGACCCAATCTTTCCTTTACAACCCAACAGGCACCCCGCAAGTCCCGATACCGTTGTTGTCGTTGTTGAACAGGCCGAGTGCTTCGAATCCCTTGCATGTCTCCCCACAACCAAGAAGCAGACTCCTCAAGCCAGGCCGGCACCATCAACGGCATATCAAGACAGAAAGATGGAGAGCTAGCATCTCCCCCAGAACAACCGTCTACGGACAAACCCAAAGACGCACGCTCAGAAACGACACCGAACGGAGCTGGCATCCCGACCCCACCACATGCTAGAGAGGAGGAGGACTTGTTAGATTTGGGCAACCAACAACAAGCTTTGGATGTAGTTGAGGATGCGCCAAAAGCAACACCGAAGGGCACCATGGCACAGGAAAAACAGGCAGACGAGCCGGAAGACTTGATGTCTTCATCAGTCGCGACGTTGAAGCCCACGACTTCACCAACCACGACCACTGCCACCCAGTACTTGTCGATCGAGACCAAGACCTTTGTAGATACCACTCCGTCTACACCGGCCGCCTCTCAGCCTTCCTCCCGAGCACCCTCGGCTCACCGATCGAGACATGGATCCTCCGAGTCATCTCCGACTCGATCCGATGCCGGCTACGATGAGAAGAGGTACACGAGCGAAGACGAACAGGAAAGCGGGTCAAGGTCTGAGATTCAGAGCATCATGGAGCAGTTCAGTGAGGAAGGTGGAGGCCCCGGTGCAGATGAGGTCATGAGCCCAAGGCTAGAAATGGCTTCACCCCATTTGGGCAGCCCTGTCCAGCATCCGCCGCGGAACTCGAGCCTGGAAACTCTCGTGCCAAGTATCGGTCAACATCTCCAAGATTCACAAGGACCTCGGTCTTCAACGGTACACCTCAAAGAGAAAGAGAAGGATGATCACGGACCGCCCGTTCCCCCAAAGGATGAGTCTGCTTACCCTCCCGCGTCGGGACGGTCCCAAGATGATATCCAGGGCAATGTAGATTCCCCCATGTCACCATCTACCGTTTCCCTTCACAGGCCTCCACCTCCGGAACCAGAGCCAGAGCCTACGCTTCCGTTTGACTTTCACCGGTTCCTCGAGCAGTTGCGCAACAAAAAGGCCGACCCAGTCGCCAGGTATCTCAAATCGTTCTTGTCTGAGTTTGCCAAGAAGCAGTGGATGGTCCATGAGCAAGTGAAAATCATTGGTGATTTCCTCGCCTTTATCGCAAACAAGATGGCCCAGTGTGAAGTTTGGCGAGATGTGAGCGACGCCGAGTTTGATAACGCCCGTGAAGGCATGGAAAAGCTTGTCATGAACCGGCTATATACGCAGACCTTCTCTCCGACAATTCCGCCACCCCAGCCAATACCGGGAGGGAAACCAAAGAAACGAGGCGGGGAGCGCCCGATGGGTCCGGGACGCCGAGGGCAGCATCAAGAAGACGTAGAGCGTGATGAGATTGTTGCTCAGAAGATTGCTATCTACAGTTGGGTGAGAGAGGAGCATTTGGATATTCCTTCCGTGAACGAGAGTGGAAAGCGCTTCCTCAAACTTGCGCAACAAGGTCGGTTCATCGTCCTATATCACTTCAACTGCCTGCCAACACTAACAACGTGCAGAGCTTCTTAAAATCAAGTCCTACCGCGCCCCCCGCGACAAGATCATTTGCGTCTTGAACTGCTGCAAAGTCATTTTTGGTCAGTAATGCAGCGGTGTCTGACCGTCTCAAGACTAATGTCTCCTAGGTTTGCTCAAACACACCAAATCGGATTCGTCTGCAGATTCATTTATGCCGATGCTCATATACGTTGTATTGCATGCGAACCCTGAACACCTTGTTTCCAATGTTCAGTATATTCTTCGCTTCCGTAACCAAGACAAGCTTGGCGGCGAAGCTGGGTATTATCTCTCTTCACTGGTATGTAGCCGTGTATCCGCCATGGATTTCGTGAAGCCACTAACATGCTCGAAGATGGGTGCCATCCAATTCATCGAGAACATGGACCGAACCACACTCACCATAACAGACGAAGAGTTTGAGCAAAACGTTGAGGCGGCCGTGTCAGCAATTGCAGAAAAACACCGTTCAGAATCGCCACCTCCACCTCCACCTCCACCTCACTCTGAAAAGTCGACTATTTTGCGACCAATAGTCCAAGGAGAAGCTGGACCTTCTCTAGCTCGCCGTTCTGCTGATGGTGAATTATCTCTTCGGCCTGCAAGCCCGCGACGCTCGATCTCGTCTAATGAGGGCCGCGATAGCGGGGAATACAGCGGCAGCGATGAGAAGGCAGCGATCACCGGACTCCTTCGGACGATCCAGAAGCCCCTGAGTACTATTGGGCGAATATTTTCTGAGGACTCATCGTCCCCAGCTCCGGCTGGCGGGCCAAGTGTCGCTAGTCCAGCGCGTACACCTCAACCAGAAAGGGAGGGAGAGTTGCGAGCGAGGCAACGGCTGTCAGCTGAAGAAGCGGCAGCTCGGCAGGCCAGTGCAGAGACTGCTGAGGCTCATCGGATTCACCGCGCAGAGCACGCGAATGTAGTTGAGACGTTGGCGGGTATGTTTCCAGACCTCGACAGAGAACTAATTAGTGATGTTGTCTATCAGAAGGAGGGAAGGTAAGTTGTGATGCTTTGACTTCCGTTCGATCTCAGTTACTGATCTGGCTTCGCCTTCTTAGGGTCGGATTGGCAGTTGATGCCTGTCTCGCTTTGTCGTCATAAGAGAGCTGTAATTGAATAGGTTCCGGTTGGAGGGAACCCAGAGTGTGTCAGGGATAAATAAGACGAAACTGGATTATAGCATTGTTGTTGCTGTTGTTATTGTTGTTGTTTTTCTTCTTAATTTTTTTTCGAACCATTTCATTTACTAGGCTGTGTCATACTTTCTACTTGCCATTTTTTATTTGATAGGGACATACAGTGGCAGGCTTGGGGCGGGTCGTCATGGCGGTGGTGGGCTATATATTCCCATTTATCTTTCTCCCTCCAGTGCATGCATATACCGGGGCTCTTTTTGCATATCGGGATGAGGGTTAGAAATAAAGCCTTGACTGAAAAGATATTTCTAATTGCTACGAGGAATGTTTTTCAAGAGGCACTTGGTCATTTCATGTGAAGTCATGATATGTTTGGAGTTGAACATCAAGATCATTCGTCAGGCTGTGGCTTCATGGAGGCAGAGCATAGCTGTAGCCTTCTTAAATGGAAAATCCTGACCCGCAACTAAACAAGTACCCAACAGCCAAGCTGCGTGGCGCAGCGGAAGCGCGCCGGGCTCATAACCCGGAGGACACTGGATCGAAACCAGTCGCAGCTAATTCTTTTTCAATTTTTGGACTTTCTTTTTTTTTTCTTTTTTTTTTTTTCCCCAAACACATGTCATGTCTGTTTTTTTTCTGTCTTCACATGTCATGGTAATTTTCACACTTGTGATTTTCTCTCTCCCGTGTTTTTTCTGATCACCCTTTTCGTTTGAGTTTGTGACGTCGACAGCCTGTGGACATGGTCAGTGCGCCAACACTCTGAGGTGAAGCCCCACACCTGCTCAGGGTGTCAGGTCAAACCCAAGACTAGGTAGAGGTAATCATTTTGAAAGGGCTTGGCTTGTTGGCATGTGTGATTTCCACTTCCCGTTTTTTGCACATGCTCTCAGCTCTTCTCAACATCAACCGCCAACTCACAATTTTTCGGCCCCCCTTTTTCTTCCCCAAACATCTATAGAAGGAAAGAAGAAAAAAAAATGTGCGGCATCCACGCTTCCATATCCACAACCCCGCACGTTATTTCGGATGATTTGCATCGGTGTCTGTCAAATCGAGGGCCAGATCATTTCGGCCAGGTCGAGCGACGGCTTGCCGGTGGGAAGTCGAGGTGGACACTGAAGTTTAGTTCCACCGTGCTTGCGCTGCGCGGGGGTCATGTGACGCCTCAGCCCCTTGTTCTTGATTCGGAGTCTGGTGGATCGGTGCTTTGCTGGAACGGCGAGGCGTGGCGGGTTGACGGGGGTTTGATTGAGGGAAACGATGGCGAGTCGTTGTTTCGGAAGATGAGTGAGGGCAAAAGGAATCCTGTTGATGTGTTGAGGGGGGTCGAGGGCCCGTTCGCGTTTGTTTATTTTGATGCCGGGGAGGAGGTGATTTATTATGGGCGGGATCGGTTGGGGAGACGGTCGTTGATGACGAGGAGGGATTGTGGAGATGGAGAGACCGGGGAGGTGGTGTTTTGCAGCGTTGCTGAGGACGGGGGGGAGTGGGAGGAGGTGGAGGCTGATGGGATTTATGCTGTTGGGTTTGGGGAGGGAGGTGGGGTGCTGGAGAGGAAGAAATATGAGTGGGTTGTTGAGGAGGAGGGGTGTGAGGATTTCGTGAGTACCAATATTTCCTTTTTTTTTTTTCCTGTTTTGCCGTGATTGTTTGCTGTTTTTCTTTGCATGGTTGAGATAGGGGGGGTTGTCCTGTCAAACTTACTTTACCAGGTTTCTAGCATAGGGAGGTTCAACAAGGCCTTGCCGGAGGGACGCACTCAGTTGACGTCTTCGTCGCCTTCGGTTGCTATGCTGAAGCAGCAGCTTGTCGAGTCGTTGAGACTGAGGGTGCTGAATATTCCCCAGCCGCCCAATGTCGAGGCGGAAAGCAAGACTCGCGTTGCAGTATTGTTTTCTGGAGGGCTTGACTGCACCGTTTTGGCTCGGCTGTGTCACGACATTCTCCCTCCTGATCAGGGGATTGATCTCCTGAACGTCGGCTTCGAGAATCCTCGGGTTGTTGCCCAGTTGAAGAAGGATTTCAACGGCGAGGTGGGTGATTTTTACGAGGCTTGTCCGGACAGAATGACAGGAAGAAAGTCGTTTGCAGAGCTGCAAAAAGTCTGTCCTGGGCGGGCCTTCCGGTTCGTGGCTGTAAGTTTCTTCCTCTGGTTTCTTTGTCCACTGCAATTGGTACTGATTCTGATTCTTCACAGGTAAACGTTCCATACGCAGAGATGCAGGCCCATCGTCGCCAGGTCGTTTCCCTTCTTATTCCGCACAACACCGAGATGGACCTCTCGATTGGCTGCGCACTTTACTTCGCTGCCCGAGGCCAAGGGTTGTGCACCAAAACTTCCAGCGCAGATTCTCCACCAATTACATACACCTCTTCCGCTCGGGTTCTTCTGTCCGGTCTCGGCGCCGACGAGCTCTTTGGAGGTTATTCGAGACATCCATCTGCTTTCCAGCGCCAGGGCTACGCAGGACTCGTTGATGAGCTTCTCCTTGATGTCAGCCGGTTAGGCAAGAGGAACCTCGGTCGAGATGATCGGGTGATGGCCCATTGGAGCAAAGAGGTAAGGTTTCCTTATCTGGACGAGCGTCTAGTAAGGTGGGCCATCGAAACACCCGCATGGGAGAAATGCGATTTCGAGAACTCTGAGGAAGCCACTGGTGTTGAGGCCGGTAAGAGAGTCTTGCGTCTTTTGGCTCTGCAATTGGGCATGGACGGCATTGCCAAAGAGAAGAAGCGTGCTGCAAGTATATATATTCAACCATCCTGTCTTCAATTGGCTGACGCTTTCCAGATACAATTCGGTGCAAGAACAGCAAAGATGGAGAGCGGTAAAGTCAAGGGCACCACACTGATATCGTAAATCGCGCGATGGTGGCTTCAGCCTAAGATCCAGGATATGGTTCGCAATGATGATGTAAACAGATACTTCCGAGTCTTGATCTTGATCTTGACAGACGCAGCGGCCTTGGATTGGGTATCGTGGTTTCCTCAGGGAAGCCCTTTGCTTACCAGGTTGCGACTCTGCGCTTATTGGATCTCGACAGTGATGTTAAAAGGCAAATCTGAGCTGAACCAAAAGCATATCCTAGGTCAGCCCTGACTGATGGTTGGCGAAGTTGTCACCGTCAGCGGCTTGGCAATCTCCTCACCAGTGGCACCCTTTTTCTCTAGCGTCTCATGCGCCGATGCGTCGCCGCCGCACCTTTGCCATTCCCTTGATTCTTTAATTATAGCGGCAGGTTCACTTTCCAAGGTGAGGCCAATGCGGAAATCCACAAGTACCAAAAGTTTCATGAACATCAAAGCATTCATTAGAGGTATTTGAACTGTCCCATCAATTTTTTTTTTTAATTTTTCATTTTTGCCGAGTGTGTGAGATTGGCGCAAGGACATGACTGTTCTTCTAGAGAGCGGTCCGGTGAGCCACCCACACGAAACATCAGGAGCTTTGTATCCTCCTCTTTTCCCTTGGATTTGTTTGTTTCCATATTTGAATTCAATTTCTCCCCAACACTCGTATCTTGAGACGTCATGAAAGTCCAGGTGACTTGGAAAAGAAAAGAAGCTGTGGACCTGTTCGGACGAAACTCACCGGTTGAGCCCATGGATGCCCCCTGCTACCCCCAGATTGCCTTCCCCGGAATTTCATGTGTGCGATCGTGCTCAGTGGACACGAACAAGAGAGACCCCTTGAAGAAGTTCTGTTCGCTTCGGCCCTCCCCTGCAGGAGAAAGGACGAACCGTTGACAAGAACTGTGGGATGGCCCCGGCTCGCGCCGGGCTTTGCTACCTTATTTACCCGTTAGAGCCTCGGCAGGGGCACAGAATTCAGCGAAGCAGAGGTGTCACGAAGTCACGAATCCTGTTTATTGGTTGCCGTGCGGGGGTCCCCTCAGCTTTGGGCATCACGAACCCCCGTTGGCCATCGGCGAAATGTAACAGCCAAATCTGGCAAGTGCGTTAATTCTTCCTTTTTTTTCCCTCTCATTTTTCCTGTTCTTCAAGCTCGCGACAATTCTCATTCTCCTTTTTGGATGTTTCTTTTGTTGTTGCTGATGAGGTCGGTTGGTTCTTTTTTGGGAGGGAATTCTTTTTTACTCTGCCACCCACCCCTCACTATATCGGACGGCGCCGAGCATTTTGTCTCCTGAGGTTTTTTTTTACGTCGAGCGAGTCACCCCGCCACCGAGTATAAGCAACCAAACACCAAAATCTGCCCGACCGTGCCTCGTGGAATGCGCCGCCTCGCTGGGGGCCATCTCAAGTCAACCGCCAACAAGCTCAGTTGTTCTTTTGTTAGCAAAAGGAACTTTTCTCCTTGTTGGAAAAGGGGGCTTTTTGTTACACGGTCTCACGTAAACAGCCTTATATCCATCCAGGGTCTGCGCTAGGCATCACCGAAAACTTGGGACGGTTATGTCAGGGGCATATCGTGGAGACGATTGGCAGTCCAACAACAACTCGAGCTCGATTTTTTTCTGCTTGATGTATCACAACAATTGTGGATATCACTAGCACTTTTGGTCAAATGTTTAGCGCGCTAGGGGTTCTTTGGTCAACAACCTCTCAGACTGAACACTTCTCAACTTAAATCAACATCAAGTCGGCAGCATATTTTGAAAGGCAGCGAGCAGGCGAAAGCGATTTGGGAAACACAAGACACAATGGCCGACGACCGTCCAACCGTCGTACCACCTGCGGTACCTGCAGTTGCCTCCGAGTCGTCACCAGTCGCTCCATCCCCAGTCAGCATCACAGGAGGACGACCTAAACTGGGGCCACGACGGCAGTCACGGTTCACAGAGGAGCCCATGACGGCACGCACACCAGCCAGCTCTGTCTCAGTACCATCGTTTGACGTCGGCCCTTATGGATGGGAACAACATCCGGCAGTTAGGAACTTTAGCAACATCTCAACCGTCAACAGCATTCACAACAACCCCTCGAATCTCAGACATGCGGACAGCTTTGCGCCAAGTCAGCCTGCATCATCACATGCAGGCCACGCAGCCCACGAAGCAAAGAAAGAGGAACTGGAAGCGGCGATTCGGGGTCTGGCGCGGACTTTCAACTCTATCCTTCACGTTGTGCCGTGTCTGTTGCTCATGTACATCATGGGTGTGTCCCTCAAGGCGCTGAGGGGGGATTGGGTTGATCGGAGAACGTTAGTTGCCTACCTTATTCTTTTCTTCAACCATTGCAGGTTACCTAAGATGCATACATACTAACAATATATCACAGCGTCCAAGCCCTCATTCTGCTCGGCACTACATTTCTCGACAGCATTCTTGATTCTGTCGTCCTCTTGTTCATTAGAAAACCATGGGCAAACTGGCAACTTTGCGTCCGCTCATTCTTTGGGATTCTTTACCTAGCGCAGTTCTTCGTCTACGTCGGATTCAGCAGCAAGGTTTTCCAGGAGGGATACACCTACTGGAATCTCCCCGTCTCGGGGGCTGTACCTTTTGTGTTTGTCCTGCTTTGGTGGTTGGCGTAAGTTTTCCCTTTTCCTTTTCTTAACCCACCGTTTAAAAATAATACTAATCATTATTACCTACAGGGTATGGAACCTCCTCCACCCCATAATCTGCCGCTGGACAACCCTCAAATCCCTCTTCACTTCATCGTCATCATCCACCACCACCCCCGACGACAACAACCGCATGAACCAAATCCGCCGCCCGTCCTGCTTCTCTGAGCAACATCCAACAAGCTTCAACCCGCGAATGTCTACAGTCGAAACTGAGGGCTCGGTATCAATGGTCAGTTTGACCTGGAGACGATGGGTCAGGACGAGGAGTACGCATTTCAGTAGGGATTTTGACGTCGAGGCCGGACAACAAAGAAGTAGTAGGAGGGGGACGGTGGATGAGGGTGTGCCGCCGGTTAGTGCCGTGGTGTCTGCTACGGATGTTACGTTGAAGGGGGATGATCACCATGACGATGATGATGAGAATTATGAGAATTACGAGAAGAGGATGATGCCAATGAGGGGGGGTAGTTTGGTGCAGCAGAGGAGTTTGTCTAGGTTGGATAAGGATGATGAACTGGATAACGATGAGGAGGAGTATGAAAAAAATAAGTTGGGGTGTATTAAGAAGGAGGAGGAGGAGAGAGGGGGGTCTAGTGCAGGGAACCCGAAGAGGCCTGTGGATGTTGGACAATGATGATGATTGAAGGTTTGTTGTCGGAGTTGGTTAACCAGAGCGTTGCATAGCCTTTGTTGTTTTTTTTTTTAAATTGGATTTGGAGCAAGGGGATGAATGATGGATGCGAAGCATTATTTTTTGGTTACTGTCGGTGTTGGCGCATTTTTATTGGAAAGAACGAGAGACGAGAAACAAAAACCAAGAGCACGAGACGAAAAGACGACGACGACATGTTTCAATTCCTCTTTTCTTTTTTTTTTCCTCTTTTTTTTTTTTTTACGATACCCCCTACACAGCACATAATATCATATATGCCCTTATTAATGTCGATATTAAATTCTTCTACCTACTACATAGCAACCCCGTTATGAGTTTGCCACATATTTGACGAGAGAGGTGGTGGCAGTTTGATCATCTTTCCGAATTCGTGACAACAAGTGAGAGACTTGCACAACCTCGGAAGTCTCTCTCAAAACAGCCCACTTGAATGCAAGTAGGTATCAATCAATCACCCTCAGCCGCCGGTGATCGAATTCGAGTTGGACACAATGCCAAATGTCCAAGAAAGTTGGCTGTGAGGCGTGGTCGGCATGGATTGGATACTTGCATGTATTTCGTTCGTATCCCAGCAACAACCAATCCTTCAACAGTCAGCCGGCCGGGAGTTGGCATTACATCCAGTTCAAGAGAACGCATCGACACACCAACACAAATCAGTTCCTGGGGCTAATACGCCCAAATTGATCATGCCGTCTCTTCAGACGTATTATCAGTCACAGCACAGCTTCGGCGATTGAATGATGGAATGTGCATGTGCGAGCGTGTGACCTCGTGTTGCAAGGTGCTGAGCTGCTCTTGGCAAACCTGCACTGCCGCAAGGGAACCAAAGCGGATCGACTAAAGCCGACGAAGCAGCGCGGCCAAAATGTAATCCATCCGGGGTCGGAGAATCTAGAGACTCGTCAAGTAAATCCGCATTATACAAACTTGACAGAGGCAAAAGGTCTGTCATCGTGGTTTGTTGTATTAGAAAATAAGCAGTGGCGGGCTCAAGTAGTGGCGTCGCCCAAAAACGGAAATAGAAATCATGTCGTGTAAGCGCACCACCACCACCAGAAACTTAAAGGTCCATGATGAATTTGTGATGATCCCGTCGTCCGCGGACGGCAGAAGACTGCAGTGCCTTCTCACAAAACCCCCCTATGCGCCCGGCCTTCAATTGCCCGAAAGCATAAAGCTTAGGTGGTAAAGTTCGCTGCGCCTCAGCAGACCGGACCAGGGATTTTTTTGATTTTTTTGGGGGGGGCCTCTTTTTGTTTTCCAATAAATGCCGGAAGAGGAAGAGAGGGAACCATTTGCATGAGCCGTTGGACACGCCTCGAAATCCCACCCCCACTCGCTCGGGAGTATCCCATTCCCAGGCCCGGTAGGCATGCAGATCTGTATCATGCCGTGCTCCGCCAATTATAGAATGACGCACACTGTTAAACGATTCCTATTCGTGCCTTGTAGAACACAGCTTGGGCTGAAAAAGGCAGACGTGCGTCGTCTGCGTCGTGTATAATACGACCCCCTCCCCCATCTCGCTCTCCACAGCGGGTTCACCCGGGAGAATGATACTTTTTTTCTTACCGTACCTATGATTCCGTTGTGTATGCAGGCTAGACAACATGCCTCCCTTTACCTCCATCCTTGATGCCCGCCAGGAATACCACCTCAGTCGAGTCAACGAAGAAGAATCCACATCGGGTGGTGCTACGAGCAACAACTCCACAGTATGGATCGTTTCCGCCATTGTTGGAGGCGTCATCGTCCTTGTAACTATCCTCACCACCGTCGTACTTTGCTACAACAAACGGAGTCAGTTCCAAAAGGCAAAAGAGCTCAATCCATACCTGAGCCGCCACGAATTTGTCAGGAAACGAAAGATGAGCGCTGAGGACTTGTTCCAGGAGGAAGAACAGAGGAGACAGCTCATGATCCGGAAATCAATAGTCAGCCGGTCGTCACATTCTTTGCACCACGCCGGCTCCCCTCCGAGGCCAGAAAGACCAGTAAGACCAGACATATCAGAGACCATGGATCAGGTGGAACGAGAGGCTGCCGAGGTAGAGAGGCAAGAGTCTTTGAGGCTGAAGGATGACTGGAAGAGATGGGAGGCAAGGGTGAAGCATGAAAGGTCCACGTCGGGGGAACACCACCCATTGGAGAGTCCTGGTGTGCCGATTCTCACCGTGCCTTCTCCCTCGAAGCATCGTTCTCAGAGTCGGGTGTCTTTTGTTGATGCCGGTCCGGATGTACCGGCGGTGCCGGCTCGCCATCCCAATCGGCCTTCCACCGAGTCGGTTGTCTTGACAGGATGAAAGAAAACCTGTGATGGGTAGAAATGAAGATTGTGAAAGCGCCTTATATCCATGTTGGCAAACTTGGGTATTTGCCGCTTATGCTCGCTATTGCCGTCGTGAGGATGGCCAAGTGAGTTCCGGGATGAGGAAGGAAGAGCACAATGCCGCTTCCGCCGGCATTCATGGTTGACGATGGACAGGCTGATCACCTCAAGATACTATCGCCTTGAAAGCTGGGTCATCACCGAGAAGGGTCAGAAACTGGCAAGCCGAGAGTCGCAAGCCAAGGCACTCGGAGGGTTGCAACTTGGATTGGGAGGAAGCTGGGGCAGCGAATTGCGGAATTGAGGGTCGAAAATCAGTACATTCCAACCGTGTCCGAAGAAGAATGATTGAGATAGATAGACAAATAAAATATATATATATATATAAATTCCGGCAGATTTCGAGGTGGGCGATGCAAGATTACAGTGCGGTTATGAAATCAGAGCCTTCCTGCAGTATGCCCCACTGTCCGCACAGGCCCCACCAGAGCAATACCTTGAACCACCACCAAAATCCGCGTCCCGTCTCGTTCGCGTCGCTGCGTTCTAGCTCGTCGCTTTCGACTCGATTGCTGCAACCCATCCAAAAATCAACATTAGTGCGCAACACCCCTCACGGAAAAGGTTCCCAATCACAACAACCTTTTCAAAATGCCTTCCTCCAGAAGGTCTGGTCGTGCCGCTGCAAAGCGTGCACAGGAGGCCCTTGGTAAGCCTTTTCTTTTTCCAAAATGCATTTGCACCTTTGCTCCCTGTCTGCGGGTCGAGTTATTCTTCATTCTGCTGCATTGCGCCGTCTGCCACAACCAGCTGCCATTATCCGTCGAAGGCGTCGCTTTACTGACCACGACACCCCGCACTTATAGAGAGCACCCCCAAGACCTTTGAAGGTCTTGACGACGAGGATGAGCCCATGCCGGACGTCCAACAGGAGGAAGAAGATGCCGAGCCCCAGCAGGAGGCTGAAGAAGAGGAAGAGGGAGACAAGGAGGACGAGTCCGCCGGAGAGGAAGAGGCAGCAGAAGAGGATGAAGAGTCCAACAAGTCACCCTCCCCCCCACCTGAGCCCGTCATTCGCCGTCGCCGCTTGGGAAGACCTCCTAAGAACCGACCTCCCGACTGGGACACTCTCCCCATCGAACCCCCTAACCGTGACCCCGATGCTACTCCCCGCCGCCGCGGTCGTGGTGGATGGCGTGGCCGGGGCGGCCGCAAGGGACAGTACTCGCAGCCGACTCAGCAGTCGATCGATAAAGACGGCACTGTTCTGGACATCGTGAACGACGAAGTCGACCTCCCGGAGGATCCTGAGGGAGAGAAGAAGGTTGATAAGCTGGGCAACCTGCAGGACGGTCGCGAATACCGTTGCCGAACATTCAAGGTCATTGGTCGTGGCGAGCGCCTCTACATGCTTTCAACTGAGCCAGCCAGATGCGTCGGCTTCCGTGACTCCTACCTGTTCTTCACAAAGCACAAGAAGCTTTACAAGATCATTGTCAACGACGAGGAGAAGCGTGACATGATCGAGCGCGAAATCATTCCTCACAGCTACAAGGGTCGATCTATAGGTATTGTCACGGCCCGCTCCGTCTTCCGCGAGTTCGGCGCTTTGATCATTGTCGGTGGCCGTCGCATCATCGACGACTACGAAGTCACCAAGGCCCGCGAGGAGGGTGTTGCTGAGGGCGAGCTCGCCGACCCATCCGATGTTTACGAAGCCGATAAACCTTACAATAAGAACCAGTACGTCGCCTGGCACGGTGCCAGCGCCGTCTATCACTCGAGCGGGCCATCTGTCCCGCAGCAGAATGTCAAGGTTGAAGCCAAGAAGCGACGTGTTGCCGTCAACGATGTCAATTGGCAGTTGGAGCACGCTCGCGAAGCCATGTAAGTGCACAAGTTCCAAGCCTCTCCACCCCCCCCCCCCCTTTTTTTTTCATCTTCTTTTTTTTTTCTCGGGGCGTCACTGACAGTACTTTTCAGTCAATACAACAGTATTCTTACAGAGATGCGCCGTGCCAACATGAACGGTGTCTATGATATCCAGACCAACCAGCTGCAGTACCCGGCCATCACGCAGCCAACTCATGCACGCATCGAGCAGGTTGTAACTAGCGAGGATTCGGAGCAACCTACAGGACCTACCTTGTTTCCTCCGGTCAAACCCTCAATCGCTCGCAACTTTCTGGTCATGGATACTTACATGCAGGCACCACCGGCTGGCATCTCACCAGCTGCTTTTGAGGTACCATTCCGTACTTCGCGTGCGGACTACGAAGCATCAGCTCAAGCAGACTTGTTAGCTCCCTTCAAGGGATTGGGAGCCGTCTCAGACGACATCCGGGACTTACTGCCCGACGAGTGTCGGCAAGCATTCGACCAAGCACGCAAGCAAGAAGAGACTTGGTTTTCCAAGTGGGGCAACGAGGCCGACCAGACTTCCAGACGTGAGCCAATAGTGGACAAGGCCATCGTGCCCTATTCGATGTTGCATTAAAGGATTATGGATAGCTAACGATTTTCTTTTTTGTTTCATTTCTTTAGTTGGAATTGGCTCTCATTATGTTCTTCCTGGTTACACATATCCCCCTGTTCCAGATGCCCCCACTCCCTTTGAGGTAGAGCAAGAGGAAGAAGACTTCAGTGTTAACGAAGCAGAGGATCAGCGCACTGCTGCCGCTCAAGATACAACCAAGGTTCTTTCGGACCTCACTCCAAGCAAAACGAAGACCCCCTTCAAGGGCGCAACCTTGTCCGCGATCAAGGCTCCTGGCAAGAACCGCAACATTGCGCCTGCTCCTGCCGCCGGTACGCCTACTCCTGCTGCTGGTAAACCTAAGCTGCAGAGGTCCACGGCTGCACAGGTGAGGAACAGGGACGATTCAGTTTATGCTCAGCAACAGCCCTCTGTTCAGAAGAGAGTTATCAGCGGTTCGGGTCCTACTCGATACGATCCCACCCAGCATGGCGTAATCGACGGCATTGAGCCGGGCAGTACCATCAACAGCATCACCGGTCCATTGGATGATCGCCGTCTTGTAAATCCCAGCATGTGTAATCCGGTATCGCACAACAACAGCAGTGGCCCTCCTCGTCAAGCTGGGGTCCGGGTTTCTCAACGACTTGCTGCTGCTACTGCTGCTGCTCAGCAGCCGCGACTTATTTCGACCACACCCATTCCAGTTCCACAGGTGCCTCGTCGTCAGTTGGCTCTGCCACAGCTTAACGATCCGTCTCTCCGAACAAGAAACAGCACGTATTATGATGACACCAAGATGAGACAATATCCGGGTTATGAGCAATATGCCAAGGCGGAGGCTATGAGCGCTGACGCCGCCGCCGCCGGTCCGACTCTGCAGCAGTATATGCGGTACTTGGAGATACAGCAGCAGAGCGCCATGCTTGCCCGGCAGAATGACATGTTCATCCAGCAGCACGGCTCATTCGCTCAGCAAAATGGCATGTTTCCTCACCAAGCCGCTGTGTTCCCTCAGCAGCACGGTATACTTCCGCACCAGAATGGCATAGTCCCTCAGCAGAACAACATGGTCTTCTAGCAGAACGACATGAGTCCTCAGCGTAATGCCATGTTTCCCCCCCATGGCGGTATGCCTCCCCAGGGCGGTATGCCTCCTCCTGGGCCGTGAAGCAGGATGTGCCGAGTATGCCAAACCTACCGGTTCGCCTGACCCACGAGAAGGACTGAGGGGTGACACAGCAAGGAGATGGATATGTTTTCGTCGTCTTTTTCTTTTGTATCGTCACACAAAGCACAATACCCACCGATAAGACGTTGTTTTGGCGGGGGATTTTGGGTGGGGGCAGAAGTCCGGGATTTTTCTTTATTTCCCTTTTGTCTCTTGTTTATGTTCCCTTCTACTCTACGCAAGGCGTTTTCTGGGTAAAAAAGGAGGAAATGGTGTAAAGGGGTTTTCTGGTTTCTTCCCGGTTGGGAAACACGAAGACATGGCGGTGGTGGCGTTTTCCTTCGAGTCTTTTATGGAAAGAAATGGAGGTGGTTGATTATTTGAGGCACCTGGAATCATAGATGTTTAGGAAGGGTGGACAAAGGCTTGGCAAAAGGAAATCTTGAGAGGCTTTTTAATAAAGTAGATGGAGGAGATGAGAGATTCGGGAATATGAGGAGAGGAGGAGAATGATGGGTCTGCTGTATGTGTATGTAGAATTATTGAGAGTGATCAATGATATTTTAATAATTTGACGCTGCTGTCGGATGGATGATGGGTTACAATGATGTTGTATCTACAAAAGTCTATTCATTCTGGATCGAAGATGAACAATCTCACGTCTACAGCCAGGTGTCTTTCGTGACGTATTCAAGGTCATGGCATCCAGTAAGCCCTTGCTGTCTCTCTTTATTTCGCATTGCCATGCGCACCTTTCCTTCCAAGACCGAAAAGCCCAATCGAAAAAACAAGTTGTTCGCCGCCTTACACCTGATCATCAGTTACATCAAGATTCAAAGACAGTATATAATCCATTCGCCACGACATATTTTCCTCTCTTCCCAGCCACCTCATTTAGACAAGAGATATCAATTTCAGCCGATCATAAGGCCTCATCGGCCCCTCTCCTCGTTTGCTCCTTTCCTCGAGTCTCTTCCGGCGGTGGTAAGCAACCGAATGCACGAATGAGTATACATTCTCATGTAGGGAATATTACTTTGTTGAATGCTGTATATTCTCGTTCGGCCAGGACATCTTCACAGGGTGCAGCTGTCGTTGCCTCATCAATTTCACGTGAGATATCAACTTCTTCATGACTTGGCTTTAAGGCTTCATTAGCTTTTCTCCAACTTGCCTCCTTTTCCCGAGTTTGTTTCCGAGGGAAGTTAGCTATTGGGGACACGAATCACTATATGGTATACACTTTTCATATCACCATCAAGTTGGTGAACCATTTTGTCTTTACACCAACACGAAAGATCAATCCCTCTCGCTCCGAGGCCTCATCGCCCGTTCTCCCATACAAACATACCTCTTATCCGCTTCACCGATATTCTTTCTGCCACCAACCAATGCAAGCTGATAGTTGAGGCTAGTAACTGACTGAATGAACGTGTATATAACTTTCGTTGAGAGTCAACTTGAGGTAACCTCCAGGCATCAAAAGACTCTTCCCAGTGTTGTATCTCTGCACAAGTCATGGCTGAGATCTGCCTTCTCATCAAACCCGTGTTGTTGATGCATTAAACCCCCAAAATAAAATAAAATAACCCCCTGATATGAGGCCTCAGTCTGTTTCCCTCTCCCACCCCCTTTTCCCCGGGCCGAGCACAGTGGGGTTCAAACAGCCAAAACACACGAATCAGTACGCATCTCCATATCGTACACATACTATTGGTTCCATTTACTTCTCTTCCCCTCATTGTATGTTTGTTGATGCCCAGTGCAAAAGCTGCAGTCAGTCCCTACGCACATATGCACACATGCACACCAGAAATTGACAGATCAGCTTTTTTTTCAAACAATCTGGAGAGATCACGGCACAACAAATCTATCTCATGGTTGGAGTCGTCCCCCAAGACTTGTTGCATTTGAATGAGGTTACAATTGACGCTTGGACGGCTGCTGTCAGAAACTTATGATATGCATGATTTATATGTAGACAGACAAGACAAAGACAAGACAAGACAAGACGAGAAACAGACTTTTGATGCATTTGTGCCCAAAGGATATCCACCTTGCCCACTCACGTAGTTACCCCCTTTTCACCTATCAAAGTTTCTGATGAGGGGTTTGAAAGACATTGGTTTACCGGTTTGCTTATTTTTGGGAAGGAAACCCACCACTCAAGTGAGTTGGATCGTGCATGCGGGTTTGGTGATGAGACTTTGTGAGGGAGTTGACAGGTGGAACGGAACCCGACTATGGAAGGGTAGGAGGAGTAAGGGTGTATCGAGTAAGTGGACCGATACTGTCCCCGTTATGAGGGGGTGTTGTTTTGTTGCTTTTTGTCAACTCAGCCCCTGGGTTGAGGCAAGGTTGTCGTTCGTGTGATACAGTTACACAAAAGAGGGAGTGCCAGGAAAGGGGGAAGGACGGGTTGAAGTGACTGGCTTGGGCGTTCAACACGAAGCACCGAGTAAAACCCCCTATCCATCCACGTGCGCATCTTTCTGACTCCCAAATCTTACCGCCTACACAGGTACCAAAAGCGAAGTGAGCATCATCGTCACCATCACCTTCTGCCTCGCAAACCACATCTGACCCTCCATATGACCACCAAGATCTTCCTTCCAGGCTTCCTTCCCTCATTTGCCCGGCCCACCACCGCCACATCGCGGGCTGCGTATGTAACACTTGCAGCCTGCAATTTACTGCTGACTGACAATCCGACCCCATCTTTGCTGGCCCAAATCACAAGGACGCCACGATGAGTTATACGACAGGCAACAAAACCAAAAAGTAAGAACATTGTCTGAGCGTTCAACAACTTTACACAACTGCCACCCCGCTCAAAAATTCCATAATTGCACAACATTTGGTCCAGCCAGCTTATTTCTTTTCCCCCGCTCTCTTCCAATCAAATATGCAGTTTTTACTTTTTCCCACCAGTTAATTGGTTCTTTTGGCACTCGACAGTAAAATCTACCGATCTCGATGCTTCATGCAGTATGTGTGTATGTGTGTGTGTGTGTATGATGCATACGTATGCGTGTGATGGCACAAATTTTCTAGAAAGCGGAACAAACTTTACATCACACACACACACAAAAGATAAACAAAGATGTAATGTTGCATCATGTCGTTGGTGGCTTTTCTTTTGCAGAACCAAAGAAAAAAAACCGGAGTCGGGGGACATTCCATCGGCGATAGCCTCAAGCCTCAAGCCTCACGGCAATACGAGGGAATCTTTTTCCCTCGCTGTTGTGGTGTACATAACATACGTAGGTGGCCAAGAAACAAACATTGGGTCATTTTCATTTCTGGTGCTTACGTAGCCCTGTAATTACTGCAACTACAAGACTAATTGGGAGATCATTTGATCATCGTTCCGTGAAGGAACGTGAGAACGAAGAAGAAACGGAGTCTTCTGTGTCATGCCGGGCGGAAGGCAGATCAATGATCGTGCACGTCGTTCGAAACGGAAAGAAGAAAGACCTCTCCTTTTTCGCCACCCCACCCCCCCGATCGCGATAACTACTGTACCTACCCCTCACCAAAGGAAAAGCAAGAAAACGAAAACCCGTTTTAAAAATCAATCCTGCATGATGCAATGCATTCTTCTCCTGGTTTGGACATCCGTGGGTTGTTGATCCGCATACCGGAACTTCCACTCAGTCAAAAGGAGGGGATTGTCTTCGGGTTTGCCCCAGCAAGCGCCAGTCGAAGGGAGCTGCTGCAGGTATTCACTCATTCCCTCCGCCGATGTGACATGTTCGTCGCTGTAAGAAGCCGGCGGGCGGGTATTGACAATATAAAATGACAAGTGCAGCGTAGCATCCATACCGGTTACAATTTTTTCTTGTCGATGAAGAGCCCCTCTCCAAGTAAATCACCAGGCCAGCAACAGCAAACACGGTTTTGTTCTTTTTTGTTTTTGCCTTCTCCGGCCCGCCGGCATTGCTCACTGTTGGTTACAATACAACCCCCACACCCCCTTTTTCTTTCTTTCTTTTCTCTTCCCCTCTTCTTCCCAATATGCTGTGCTGTCCCTGGTTCCGAGGTTTTCTGATGGAAATCTCGAGAAAGAACTTTTCCCACTTTATGACGGAACTCAGTAAAGTGATTTGAAGCTACACTACACTAGATGAGGTGTCATATGTCCCACAGCCACACAACGCCAGTGGCCAACCTTTTCGTTTTCGTGTCTTGCAACTCTGAGGTATATTTATTAAAAGTTTTAGTGCCGAGTTTTTACTCTATGATGGAGTCTGAAATGGAATGGTTTCGTGTTTAGGGCGCCTTGTTTGCTCAGATCTTGGTTAGAAGCGGTTAAGCAAAAAAGCACGGGCAAGCCACCCCACGAGTCTTGTGTGTCTTGGGTGAACTAAAATAAGCTCGGGAATCCGCTAAAAAGGAATAAGAAAAAAAAAGAACAAAACAGAAAGCGCGAGTTTCCTTTTGCACCGGAGTGGTTGGTGAACAGTGACAGAGACAAGAGACGAACCATGTGGGTTTTGTTGGAGTTTCCACTTTCTGCGCGACGCGGGGTTGGTGTTCGATCTTCTGCGCCCATGCCCAACGCCGATTCTAGCCAGGCGCCTGAAGGTGAGGGACCGTGGAACGGCGGGAGCTGAAAGTAACCATCCAGTGACGGAGCAGGTTGCGGAACACGCCGATGAGCAACCGAAGCCTCTTTTTAGTCTTGATGCTGATGCAAGAGTAGCAAAACTTGTCAGCTGCCCAGTACGGGAGACCCCGACATATCCAAACCGAATTCCAGGTTGTCCGTTTCTGCCCATGGTGGTCAGCCTCCACGGCCCGCGGCTTTGGGAACCCGTATCCTGTATGGTCGTTCTGGATTGTCACCTGCCATGACGAGAAAGGACAGGAGACCGGATGGGTCCGGAAGGAGGCTATGCCATTTGGTGATGATTGCTGGCCGCCGAGTGAGAACGACAAATGGCTCATCAGGATAGCATAAACTTCATTTTTAGCCAGCAAGGCAAACCCCCCATCCGCTGTCCCAAGGCCGGAATTCACGACTCATTCATCTCTGCATTGGCAGGGTCAACGAACTCAACAATTTGTTGTGTGTGTGTGTATGCGTGTGTGGCCATGCATATCCGCGCCGTTGTCGCTTCTGAAGTCCATCGGTTTTCGAACCAGTGATAGGCGGACAGAAACGCACTTGCCCGAGGCAGAAAATCGTCCATATGCAAAGACAACGGGGGGAGGGGCTGGAATAGGGAAACCGAACATATTGGTTGAAACCTTCTTCAATCGTAGTGTATCAGGGACGAATAAAACCTCCGATCCGGGGCCCCAGCAAGTGCCTGCAGCAAAAGCCTGCAGTTCGTGCAGGGCGAGATGTCTCTTGTCGCTCGTTCTTCCCTTCTTCCCAGTGTTGCTTACCAATTAGACATAACCGAGGGATGACTCGGCGGGGAAGCTGGATGCACCTAGATGAAAACAGTGACAGATGTCGATGAGAATGGCTGGCCACACACCGCCTAGTGCACAAAAGTAGCCAAGTAGCGTGCGGATACGCATGGTGCATGCATCATGCCAGGCCAGACCTGCTTCCGAGACGCAGATTGTGATCCGTAGTCTACTGTACTGCGAAAATAATGAATCAGCATCGGAAGCTGGCGAAAGGGTTTTTGGATTTCTCTCAACAGCGAGGGTCTGATGATGGGGGTGGTGTCACTGGTGTGGTGGGTGCGCTGAAAACGTGACTGAAAATGGGAGGCAACGTTCAAGTCTCATCGCATGGAGATCTACGTCACCGCCCCCGAAAAAAGCCGTGTAACGGTCTCACAGCGTACGGAGTAAAAGCACCACTTCTCTGACCAGCACGTGAGCCCGACACGGGGTTCGGCGCTCGCGGGAGTGCGGAAAGAGACGAAAGACGATGGATTGATGTCTTGCAGTTTTTCTCATCAGACGGAAAGCCAAGAATGGTTTGGCGTCACCCAGGCGAGGAAGCGCGGGCGACGGAGAAGGAGAGCGTTGCCGAGCCGTTTGACACCAGGTCTGTTCCGCGTTTTGCGACAATGCCTCCTGCTCCTCCCACTCCGCTGTCCCTACAATTCCGATCAACACATATGTAATATGTATGTACAAGCAGGAATGCGGCAGAAACGGCATGATGGGAGACAGCAGCGGCCATGCGGCCCAAGGACGTAAGGAGTTGATGCTTAGATGCGGCATCGCCCTCACGCACCAGTTTGCCAGGCCTGGTGACTGTAACAATTCTTCAGCGTTTCTCGTGGGTAAAAAAAAAAAGAACCCCCCAAAAAATGGCTCCTGAAGGTCACTCGATATGCCGAAAAAAGTTTCGTCGATTGCGGCTCCATTTGCCATGCAACACCAGCGCTGCAGAGCATTCCATTGTTGGGGGTCCAAGGGGGGTTTTGGACGACGGCGAAACTGTGTCGAACTCCTGGCGCTGCAACTCCTGGGCAACGACAGAGTCCCGTCGTCTCCGTGGGGCAGATTGTCTTGACGGTTATTGGCTCACGGTGGAAACTCGGCAGTGCTGGCTTGATTTCTGCGATTCAGATTCCAGAATTGATAGTGAAAGTTTCGATAAAAAGTTGTCATAAAAAACCAAAAATTCCAAGTGGCCTGAAGTCGAAGACGGGGGTACCCCAGATCCGTGATACCTACCCAAAATACGAATACCCACTGCTTTTCAACAGAAATACACTACACTAAAAAACGTTGCGGATTTCTGCAGCAGTGAACCTGGAAAACTGGCCCGTGCATTCTCACATGGGCACGCGCTGCGCAGTGTTGTTGACGTTGGTGTTGACGTTGACGTTGTCATTGACGAAGTGCTGCTTGTGCAGCCTGCCAGCCATCATCTAGGCAGCCTCTTTGTCTTTCTGCCTACTCGCTCCATTCATTCCGTTCAGTATGATTCTGACTCAACTCGAAATGTCTGGCTGTCGACCATCATTCTTTCAAAGTGTATCGTCGAGCATGGTTGAGGAGCGGGTGAGCGGGTCTCCCGGCAGCACGGTATCATTGGAACCCTCGACGAGACCTTGACCGCCTCGACGGCCTCATTCCAGATCCGCGCCGCACCCATGGGGTCTTCCTAGCCACCTAGAAACGTCGTTGGGACCTGTCGGACCTGGATCTCCGATAGGCTGGACCAGAGCGTGGGAGCTGGCCAAAGACTGCGCAGCGACAGCCAACTTGCAGTGCTTTGCCCATGCCGGATTCCTTCCTGCTCCCAAAGGTTAAATCCTGACTCGTGTGGGCAGAGCCAGCTGGCGGCGGCCGGGCCACTGTGAGACGGGCGAGATTTGTGTTTGATGAGCTGCCTGTGCCTGAATTACGGTTACGATGCAAAGACGTCACGTCGAGAGGCAGGGACATTGGAGGTGCGCGCGATTATGGTCGTTCCCGAGATGACAGTGGCCTCGGGTGCGGATCACGGGCTGGCTGTTTATCATTTTGGCTTGGGGGTTTGCTGGGTTTGGATGCCGATGGATGCCCAGACAGAAACGACAGATGATAATAATTTGCCCATGCCAAATACGGCCTTGGTCGGTCCGCGCGCTTTTTTGCGCTGCAGTGTGGACGTGGGTGGTACGTACTTTGCAGTGTAATTATCACCATTACGAGGTAACCCCGTTACGCGCCCGTTGGTTTTTATGACCATTGACATGCCACATCACTGGGAAATCTCGTTGTCGTGGGTTGTCTCGGCCTCGAAATCGGCGGCTTCGTTTGTCCTTTTTGCTGGTGATCGCTGGGCGTGGGATATTAGCTGTCTCGCAGAGCTTGGAATTTGATGGCGTTGGAACGGGCCACAAAGAAGTGCATGTGTGTCGTGGTTGGCTGGTCGGTCGGCGTCTGGCTGGCTGACAGCAATAGCAGGAAACATCGCCGCCGCCTATGGGCTGTGGTTCTGTGAGAGGGCTTGCATGGAGCACGCACATGGAAGATACTCGTCCCGTGCAATAGAATGAGACGGGCCGGAATCGCAAAGGGTCCTTCTTGATGCGGTGCGTGACAGACAGGTAGGTACCAACCTCATAACAACCTGGAACCGAGAAGGATCAATACCCATCATGTCCAGTATTCACATGGTAAAATGGAAGGGTTCGATTTGTTCGATGAAACTTATCCTCATCCGATATTGCGACTTCTATTATTGAGGGACCCGCGGCCCTGAGACAGGGACGGAGATACTTTGGGAAGGGGAAAAGCCGGGTCCGTCCAATTCTGGAAATTTGGGCCACGCGGGCCTGACGTTCCCCAGGAAAGGACCACCCCAACCGTGTTTGTAGGGATCGCGTCCAATTGAACCTGGAAGATTTGAGGAAACTTGAAAAAGCCATGAATGGCCGGGCCAATCAGAGCATAAAATTTATTACCTCGCTGAGGCACCCGGGGTCAACACAAAATTCTGCTTCTTGCCAAACACAGATGAATGTTTTTGAAGATCAGTCTGGTTCTCATTGCCATCATCAGAAGATCGCAACCCATTTTGATTCACCAAGAGACAAAGCATCACGATGACTCAGTCTGTGTACACACTTTTGACATTCGATCCTCGCAAATCGTCAGATCCTCATCAGACAAAGGTGTGATTGAGTGAGCAGGCAGTTTTGACGGAGATATTTTGAGCCAAGGTACATATCATTTGAAATTACGGATCGATAAAGACATCTAACAAAAACGAGCCGCAGAGGGCTTTGGCGGCAAGAAAGAACAACTGCAGCGAACGAGTGTCCTTTTTCTTTCATGCAGACGGGATTGAAGTTTCGTTTCCTCGACAGCTGCACACACGTCCCTCAGGAGGGGAACAAGGTTTCTGTCGCATACGACCCCAGTTTCTGCGTTTCTGCGTTTTCCAGAGCGTGGGGTGAAAATTAGAAATGGCTGGCGTTCCACATTGAGCCCCTCTCTCAATGTTCCGTTGTGGTTCCGTTGCGTTGCCTCCCCAATTCCTGTTCCCTGCTCCCTGTTTTTCTCTTGTTTTTTTTTTTTTTTTTGTGGTTTACCCGTGTCGTGCCGAGCTGGACTGGCCACTCGTTTTGTCTGGGCAAAGCCTTGACGACACTTTGGCCACCCCTTCGATTCTCTGTGGAAGTGTGTGGGTGCGCGTGGGTGTGAAAGGCACGACTGGCGGCAACAGCCCTGGTCATTTCCGTCATAGTCGCACCGATTCTGATGCACACTCCCCCTCGCGGTTGCTGTTGGAACACGCCTCTCAGCAGACTCAGGAGACACTCTTCTGGGCAGGGCACCCACACACCACACCGCACCGCACCGCACTTGGTTCCGGGGGCCGGGCGTGAGGATTCGTCGGAAGGAATGACACTCTCAACAGTCATCAACGGGCTCTCTGCGTGACTGTGAAGTCTGGTGCTTCTTTCCATTGGAGAGTCTGCAAGGTTGGCTTGTGATAGAAGTTTATGCCTGGCATGATGACCAGGACGGATGAACAAGATTCAGAATAACAGGATGACTGCCTGTAGACAACAAATGGAAATAACAACCCTC
This sequence comes from Cladorrhinum sp. PSN332, assembly GCA_033297175.1. Taxonomy (NCBI): domain Eukaryota; kingdom Fungi; phylum Ascomycota; class Sordariomycetes; order Sordariales; family Podosporaceae; genus Cladorrhinum; species Cladorrhinum sp. PSN332. The sequence goes on from MU858866.1 coordinate 123,688, forward strand.
TATGTCAATGTCAAGAGATGTGTGGTACATTGTATGTATCTCGCGGTCGCCGAATGGACGCTCCGTTTTTCTTCAATTTCAATCTGTGGTTCATCAGGGCCAATGGTCGATTGTCGGGTTTTGCTCAAGATTTCCCCCAAAGACCAAGCCTGTGCAGAACGCCCAGGCCACCCGCCGGTGGGTCATTCAGCACCCCTCGCCCCATCAGCCATCCACTCGCTCCACCCGCTTAGCTTGCTGGTCCCCAAATCCCACTGGCAAGCACTCCGCCCTGCACCTTTTTTTCTTCCTTTTTCCCTCTCTCGTTCGTCCACCTCCCTTCCTTTTACGACGCCGTGCTCTCCTCCCTCTTCTCGACGACCATCGCAGAATCCGCCGACATTCGATCGACCGACGGACGACCAAATTCACTTTTGCGTTGTTCACGAAAAGGATTCGGGCCTGCTGCCGTCTTGTTGACCCTCGTTGAATCGAACGAAGTCCAGATTACAGCGCCCTCGAAGCGAGCGGTTTTTTCGGCCTTTGGGTGTGTTGTGTTGTTGTTCATCATCAACGACATCACTATTGGAGGACACCCCGTCATCTCGACACAAAGCACGGAATTGGGTGGTTGCCATCACTGTTTCTTTCCTTAGGTTCGTATCCTCTCCCTTTTGCATTATTCCCTCTCTAGAGTTTGTTGGTGCAAAGGGAGACCGAAGGGGTGTCCGAACTGTCGACCTCTTCGCACCTTGGCCCTTTTCTGTTTTGGCTCCGGACAACCTCGCCGCAACCTGAACTCTCTCGACGCAACGGCCATGGTGGCCAGCCCGAGACCTCTCGTGCTCACCCTTTCGTTGCTGCTTTTGTTTTGCACGTCCTGTTCCCTGCGTTCTCTCCCTCACGACGACTTGTCAGCGAATCTCTTGCTCGGCAACTAACACGATGTCCTCGATAGTGTTTCGACGTTCCCTTTATCTTCGATCCTAGTTCTTTCTACGTTGTCTTGCCGGCTCTTTTGCAACGTGGTGCATCTCTAGGCGCCTCACGGAGAATTCGGCACTTTTATTGCACGACGGACCTCGATTGCATAAAACATTTGATTTGCGAACGCGAATTTTGAGGTCACCAAGTCGTCCAAAATCGACACGAAAACCCACTATAGACGACAACCCCTACGCTCTATGGCTCAGGCATCTCAGTAGATCTCGATCGCACCTCTCCCCTTCGAGATCTCTTTCCGACTCTTCGGCTCTGGAAATACCCCTGTCTGGTGTGACAGTCGTTCCGCCTTTCTTGCTCACTTCCAGCTGCTTGAAGCAGTACAATCTTCATCTCCATCTTCTCGACTAAGACCAACCAACGAATCTATTCAGTCAATATGGCTGGAGGTGTTTGTGCCGTGCTCGACTACGATGTCGATCTTATGGCCGACTATGTTGCTGAGATGGCAACCCGTGTGGTGATGCCGCGCAGTGTGGTCAATCAGTCTTTCCGGAAATACGTTTCCCAGATTCTGGCCTCAACCCGACTCCCACGAACCACTATTCTGCTCGGCCTCAACTACCTTGCCAAGCGGATCAACTTGATGGCCAGCGGAGCCGTCCAGAACGAGGGCGAAATTTGGCGCCTGCTCACCATCGGTTTGCTGCTTGGCAGCAAGTTCTTGGACGACAACACGTTCCAAAACAAGTCCTGGTCCGAAGTCAGCGGCATTCCAGTACATGAACTTAACACTATGGAAAATGAGTGGCTCATTTCCATGAATTGGAACCTCTATGTCAATCTTGACGAGAGCAAGGATTTCACCGCATGGCTTGACAACTGGGCCGAGTGGAAGTTGACCAAGAAGCGTGAGCAGCAACAGCAGGCGAACCGCGAGCGCTTGGCCGCTCTTACTCCTCTGGACACCGATGTTGGCCGTCGCAACAACAACATGCACATGTACTCCACCTGGCACCAGCAGCAAGTTGCTGAATACGAGCGGTTGTCGAACCTCAAGCGTACCCAAACCGCACCAATCTCCTCGTACCGCCCTGAGCAAGCTTCTTGGAATTACATGTGGCAGCAACCAGGGCCGGCTGCTCCGTTGACGCCTCCTGACTCCGGATACGGCACCCCCGAGCACACCAACTCGGCCACCTCGGCGAACTCGCACTACACCGAGTGGTTTGACCGCGCCATTGTCGGAGGCTGCAACTCGTCAAGACCCTATCAGCAGCCTCCTCCATACAACAATGGATACCGCAACAACGGTCACTCTGCACGAACCCCTGTTAACTACGGAGCTTTCTACAACTACGGCCACAATATCTGGGAACACGCAAGCACTGCCGACTGCAACTGCGCCAACTGCGTTGCAGTGCACAGCAAGCCGTCAGCCTACTTCCCTACACATGCCTACGGCCAGCCCGTTATGGGTTAAATTGGCCGAACCGACTGTACGATACCTTGCTGTGGGCGTTTGTTGGCTGCCTCGTTTTGAGCAGGGCATTTCGAGGCGCAATCTGTTATTCCACTGCGTCATCTGCTAGGACACGGTTTTTTTTTTGGTTTTTTTTTTCGGAACTTTGGAGAATCGATACATTGCATTCAGATACCCCAAATGGCGACAGGATGGAAAATCTTTTTCGATAAACCGACTCGTCTTCCTCGCGCTAGCTCAACTTTTATTGCTCCCTTCGACGGGGTCCATCGAAAGAGACCATCCACAGGTGTTATATTTTTTCTCAGCACCGGTCGTCCTTAATTAATGACCTTTCACTTTCGGTATACGGTTTCACACTATTTCATACAACGGCGTTTTGGATTCACAAATCCCTTTTTCCTTCTTTCTTTTTTGTTTTTTTCTTTGGCCAGACCTATAGACTCGCGATTACGCTTTCCCTTGGTGCCAGCAACGAATTTGCCATGGCGATTGCTGCATGCTCTTTCGCATGCCAACATGATTGGGGAGGATAGCTTGTCTCTGACCTGGCGGCTATCTGTTCCTTCAATTTTCGGAATGGGTTCGCTCGTTCTAATTTCCTCTTGAAAAAAATACCCCGGTGGAACGCTTGTACGCCTAGCGCAACATACCTAGGCTTTTCCTTGGATGTCGGTTTTTGGCATGATGCCAACTCTGACGGATTATGTGGCACATTTTTCTTTCACGATACAAAAGTTTTCGGTTCCGGTACATATTTGGTGCGATTTCAAAGGAGGTTTTGACTTTTTGCTCTTTTTGTGGGATTCGGGGTACACAACGTTTAAAAGTTTGGACTTGAGTGGTCCTCAGTTTATGGGTTTTCTTTTGTCGGGTTCAAAACGGGGAGGTCTTGTTGCTCTGCTCTTCTTTTTTCTTGTGTTTTTACTGTTACGTTACATCTTTTTTCCATTCTTGGTCAGCTGCCACCTGCCATGGGTTTCCTCTCTAGGGATTCTGGAGGACCAGCTCGGCACTCGTTTGGTTCCGCAAGGGATGATGTTAGAAGGTGGTGTTCAAATTTGGGGGTTTACTGGCATTTCAAGGGTAGAGAAGAGAATGGCTTGGGGACAAACTGGGTGTTTTTTCTTGCTGTTTAATTCTTTGGGTGTTCTTCAGAGGGGATCGAGAGGATTTCTGATTCACTTTTCTTTCTCAAACTCATGACTTGATGAGGTGTGAAGGGACGACTTGAGGGAAAATTGGGAGGGCTAGTCGAGATTGGAACGTCAGGGATAAAGAATATTGGACTGACATTGAAAGCTGGATGGGGCACACAAAGGTAAAATTTTTGGTTGTCTGGTGGGACAAAACATAGGCAAATATGGCTGGTCAAAACTTGTGTCAGATGGGACTTGGTTGTCTCTTCTGGATTGCGAAGCCAGCGTTGACCATGCATGACGAAATGGTCCCCGAATTGTTTCCAAGCCCACCACAATGGCACCTAAGATAAAAAATAAATAAAGATAAAATTACGTGCACAAACACAGCTGTTCCATGATTGCGTGTCAACTTGATCTTTGTGATGTTGACTTCCAAGGGGGTGACACCGAGTTGCTGAAGACACTCTTTGCCCAGCTGGCAGACAGCTGTCGGAGTCTGGTAAGCATTGGCAGCGTTTAAGCTCAGTTCAATTGTTTCCTTCTCATCAACCAACCTATCACGACCACTGGATGCAACCACGATCGTTTCCAAATATCGAGCGAGCACGGAGGATTGACTGCATATTATTCTATCGCTAATTACTTGTCGGGGTTTCTTGAAATTGGGCTAAACAATCCAAAATTTTTTTTTTTGTGTCCTTCACAGACCACACCCAACACGACACATCGAATCCTCCAAATCAGAACCCCCAACCATCATCACACCTACCAACCCACACGATTTTGCAATCTTTCTCTTACCTCGTCTCAAACTACTGCTCAAAACTGTCTCATTCAATCCAGGATAAATAAATAAAATGTCACGCTTCGTTTCAGCAGGCGCCATAGACGCCACTACGGGGGAAGCCGTCACTTCTTCTACTTCTTCTGCCTCCACCTCTGTCAACCCAGACCCAAAATCATCAGAATGGGCAGCCGTAACGGCGCAGTTAGAGTCGGACAGAAAAAGGAGAGAAGAAGCCCGCGTGGCAGCAGCCTCTGGGCAACAAGAAAAAAGTCTGTACGAGGTCTTGCAGGCGAACAAAGCGGCCAAGCAGGCCGCGTTTGAAGAGGCGAGCAAGTTGAAGAATCAGTTTAGGGCTCTGGACGATGACGAGATTGAGTTTTTGGATGAGGTCAGGGTGAAGAAGAGGGAGGAAGAAGAAAAGAGGAGGAGGGAGGTCGAGGAGGGGTTGAGGAAGTTTAGGGAGGGGAAGGGTGGAAAGGACGGAAAGGACGGAGGTGGGAGGACTGATAGTGAGGAGGAGGAGGAGGCGGTGGATGTGGGGGTTAGTTTCGAGGTTTTGGGGAGGAAGAGGGTTAGAGTTGGTGGCGGCGGTGGTGGTGGAGGGAAGAGGGCAAAAGGGTTGGGGATTAAGAGGAAGGAATCCACTGGTGATGGGGAGAAGGAAGAGGGCAAGAAGATTGAAGCGAAGGGTGAGGGCAGAGAGGTAACTTCAACTGCGGCTCCAACTATAGAACCGCCATCGGCGCCAGCACCCGTGAAGGCACCAGTTGTCGAGGCAAGGAAACCTGCGGGAGGACTCTTGGTCGATTATGGCTCGGATGATGACGACTGAACCGCCGAAGAAAGCACTTCCCTCCCCAATTTGTTGGGACTTGGGTTGAGCTTGTATCCGAGGAGATACCCTTTCTTGCATACGTCACCTGGACCCTGAGTAAACAATAGTATCACAACATGACCATACTCGTGGTATCACCACGTGTGTTTCCGTGTCTGGGGATGCGACATGCCACAGGGACCTTGGACAGACATGGAGCACCCCGAAGAGAGACCCTTACCCAGGCACATACCGATAGCGGTGAGGGCGGGTGAGAGAGTTAGCTGCCAAGGGGAATCGAGTACCTAAGTTGTAAGTGACACAGCTACCTTAACCTGCCTCCGTGGTTGTTAGGGCAGACCCAGCTCTCACAAAAGACACATGTTTCCCAGCCACATGATTTGGATTTTGTAGTCCCTCAACCATTTTATGTGTGTGTATCAAAGCGGAGTGCTCATTATGTTTAATCCAAGGGCATGTGATGACTGTCCCCTGATCTTTCTCTGTACTTTGCCGCCCATCTTCCCAGAAATCTACACGTCCATCCATCCATCCATCCACCCCCCGCCCATTTTATGTCATGGTACTATAGTATACAGACAAAAGCTCCCTCCCATAAACTCAATCGACATGTTGTACAGGAAGGCTTTCCAACCAAGGTGGTAATACATGCATCATCCTTCATTCCGTCCTTTTCAAACTCCAGCCAGCTACAATGCTTTCAATGCACTTTCCCTTTCTCTCGTAACCCAACTTTACTCCACATCACTGTCAACGAGAGGAGTAGGCTTCTTCTTCTCGAACTTGCCTGCACCCCACCTGTAGAGTGACCGCAAGCTTCCCTTTGTCCAACCTTCAATCTCCTCCTCTGGGACCACAATGTTGGCGATCCTTGTCTCCTCAGCGGGAGTGAGCTCAAAGCGACGCATGCGATGAGCAATGCGCGAGTCCATAACAATAGGCTTGGAGAGAATCTTCTCGGTAATCTCAGCAGCCTCCTTGTCCTTGGGATCGTCCTCCTTCCAAATCTTCTTGACCCAGTCCTTCTCTTCCCATGCGAGCTCCTTCTCCTGCTCGTATTTGAATCGAGGCTCGCCGCTTTCGTCGGCGCCGGTGCTGGATGGGAGCTCGCGAAATTCGCGATAGTGGGCGAGGCAGACGGAGGCGACCTCACGGCCGATGTCATCGGCAAGTTTCCGGCGGTTGAAGAAGCGAACCATGCGGGTTGGAGTGTTGAGGAAACCGAGGAGGTGAGGTTCGCGGACGGTAGCAGTTGGGTTAAACTCGTTGGGGATTTCAGCAGGAAGGGAGGCCATAGCGTAGTCGGCGGTAGTGTTGTATGGTTTAGGTTGGGGAGGGCGCTTAGGCTTCTTCTCCTCTTCGGCCTTCTCTTCTTCAGCGGGCTTGTCTTCTGAGCTACCCTCTGCTGTCACCGCAGGGACGACAGGTTCTGGCTCGGGCACCTTGGGAAGAGTAAGAGGGCCTAGCCAGCCCTCGTGCAAGCCCCTGAGATACTCCTTCCATGCGTGACGTCCAATGACAATATCACCCCGTATGCCATCGTACTCCTTGATTCCTCGGCTCTCACGGAAAGCTTGCATAATCTCCTCCTTTGTGGGCTGTTTGTCAGACTGCTCTTCCTCGGGGTTACCCTCTTGCTCGCGACGGGCCCTGCGCACGCGCTCGGCGGTATATGCCCTCACGTCACCCTCCCGTCTGCCCTGAACAAATTCCCAGTCCAGACCGCTTGCAGCCAAGATTGGCTTGACATATTCTGTGTAGTGATCCTGGGCAGTGCGAAGACCGTCGCCGGGCGGGCTGGAGAGGTAGATGGTGAGCTTGCGTGGCTGGCCGAGACCGTAATGCTCGGTGAGTGGTTCCTTTGCTAGATGCTCAACGGCATGTCTCCATTTTGCGATGTTCCTCTTCTTTTCCCTTCTATCGTAGATAATTCCTGCTGTAATCGCACCAGAGATGGTCCAAAATATCATCCAGTTACGGGACGGAAGCTTCTTGGGAAGCGCTGGGAGGCCGAGCATGCGCAATGCTGGGTTTCTTGGAGGGAGTTTTGATGCCTGTGGGTAGGCGACACAGATTGGTCAGAAAAATGGGATTGACATGATAATTGGGTCTAGATATATATCATACCGCCTCAGTAGCAGGAGCCGCACCGGCCGCGGGAGCAGCCGACGCAGAACTGGCCGTGGTCGAAGCCGGATCGGCCATGGTGGTGTTTGTGTTTCTGGTGAATGAATTTCTGAGCTTCCGTCGAGGTAGGTCAAGCAGCACTACCAGCGCATTCGGCTTGCCAGAGCCCCGTTTGAGGCTTACCGGCTTGAGAGGAAGGTCTATGAGCTTCGCCACCTCGAAGACAAGAGAAAGTGGCACAGGGTGATGCTGGTTGTGAGTCCAGGTTGTGTATGCTGTCACTGCTGGATCGCAGCTCCAAGGTCAAATTTCCAGAGGGACCGTTGCTTATCGCAGCTGCGCCAATGACCGATAACTGATTTCAAGGCGCACGTGCCATCAGATTGAGTTCACTGGTTGCTGGTCATCAAGGTCAAAGAGCCAACCACAAACCACTTTTTTCACCGAGGTGTTCAGTTTGAAGTTTATTTCATTTTATTATATTTGAATTCCTTTCTCTTAGGTGTCCAGACACTCCCCCCCCCAAAAAAAAAGAAAAAAAAAAAAAAAAAGACCAAAGACAAAAGAAAAAAAACCGGTCTCAGTCTGGATTGGTTTTTTCAAGACTTACAGAGTGGTCGGGATCCCGGGTCAAGTCCTATCCTCAAGAACTTGATTGACATTCTTCCATAAAAAAAAGTTCCAAAACTCCCGAAATGGAGGGGCACCGGTGATGCGGCCCGGGCAATATACATGAAGTACATATAGACGCACTGTGCATGCATCTTTTTCTCTTCTCCAATTCCCCAAATAGCTGCCTAACCCTGAGGCGGATGTTGTACCCAATTGTCAACAAGTGGTTCAAGGTAACCATATCTGCTGATCTCCTGAAGCAATGGTTTTGAGTGCTTAGACATCAAAACACAAACATATTGTTTTGGGACGGAATCCCCGTGACAATGACCAATGTGGGCATTGTTTCGAAACCTGGAGTAAACGCTTCAGGGGCATCAGACACGAGCCCCTGAATCCATGCTGAGAGGAGGATGAAATGGATGGATGCAGTGTCATGGCGTTAAACTTCCACACCAGCTGCTGCTCGCATTCGTCAAGCCCCACCTTCCACGTTTGATATTGGACAGCTTCCAAGTCTTGAAGGGGGTGCATCTGCCCAGATACCATATCCCCATTGCCAATTGGTGATAATAACTAAGCATCATCGATGATGGTCGTCTCGCACACTTCACTCCTCAGCGTGTTAGTGCCGGATAGCTCACTGTCAAGGATTCGCAGTTGTCGGCCCAAGCAGCGAACGATCCTGGACATTTCCATGTTACCTATTTCTTAGCGTCTAATACCCCTCTTTCTGGTATTCCTCAAACATCCAATAGTAACCATAACCGGATGGATGTCGTTGTGGTGAGGCACAGCTGAACACGAAAAAAAATAAAATCTTTCTTTTTCGAGCAACTCTCTCCAAGACGGGCCGTTATTTTGTTCTATTACTTCAACCACCACGCGAGCGTCCGCGTGGCTTCCACGTTTCTACAAGTCGATAAGATACATCGCTATTCCCAGTCCCTTCCCCACCTCACTGCACCAGCCAAGGCTTCTCAGGGTGCCAGTGGGTGCCTCCCAGGTCCCAACACAGTGCCACCACAGCACACCGGGTCCCGACCGACTTCCCCCAGACCCTTGTCCCGAGAAAAAGCACAAGTTCCCTTCAATCTGCGACCCCCTTTTGCGCACCACCTCCCGAACAGCATCCAGCTTGCGCCAGTCGACAGTTTTCCCGACCTGACATCCTGCAACCTGCAAGCCAGAGGGAGCACCCCAAACCCAAGCCCAAACCCAATCTCTACCCGTCCGCCCAGCACCCGATCGACCGACCGACTTCAGAAGCACAGCGGCAGTCCTCCGACCGACGAGTCGAGAACCTCTCAAGATGGATAACCAAGGCAATCGTCTGTACCTCAACTTTGGGAACAACAACGAGCGACTTTCCGCTTCTGACCGCACACAATATCCCACGACTCCTTCAACATTTCCCCAGCCCGTATTTCCTCCCTCTGGTCAGGCACCAAACCAAAACAGCGGTCTCCAGCCTCAGCAGGCCTATCAACAAGGCTACCAGCAGCAAGGAAACTACTACAATAATAACAACCCCAATAACCAGTATGCCCCTCAATATTCCTCCCAACTTTCTGCGCAGGCCGCCGAATACAATTCTCCCAGCCAAGGTTATGGACAGGCTCGGTCTAACACTCCCGGCACTAGCAATGACCCCAACACCGGACTGGCTCATCAGTTTTCCCATCAGAACCTAGGAGGTGCTGGCAGGGCGTCTCCGTATGGCGCCGGCCGTGGCCCTTCACCAGGGCAGCGTCCTCGCACAGCTGGCTCTCAGGGCCAGCAGCAGCCCGGCTATGGATCCTACCTGAACGCACCACCGCTCCCTGGCCAGCCCGGCTCCCAGCTCGAGTTTGCCCAGGCTCCTGAGCGGAATCCCGAGAAGTATGGCCCCAACGCGAACAACAACCAGAAGAAGTGCTCCCAATTGGCCTCGGATTTCTTCAAGGACAGTGTCAAGCGTGCTCGTGAGCGTAACCAAAGGTAGGCATCAGAAGTGGGAATCCCTGCAGGGATGAATATAGGCTGATGATATCGTTGTATAGACAGAGCGAGATGGAGCAGAAACTGGGCGAAACGACCGACCCCCGCCGTCGCGAATCTATCTGGGCCACGGGTGGAAGAAGGGAGGGTTCATACTTGCGTTTCCTGAGAACCAAGGACAAGCCCGAGAACTACAACACCATCAAGATTATCGGCAAGGGCGCTTTTGGTGAAGTCAAGCTTGTCCAGAAGAAGGCAGACGGCAAGGTTTATGCCATGAAGAGCTTGATCAAGTCGGAAATGTTCAAGAAGGATCAGCTCGCACACGTCCGTGCCGAGCGTGATATTCTTGCCGAGTCAGACAGCCCGTGGGTCGTCAAGCTGTACACAACTTTCCAGGACTCAAACTTCCTCTACATGCTCATGGAGTTCTTGCCGGGTGGTGATCTCATGACCATGCTGATCAAGTACGAGATCTTCTCGGAGGATATCACTCGGTTCTACATCGCTGAGATTGTTCTGGCCATTGAGGCCGTCCATAAGCTGGGGTTCATTCACAGAGATATCAAGCCGGACAACATTCTCCTCGACCGAGGTGGTCACGTTAAGCTGACAGATTTCGGCCTCTCGACTGGTTTCCACAAGCTCCACGACAACAACTACTACGCCCAGCTTCTTCAGAACAAGCCCACAAAGCCACGGGACAACAGAAACTCGATTGCGTTTGACCAGATCAACCTGACTGTCAGCAACCGTGCCCAGATCAACGACTGGAGACGCTCGAGGAGATTGATGGCCTACTCCACTGTCGGCACGCCTGATTACATTGCGCCCGAGATCTTCACAGGTCACGGTTACACATACGACTGCGATTGGTGGTCTTTGGGAACCATCATGTTCGAATGCTTGGTCGGCTGGCCTCCTTTCTGCGCTGAAGATAGCCACGACACCTACAGGAAGATTGTCAACTGGAGACAGTCATTGTACTTCCCTGACGATATCCAACTGGGTGTGGAGGCTGAGAATCTTATTAGAAGGTATGTGATCCTCGTGCTTTGTCTTGTCGGTTTCTCTGTGCTAACCATTTGTGCTCTAGTCTTATTTGCAACACTGAGAACCGTCTCGGGCGTGGCGGTGCTCACGAGATCAAGGGACACTCCTTCTTCCGTGGTGTTGAGTTCGACAGCTTGCGCCGTATCCGCGCGCCATTCGAGCCTCGCCTGAGTTCCAACATCGACACGACCTACTTCCCCACGGATGAGATCGACCAGACGGATAACGCCACGTTGATCAAGGCTCAACAGGCTGCTAGAGGCCCTGTTCAGCAAGAGGAAAGCCCAGAGATGAGCTTGCCCTTCATTGGTTACACGTTCAAGCGGTTCGATAACAACTTCCGGTGATCATGTATCCGAGAGACGTGCATTTTTGGCCATCAGGTTCATTGAACTGGAGGTGGGATCTTTTTTTCGTCGGTCTTGTTATCTTGTTTTTATCCGGAATGCTCCTCCCATCTGAAACTCGGTATGGACCGGTCCTCGATCAACGTTGTATATAGAACAGCACATTTGGCATGTGGCGGCATCATCAAAACAGAAAGAAAGCCGGGGAAGGGAGAAGAAACAGGGGAAGCCATAGAAGCGGTAGGAGTCGTTCATGTCATCACGCAGGCGGAAGGGATGAGAAATGTGCAAATATGAATGCTTCGCTCTCTGAGGCAGGGAAAGGAAGGATATTGCAGTTTATGGTCTTTTTTGATAAGTCGTTTGCTATATCGCGCTTCAAAGGACAGCCTGTGCGTCTCGTTGGTAACATTAATTGAACAACTGAATTTGAAGGAAACACACCTCACTCTGATCAATTTTGCAGTTTTCAGCGTGATTCATTTTTGACAGATACATCAACTGATCATCTGCCACTTAATTGAGCACAAAACAGCATGAACAGTTTGTATAACATTTAAAGGGTATCTAATCTCAGTCTCGTTGTTTATTCTGACATTTTTGTATGGGGGCATATTCTGGTTTGTGTTGCTGATTTTGAAAGTTAGCCACGGAGCCAAAGAAAAGTAGATAGTCCGTATGTTTGTGTGGCCTTACAATATGCTCAGCTGTATCTTCTTTTCACAGTCTCTTTCTCTCTCCACCGCATCATTTTTTTTTAAAGTGCTTTTCCTCTCTTCGGCCCGATTGATACCTTGCCATGTAGAGCGATGCATGTTGCACCTTCAACATCAAGTGCTGCTGATATCGGATATGGTATTGCCCTTTCTAACCCCCCCACGACTGCCTCCTCTTTTTGAATCCTCTCTCGTGTTTTGTGATCTCGACTGTTTCCATTCTATCTCCTCCCCGTCAACCCGGGCGCGGCACCAAACCGCTCCTCCCTCTCCGTCATGAACATGATCTGCACCCAATACTCCTTGCTATCCGGATCCCAAAACTCAAACTGCCTGTCCTCGCGCTTATCCAGCTCCCTGGCGGGGATCTTGAACCCGCACGTCTCGTACGGCTCAGCGGCCACAAGCAAGTACTGGAAATTCCTGTCGGGTTCCTCGACCTGCTGCGTGAACGAGCTCATCACCTGCCACTTGGGCGTCACGCCCGTGCCGATGTCTGGATATTGTAGTTGGAAAAGTAACCCCTGCTGTCTCGTGATGGGATCGCGCACTTTGGTGATTTTGTACCCCGGCCGGCCGATCTTGACCACGTTCCTGCGGGGACCTCCTGCTCCCAGACCCAGCGCGGCGAAACCGGCTCCGACGACGCCTATGGGCAGGCCGGTCTGGGGGTCGACTTCGCCTTTGCCTTCTTTTTGCTCTCGGGCTGCGCGGCGCGCGAGGTTGGTCTGGTGCTTCTTGCCCTGGGTGTGGGCGAGGTACGAACCGTCGTTCTGGTGGACGGTCAGGCAGAGGCGGCACTCGAAGGAGCCGAGGTGGTTCTTGAAGATGTAGGGGTCCTTGTCGAGGTCGATCTGCTCGAGGGCGAGCTTGCGGAGGCGCTCGCGGCGGTCGGCGTTTGTTGCGCTGTGGGAGGCGACGCCGCCGCCGCCGAATTTGGAGCCGGCTCGGTTTTGGTAGTCCATTCTTGAGGGGTTGTTATTGATGGGTTGTGGGATGAAATGTGAGTCCTTGGGGGATTTGTCGCGTTACGTGGTTGGAAAGTGTGTGGGTTTTTTGGTTGATGATGGCGGCGAGGCTGATGGTTGAATGTTTGATGCAGTCGCGAGTTTGGAGGCGCGAGAACCTGGAAGGCTAATGCCAAGGTTTTGGAAAATAATGACAGGGATTCAATTGGGAATGGGCTGGCAGCAGCTGATTGGCAGGTGGTGGGCCTCTGTTCACTTACAACCATGGAATCTGAGATGGAATTTGAATCGAGTTTCAAAGTATTATTATTCTGTCGATTGGTTTGAGCCTTCATTAGGCATACAAATGTATTTATTGTTCTCAAATTTACTGCTGATCTTAAACCCCTACGTACCAAGGCGCTCGCTTGTTGCAAGATGGTGTAGTTTTCGATTGTATCAGTGGTTTTCATCGGAGCATCCCCGCTGATCTCGACCTCGGCAGCGCTAGACTGCCCTGGAAGACAGCAATTCACGATCGGATGCGGGGGGAGCTCGGTAACTCCACAGCGGCTGGTGATGATGACAGGGAGACATCATCAACATCTTCAATGTACTTAACGAGAAGGTTCGGTTATTATTCTTATTGACATAGACATGAACCGGGCAGTCTTATTGCGCCGCGGTCTGCCCCGACTTCACTTGCGGGGACGGGGCGCCCTGCCGAGTGCAAGATGGTTTACCGTCTCGGCAACTCGCGGAACAGACTCAACCCTCCCTCTCGAGGGATACCGTGTGCTTGACATGACCAGAGTGCTTGCTGGGCCTTATTGCACGCAGATCCTCGGAGACCTCGGTGCAGAGGTGATCAAAGTTGAGCATCCAGTTCGAGGAGATGACACCAGGGCATGGGGTCCTCCGTATGCCAGTTACAAGGCTGGGTCATCTCAGGAGGGGCCTGGCGAGTCTGCATACTTTCTTGGGGTGCGTCACACCAGCTCTTTTGGTCAAGAGGAATGTGTAACTGACCGTCTTGTAGGTCAATCGCAACAAGAAGTCGTTAGCCTTGTCCTTCCAAGACCCTGCAGGAGTTGAGATCCTTCAGAAGCTTGCTGCCAAGTGCGATATCCTTGTTGAGAATTACATCCCAGGTTCTCTCAAGAAGTATGGCTTAGACTTCGACACGATCCACAAGATCAACCCTTCTCTTATCTATGCATCAATTACTGGATATGGTCAGACAGGGCCGTATTCACAACGAGCTGGATACGATGTAATGGTGGAAGCAGAGTTTGGCTTGATGCACATCACCGGCAGCCGGGATGGCCCGCCAGTAAAGGTTGGGGTGGCTGTGACGGACCTGATGACTGGTCTATACACAAGCAACAGCATTATGGCTGCGCTGCTTGGACGAGCAAAAACCGGAAAAGGGCAGCATATTGATGCTTGCTTGAGTGATGTTCAGACAGCTACACTGGCCAACATTGCCAGTAGTTGTCTGATCAGTGGAGAAGAGGACACAGGGAGATGGGGAACAGCTCATCGTATGTATTGCCAATTCACGACGAGACGCCACCTGCTAACACTGTTGCCAGCATCCATCGTACCATACAAGTCATTCGAAACCAAGGACGGCGATATCCTGTTTGGTGGTGGAAACGACCGTCTCTTCGGTATCCTGTGTGACGGCTTGGGACGACCGGAGTGGAAGGAGAATTTCAGATACAAGATCAATGCCTCCCGAGTAGCTCATCGAGATGAACTCGAGGCAGAGATTGAGAAGATTACAGTTACCAAGACAACCCAGGAATGGTTGGATATTTTTGAGGGCAAAGGTATGCCTTATGCCGCGGTAAACGATGTCTTGGCGACATTGAACCATGAGCACACCAAGGCGCGAGACATGGTTATTGAAGTAGAACACCCAGAGTGTGGCCCTTTGAAGCTTGTCAACACGCCTGTGAAATACTCCCATAGCAAACCACGGTTTCGAAGTCCTCCACCGACTTTGGGGCAGCACACAGATGAGATATTGGGGGAACATCTGGGGATGGAAAAGGGTCAAATAAACCAACTCAGGGAAAAGGGCGTTGTAAGGTAGATATAAATAACAAGCTAACTCTTCCGACCAAATATCTATTTCCTTAAAGGACAAAATTGTGTCGGTGATGATGTGTATAGCAGTGTAAGGCAGTATTATGGACGCAGGGTTAGGGTATATCACGTGGCTATCATGTGACTCTTCACCGCAAGGGCCTCAACGTCAAACCTTTGAATCGTGCTTTCCTTTGGAGCCTCGTTGCACCGACGAACTGAAGGTCCGAATCGTCCCAATTCTGAGACGGCATTTGCCCAACTCACTCAAACAATACCCAATCACCTTCCGAGTTGTTTGCCAACACTTGGTTTGGTTTGCACTCGCAACAAAAATCGTACGACCTTGAAAGCATACTTTGTCACTTTACCAAGACCACCATGGCCGACTCCGAACCCCCCAAAGCAAGCCCCAAAGAGCCACAGAAAGATGATCACAATGATGCGGCACCAGGGGCGCCAACATCCCGCCCGACAGCAAGCCCGGCTCCCGGCTCGGCACCATATATCCCACAGTTCACAGCGGCAACCCAAATGATTCTTAAAAGGATGAGGGGTGAACCCAGTAGCTTGAGCGCTGCTCTGTCACAGGCTTCTAGATCGCCAGTTGTGACATCGAGCATACCTTCGGCGACGTTTGAGGATGTCAGGCGTAGGCTTGTCATGGGCATGAACACGTCGACCCAGATGACGATGCAGCTGCCAGCAGCACCACTGGTAGTCCGGTCGCCCTCTGTTACTGTCTCGACTTCGGTAGCACCAAAATCACAGCCGATGAGCGCAATCATGAAGGTCACAAGCGGGCTCACATCTTCGGCGAAGAACACCCCCACAAAGCCTGTTGCAGCCAAAGCCCCAGTGGCGGATAAAAAGATCAAGAAAGTCAAGGGAAACACAGGGCGCTCTATTCTAAAGCGACGTCCAAAGGGATCTGGAGAAGACGAGGAGAGCGTTTCCAGTCTCTCAGGAACAGAGACAGATGGCCACCTGCCTACCCCAGAGAGCACCACGCCGGTACCCTTGACTATGACAAAGTCCGGAAGGCAGATTCTGAAGCCAGACTCCTACGATCCGGCTGCTATGGATGCTGCAACGAAGAAGCGAGTTCACTACGGGAAGCGGACGGTCGAGCAAGCCCTCTGCAGGAAGTGCTCGCGAATGCACAGTCCAGCGACAAACCAGATGGTGTTTTGTGATGGATGTAATGAGGGATGGCACCAGTACTGCCACGATCCCTTCATCCCTGACGAGATCGTCCAGGACCTCTCCAAAGGCTGGTTTTGCACCGAGTGCTCCGCGAAGCGAGAGAGGCAGCTCGTCAAGAAGCAGAAGGTTGCTGATCTACCGAGACCAAAGGAGAGCTGGGCTTCCAAAAGCATCCATCAGAAGAAAGCATACCTGGGCACCCTTTCCCAACAGGAATTGGTTGGTCTATTAATGACGAGCCTTGAGTTGCATCCTGACCTGCCTATCTTCCCCGCCTCTGCGGTAGATACGGGCATGACCGCTCAGGGAGCGCCGCGCTCGATATTTGCCGGAACGACGACCGAGGGTTTGTTCACCAGATCTGAGGCCAACCCGACCGGGCAGCTCAATTATGTACGTAAGATACAGCCAAACGGCAGTCGGTCTGGTTCAGGGAAGGGAGGTAAAGGCTTGAAGGGCCAGAAAGAGGAGAGCTACGAGAGGGCCATCAATGTGGAGGACGAGGAATCTGATCCGTTGACCATCTTGTGGCCGAAGCCGGGGATGGGATTGTACAGCAGGTTACCGCCTGATACGGAGGACGCGCATCATTTGGCGGACGATGATGATTACGAGGCTTTTAGTGTCATCACGTTTGATGATCGGGGGAGGAAGCTGGAGGAGAATGGAATGAAGGTGTAATGCGTCGGAATGAGAGCGGCAAGACAATTTTGATAGTCAAAAGGAGCTGTTTGGATTTACTGTACTGTGCTTATAGAGCGCTGATTGAGGATTGAAGAATACTTCATGGGAAGTTTGCATTATAATTTGAGCGAGAGGGCATTCGGGTATTTTTACATCTTGGTTCAACATTGAGTGCGGCTGCTGTTAATCAGGGGCATGATGTCCCAAACTGAACAAACACCATCAGAACTGCTGCGCATCTGGAGAAGGGGAGTCAGCACACTGGTCCTCCACGACCTGAAATGGAACCTCAAACTTACGCCGCAGTGATTCCCAGAGCCTCATATGGCTTTGTGACCATGATCGACGACATGACCACAAGCAAGACAAAGACAAAGACCGTTATGACAGCGAGCTTTAACTTGAGCTTCTCCAGCGCTTGGAGTGTCCATATCGGCACGATGAACATCACCGCACCAAGGAAAACAATAATCCCCGAAGAGAACTTGTCCATCCGTTTGTCCGAGTAGTATGCCAACTGACCGACGTCGTATATTGCCACGTCTTCCTCTCGATGCTTCCATATTGGAAGCGTTCGGAGCCAGAGAGAATTGTCAACGATGTCGCGCAGAGATGTCTTCTCCTTGTGCGCAACAGAGATGAGGTCTTTGTTGTTTTCAAGGTATTTTGCTCTTCTGCTGAGATGGCTCGGTACTCGTGGTTATAGTGCCAGTTTCGGATGCTTTTGACGTTCCGTTTGGGGGCTTGAGGGAGGTTGCGAAGGTGGTACTGCTGAATGACGAAGTCGTCTGTTGGGGCTTAGAGCTCTGGAGAGTTTTAAGGGAAAGCTGCGAGAGAGAACAACTGACTGTATTGTTTGAGCTTCTCAGCCATCATCTCCAGTACCTCGGCGCGATCGTCCTCATCACCGCGAAAGGTCCCGTTATTTACATCCTCAAAGCTCTTGTCGCCGTTTGCTCGACTGCACTAAAACAAAACTCGGACCAACTCCAACACTTCATTGAAGAGTCTAACACGAAGCATTCTGGGCACAAGATATGCATATATCTCGACTTTTTGGGAATAGATGTAAGGAGGAAGGATGACTCGGCAGCATGGTCCCTACCGTCCCCTGAACCAAACATGTCGGTGTCCGCCGGTAACAACGGCACCGGCTCGAGCCCGAACGCTTCTGCTTCACGCTCCATCCTTCGCGTTTGTTCGTGAGTAGGCCCGTCTGAGCCCATCGTGTAGAACATAAGGGAGCACCTACTGACCAGACTAGTTCGTGCGGCTATAATCCACAAAAGCTTCGGGTTACGAGGCGAGTTCCAAAAAGGTCAAACATTCCAAGCAGCAGACTTTCTGGGACGAACCGAGATTGCCAGAAACGCAATGAACGGAAGGAAAAGGAGGAGAAAGATGAGGAAAATAAAAGGCAACCGGATGATGATCATTTTGGAGTTAGTTTGGCCTGCGAGACGGAAGTAGGTAGTGATTATCACCTCCTTGAACTGCCAAAGCTTGAAGAAGCAGCAGCGAGTTATGGAGAGCCTGAGGTGTGTTGAGAACGTGATGTTGCTTACTATCGCTGCACACGGCGCTGTTAACTTATTTATTGCTATTACGCTCTATCAAGATTTGTAGTTCACATACCCGTATTCGTGTCTACTACCATGCACCGTAATTAGTAGTATAATATGTATCTGTTGGGGGCTTTCCCCGCCCATTCCTCTTCTCCTATTTTACCTGGTAAATGTGTCCAATTGCTGGAATGCACTCTACTTTCTTGATAGGCTTACTCTACTTTCATCAACGCCTGTTTATTATTTATGAATGGCTTATTTACCTTTAAGGTGGTCTCTATTTTTCCACGACACATCTTTGCAGATTGCGGCAAGACTCGTTCATACTCAGGGAGGCCTGCCTATGACAACTTGGTCACACGCCAACAAGCGTCCAACCTGTATATTGTATGCAACGCTCATTTACGCCGGAAACTTGTGTGTCTCAAACTTCACTATCTTTCCATTCCCCATGAGATCAACAAAGATACATAATTATATTATAACCAAAGTCTTTCCGATGGTAGAAAGTCAAAATTTGGACCTTGGAAGAATTGATAAAAGATGTAGCAAGAGTTTGATTGGATAAACCCACAGCTCCGCGGTTATTTTAACGTCACGGTGTGGGAAGTGACATCTTACGTCATCTTACACAACTTCGAGACTCTGTTGTTTGTTTACTTGGGTGGGACTGCCCCTGCGCCGGCGGCCTGTGTAGCTGAGGATAATGAATGCTAGCGTGTTTGAGTTTCCGTAAGGAATATGGGTTATATCAAACCTTGCACACACAGAAGTTGGATAGAAGACACTGATTCGATAGTAATATATCCTTAGCAACGGAGTCATCATGCTGTCAACCTGCAGCGAGAGTAAAGCATTGGAGTATGTATCCAAGGGAGACAGCGATGTGAGTGCAGAGATTAGTTATATCAGAAAAGAACATAATTGCACGTGAAAGCCTTGTGTCATCTCGAACTGTGCGACTCTTGTGTTTGTTTACTCGTGTGGGTCCGCCCCCTTTCCCCTGAATTGTGGAGTGGGACCCACCCCCGTTTCCCTCCTCCATTGAGGCCACCTCCGACCACATAACATACGCGCAAATCCCCTACAATATCTTTTTAGGATCTCTTTTAGATCAGGAAGTATGCTACTTGACTCGTAGGGTGGGGTTGGTAGTTGACTTTGTTCCCAACCAATGCCAAAATCACTGTTTCACAGTCACACATTCCAAGTTCACAAGACGAGTCATTAATAGATATTTGCGGCTGCGAGTTGGATGCGTGACGATTTGGTTCGGACACCCCGCCTTGAGGAGAAAGAGGTGTAGTTTTGGTTCGACGAACTGAGGCTAGCTGGAGTTTTGAGTTTACAAATTTTAGATTTGGGAAAAGCCGAAGGAGCAGCAGCAGAGGGAAAAAGAGAACTAGCTTCAAACACGGATCTCGAGAAAACGCCAACAGCTATCGCGTACGACAACCAGACCACCGTCCTCTGGGGATATGCTATCCCCCAAGGCCTGGATCAATTGAAGTGGTTCAAGCTTCTCTTGATTGACGACCGAGATCTTCCTGAGGATGTCCGCGCCTCTGCCGTAAGTTCTAGAGCACAAGAGGAGCACCTAACAATTATTTTCTCAGGATGACACTGTGGAGTCCGACAAACGTGTGTGCCACGAATGCTACCGAGACTACGAGGCCGATGAGACGGGAAAGAGTACGATCACGAGTGATATATACACGTCGGTGTCGCCCACACCTTTGAAGCGCGGCGCAGATAATAGCGTACGCAAACTGTGCACGATCACCTGGGAAACACGGGTAGATATCGCCTCACTACCAACATGGACCAACTCCTTTGGTATATTCTTTCACCGACTCGATTTTGTTGTCCAGATGACGACCAGTGGCGGGTTCCCCGACTTTGCCATTTATCATCAGGGGAAGCGGCAGGGTTCCAGACACGTCGTCGTGGATTTGGAGTGAAAATAAACTTTGAAGCTTCCAACACTTTTTCGCAAGAACAAAGCATTATCTAGCTTCAAGGTTCATAACCCGAACGGACTCGGAGCGACTCTGATATTCAAGGAGAAATATCGACCAAAACATCCCTACAGAATCTTACACACTGCAGCCTTTCCCACCTCAATTTTTTTTTCTTTGGATAATTACCTTTTGATTCGAGCAAGTAAACATATATATATATATATAATAAATTAACTAGCTTATGTATGTTAATGTTCAAAATAAAGCGATGATATTTACAAAAATTGTTTGCACTTTCACAAAAGAAACCTCATCAAAATGAATGTGTCTGTGGCCGAGCACCCTGGCCCTATCAATCCCCAGTCGAGCAAGTATGCAAGTAAGTGTGCGTTGGAGGACTCTGCATGTTTGCAAGCTGATGTGTGAAAAAGCTGGAAGAGCCAAATTCACACGCCAACAAAGCTGCTGCGGGGCGCCTCATCTCTTCGTGTGCAACTTAAAGCATCATGGCGCCGAAAGCAACAGCAACGAGAGCTGCCACCATGGATCCAACCCGATGAACACCAGCAGCAGCCGCGGATTCGGGAGCATCAGATTGGGTCGAAGCAGAGCTAGCACCCGTCACCGCACTTCCAGACCCAGTAGGCTCCGCGCTTCCACTACCACCACCAGTTCCCGTAGCACTTGGAACACCAACACTCGTGCTGGTGCTGACAACCTCAACAGGCTTAGGCTTGTAGGGATCAGCCAGATTCAACACAAAAGTGGCGTTGACATTGCTAGACTTATCCTTGAAGTTCTCATAGGAAGCCCGGCTCTCGGTAGAGTTATCCCTGAGCGCGGTGCAAGCCTCAAACATGGCATTGCCGGCGCAGATCTGGGTACCGTCGCTGCTGACGCTGCCGCCGGCGTTGGTGCAGGAAACCATGAGCTGGGAGAGGGTGGAAGACATGGCGTCGAAGAAGTCGTTGTCGCTGTTGTAGCTCAGGCAGGCGCGGCAGTTGTGGATCGAGCCGTACCACGCGTCCGGCTCCGAGTTGGGGATGCAGGCGCACTTCCTCACGTCGTTTTGGTTGCTTCTTTGGCATTTGAGCATCACGGCCGTGATGGGGTCGCAGGGGGTGCAGAGGGTGACCTTGTCGGGCCCGTCGGCGACGTCTGGGATTTTGTTTTGGGAGGGTTGGCCGGGGCCGCCGGCGAGGACGAGGGATGGGAGGAGGAGGGCGGCGGCCGCGACGAGGTTTGAGTGAATGTGCATTTTGTAAATATTTTTGTAATAAATGAGTGACTGAAGCTGAAGAGCTTGATTGAAAAATAATCAAAAATGAGTGTGGTTGTTTTTTTTGTTTTTGTGAAGGAGTGAAAAATTGTTGAGGAAGGAAGGTGTGGTGGCTGGTTTTTGATATGTGACCCGTGATTTGGTTTTTGAACAGGGGTTCTCAAAATTAGTAATTATAGGGGCGCGTCGCATTGACTCCATTTTATTAGGCAGCTTTTGCCACTAACCACGGACTCCGGACCGGAACGGGCTGAAGCTTGGCATTAAAGGGAAATATATCCGGAATTCTAAAGAAAAACTATCCTTGTGTTGATCCACCATCCTTTCATGACATTGGATTGTATTCCAAGCCCTTCTTTGATGGGGTCTAAATATGTCAGTTCCGCCATCTCTTTCACTCCAAGACTTTGGTAGTCGTGTTCAATCATAATCCAACACGTTCTGGGAGCTGATATTTATCCCAAAGGATTGCGGAACGATGTAGTCTCAGATCTCAGCCAGTTTCCACGTGACGAGCGGTACCCGATTTCCTGTGTCCCCGCAGCACTTCGAGGTCGGGCGGCTGTTGCCGTGCACGCACGTACCCTCACTGCACTCGCTCAATGGCTGCCCCGGGTTGTGGTCTGCTTGAAGCGCTTAGAAAATGCCCAGAATTTTTCCGGGAGTTGCCCGACGATATCTTAGAAAGCGAGTACGACATCTTGGAAAGCGAGTGGGAGCGCGAGGTGCCACCGGTCCTGCTTCCGAGATGGACGATTCTCGACTCATGCGCTGCAAGCGGCTGCCAGCTTTGCATCATTCTCCTGCCTGGAACGGAACGACGATCCCGGCACTTGTCCAAGCCTCTTACTCCCACCACGGACGAATGTCGGCTCGTCCGTCAGCCGAACGACTACCTGACACTTTTCTGTGGATTACAAAAACTCTCGTGGAAGCAGTTCTACAGAGTCCCGCAAGAATGGCGTATGTCTTGGAGCTTGGAGAGTGGAGAGTGGGCAGCCGCAACTGGCCAGCTTGTGTTCTAACTTTGGTTCCACAGAATCTGTTCCTCCCGCAAGACTAAAACAACCAGCTCCCGAGATCGACTTTATTCGAAACTGGGCCGATATTTGCTGTCGAAGCCACGATATGTGTCGAAAGTCTGTTCGTCGCGAGGACTACCCTAGAATGTTGCTGGATGTTGGAGTGACGGCATTTGCGAGTTCCAAGACTGAGTTGGCCGACATACGGCTGATTTACTCTAAAGATGTCCTTGAGCCTGTAAAATGGGTCGCGTTGAGCCATTGCTGGGGGCCGCCATCACTTCGTCCCATTCTCACCACCAAGGATACCTTATCCGAGAGATGCCGCCGGATTCCCTTTTCGTCCCTCTCACTCACCTTCCAAGATGCCACTCGGTTGACTAGACAGCTTGGATATCGCTATCTGTGGATTGATTCTCTCTGCATTATCCAGGACGAGATCAGCGACTGGGAGAACGAAGCGAAAAGAATGGCTATGATCTATGAGGGCGCCGAACTAACTCTGTGTGCTCTCAGCTCTGAAAACAGCAACCAAGGCTGTCGAACGAACGGGACAGGGTTAGTTTCGAGCCCGCGTGACTCTCACGCTGATTCTGGGGATTTCGATATTGCTCCCGGGATCAGAATCCGATTGTTCAATAAGGGCTGGCCACGGAACTGGGATGATGAGTCTGGTCATGTTACGGAACCGTATCAGGTTGCCGTTCAAAGAAAACGCAACCCCCTGAAGTCACGCGCCTGGGCTTTGCAAGAGCGCCAACTGTCAAGAAGAAAGGTCCTTTTCTCCCAAGGAATGCTACTTTGGGAGTGCGAGACAATCAAGGGATCAGAAGAGATGCCCTGGAAGAAATACGGGTTGAATGCCAGGCCAGCTTCTCAGCCCCTGCCCATCCTTTTAGATGCTCAGGAGAACTTTGACTGGGATGGGCCGGCTCAAATACGCGATAGGTGGTATCTTCTCATCGACGATTACACCTCCCGGTTACTCACCAAGGAAAGTGACAAGCTCGTCGCCATGGCTGGATTGGAAGAGAGGTTTCGGACGTTGCTTGGTCCGTCTGCTAATTGTATGGCCGGTCTCTGGGATGTTCATATGCCGGCATGTTTGCTGTGGCAGATATTCACCACGGACGTGCCGGTTCGTAGGCCAACTGGCTTCTCGGCTCCATCTTGGTCTTGGGCATCTCTGGGCAGCGCCGTCTCCTATCGAAATCAGAGGACCAAGCCCCAATCCAAGTATGTCATCAAACACTCTGCAACATTTCTCTCAGCCTCATATCAACCGGGCCGGAAAACCGGAGGACTTGGCATAAAACTGCGCGCAGCCATCGGCTCGGTTAGGTTCTTGCCCTTGCCACCTCCCGAAGCATACAACAATTTGGAATGGCGGAAAGACATGTACACGCTCATATCAGACGAGCTGGACGACCGGCAACCTATACTGGGCGCACTTTTTCCAGACGTCAAAACAGAACTGGAGGGCCTGAACCGGGTGTTTTGTATCGCGATCCAAGACGATCCCTCGCAAGCACACGACTGTTACAGACACTGGATGCCCAGCAGCGGTCGTCCCGGTGCCATTGGATCTATGGGTGATCCTGAACTGGTGATGGGTCTCGCAGTTTTGGAAGTAAAACCTGGCACATACCGACGGGTTGGAATGGTGCGATGGGTTGTGCCTTGTGTTTTTGAAGGGGCAGAGCCGCAGGATATCGTGCTTGTGTGACGGGCTTGGATCCGGGATATTCGTCAGGTTCCCAGACTCTGAGTCATATTTTCCGCAGTCTTTCTGATTATTTGTGGTTGCGGGAGGAGCCTTTTATTATCATTCGTTGTTAGTCCCACACACACACAAACCCGCCACGGCTGCTCACACAGAAATCCCTTTTGCAGATTTGTTCCTATTACGCATAGTACCTAAAAATGATTGACATGGGGTTTTGTTACTGTGCACAAAACTTGCGTTAATATCCAACGTTTAAAACTACCTATGTAGGTAACTACGCATGATAAGAACCTTGTTTTACAAACTTCCGACATAAGTTAGGCATACCATTGATATTGAAATACCGTCATATGCCTTTGTTCGTGGCGTTCCGTAATTAGTCATCCTCCGGATGAGCGTGTGTGTCTCTCGAGATGTAACTTGAGGTGGAGTAAAGAATAGTTAGTAGTAATCGGACAATAAAAAAATAAATAATATTAATAACAAGAGAAACCTCCCCAATTGAATCAAATAGACTGGACTTTTTTTCTCCTCCCGTCAAAATATATCAACCACCGTGATAAGAGACACATCGACACCATCCCAAAATGTTGATCCTGTACTGGATCTACATGTACGTCTAAAACAGCCAACTAAAGATGCTGCCGAACCCCTTCCTCGGCAGCGGCTCATCAGGATCCTCATCCGAATCGCTCTCATCCCAAATCTCCCGAGGGGGAGGAGGAGGAGGAGCAGCGCCTGCAGGTTTTCCAGTTCGGGACGGCTTTATTACAGCCCGAGGTTTACCGCAAACGACCTGACTCTTTTCCACAACCCGTCGGATGTTAGCGTCCTGACCTCTGGGGGGGTGATCACCCCGCTTGATAAGCGCAGGAGAGACGACCAGGGTAACCGTATCTCCTCTCCCCTTGCTGGGGGGAGCAGCGTTTGAAGGGGTGGCCATAAACTCCGGGTTGAACTTCATCACGTTCGTGCCGACTACCTTTGAGGCGCCAGAATCAGTTTGAGCCTGAGGGTACTCGCAGTACCACCAGGGCATCTGCAGGGCGAGGTCGATCTGAAGCTGGATGGCGGCTCGGAAGATTTCCTCGAGGCTGCGGATGGCGGTCTTGTTCAGGTTCGAGTTGTCTCCTTTGAGGAGGAGGAGGAAGGCTGCGGAGTGGGTGCGGAGCTGGTTGACTTTTTGTTCGATTTCGTCTTTTCGGGGGGCCAAGGGGGCTAGGCATCCGGGGGAAGCAGTGTGGGCGACCCAGGACTTTTCGGCCTGGACGAAGAGTTGGGCTTTTTTCTCTGTGATTTTTTTTTAAAAATTTTAGCTGGTGGAAAAGTTACATATTTAGAGGTGCTTTTGTGGCATACTCAGATCCTTGACTGTCCCGGATTTGACATCCCAGGAGACCGTTCCCTGAGGCTTTGTGGTGGTAGGGAGCAGGTGGTTGACCAATGTGTGCCAGATGGCAGCTTGTACGTTGAGAGGAGAAGACTCTCGTCCCGATGAGGGGATGGTCACTGCGTGTTCGTGGCGGAGTGCCCACTGCCTGATGTCCCATTCGAGAGAGGACCATCGGCGAATGATCTCGCCGTCTGCTAGCGCACCGGTGCCTGGGCTGCTGACAATGTACTCTGTGCCTTGAGATGCCATTGTTGACAGTTGTGAGAGTGTATTGGTTTGAAAGTTCTATTGGTTGTTTGATTCGGGGAGTTGACTGGGATGTTGCGAGTGCATTGGTGCGCTTGGGGAACTACTAGCAGGCGTGTAACGCTCGGGGGGGCAAAGTAAATATACACTTCTCCTGGACCTCAGAGAATCACCTAGAAACCATTTTGCCTCATATCAAGAGACTGAATGTGCATCTTGTTTGATCATACGATTCCACAGCTCTTGGTGTATGCTTCTGGCCGTGCAGTCCGGGCAGGGCGACGGTCCGGCAACCATCAAGGGGGTCGCTTTCCTTCCAAGGCGACCGAAACTGAGGCATAGAGCCAATTGCAAGCTCAAGATAATGATCTGATACACCGTGGCGTCTATCAAGGTGTAAGCCAGGGTGCAGGCAGCCTAGGCATCAAATATGCGCTGCATGGTGTTGTGGGCAGTTCACTCGACTATGCCTTGGAGACTTCGACCGCCGGGAACGCGGGTTTAGACACGTCAACGGCATGCTCTGCAAGCCTCAAAACAACAAACGACTTGAGGTGTAAGATAAGCCGGTTGCCTTGCAGTTGCCCGGCAGATACGGCTGTCAGAGACCGGGCACAATTGGGGATTGAGAGCAGGACATATTCTTGTTTTTATCAACTGGACGCCTGAAGCTGACCGAACATTATGAAGCAGACTTGGTCTCGTGGGGATGAATTTCCGAGTGCATTGGTGTAAATGTGTCGTCGTGCGTGACAATTATTGGCCGCAATACCTTTTTGATCTGCGGTCCGGAGATGCAGGGCGCAAGCTGGCGTGCATTCGACTTGGCGGTCAGGCATCATTACTTGCATTGGGGCAGTGCAAGCCGATCCCAACTTGAAACTGCCTGGGTTGTAAGAACCAGCTCACTCATTGAAGTTCGGGGAACAACGTCTGTTAGTGAAATAAATGTATAGATAAAAAGAGTTACATCCCAGCAACACCAAAGGCTGCAGCATAGCTGACAACGGTAAGAACAAGACCCATCAACGACGTAAAAATTCGAATGCCCGACCGCGGCCCGTGAATTCTGTTCCAAAAACTCTTCTGTTCCTTCTCCGTCTCTTCCCGGGCTTTCTTACCCATGTTGCTGTCCATCTGGATGCCGTATTCCCCCTCAAACCAACTGCTCGTATCCGTTCCGGAGAGGGACTTTCTTGGTCGACCAGTTCCTTCTGGATATCGAGAACCAGATTGTTCCCGATGCCTGTAAGCCGGAGTATCATTGCATTCGCCTCCTTTCTTGAGCGGGGAAACCTCATGACGCGGGCGCCTCTATCGAGCATCGGGGCCCAGTGCTTGTCAATGAGTTCCTGTTCCCGCTGAATACCAACTCTCTGATCAACGAAGTCCCATCGGGTGGTAAGGAAGACCAGGTTTCCTAGCTTCTCAGTGCCGCCACAGAGGCGTCTCAGGGCATCGAGATATCGCTTCTCCGATCCCCTCATTCTGGTCTCATGAATCTGGTGAAGGTAGATGATACCCTTGAGAGGAATGTCGAGGGCGTGCTGGACTGCCAGGTGTCTGGTAATCTGTTGGAAGACATCTGCGTCGGAGCGGTCCGAGTCGTCGAAGCCGGGAGTGTCTACCAGGGTAACCGAACGCTGGTTGGATTTGTCGAGACTGATCTGTACAGCTTGTGGTGGTGCCGATCCTGTCATTGCCGTCGCCGCCGTATCAGCTGTGTTAGCAATTTCTTGCTCGAAATTCATCTCACCTGACTTGAGCCCATGAACAACCTCGACCGAACCTGGCTTGAGGAGATTGATAAAGGTGCTCTTGCCGGCACCCGTGACCCCCATCACCATTATCATCCCGTGCGTATTTGTATCCATTCTTCCCTTGTATCCAAGCACCCTAGTGGAGGAGCCAAATAGCAGAGAGAGAATACAGATGAAACGCGAGATGCAAAAAGGAAATCAGCGTGTCTCTGAATTAGGCACCGGGATGGGTGCTTACGTTCTGCCAATGATGTCACTCCATCCGTCTATCGGGTGCCGAGTCGCTGCGTTCGGATCTTCTGGAAACATGAATGCTGCCCAACTTGCACCTCCAAATATCACACGGCGAACCATGAGTGGTCCGCCCACAGCACAGTTTTCTTCAAATTTTCTCGCCATCACAATTCAGCTACAGGTACCCTTAACCATGGCGGACAATAAGAAGGGTCAGTCAGTGCGGCCAATCACAACGCCAGCGGGCAAGTTCATTGCTGTTGGCATTGACTTCGGAACTACGTAAGCAGCCTGGAGATGTCTCTTGGCTTGCCTTTGTCGTGAATACCGCTCTGACCCAATGTCTACATAACAGGTACTCTGGCGTGTCCTGGGTGAGCGCGGAGGTTTGGGACAAGTCTCACGGAAACACCAAACTCATTACGGACGTGATGAGATGGCCCCAAGATGGAACCTACCGGGATGAAGAACAGGTCCCGAGTCTGATCGATCCGGAAAATGGCAAGTGGGGCATGGGTTGCCTCAGTGCTGATACAAACCCCATCAGATGGCTCAAGCTTCTCTTGCTGGATGAATCAGAGCTCACTGACGACTTCGGCACGTCAAAGGAGTTTGGAGATTCCCGCAAGAGGTTGAATGAAAACAAGCAGTATGGGTTTTTAGGGGCTGTTGGACTCATCGCCAGATTCCTGGAGAAAATCTGGAGCCACACACTACAGATGATTGAAGAGGATTTGGGTCACGCCATCAATCTGCCATTGAAGGTCGCGATGGGCGTGCCCGCGATGTGGAAGCCTGAAGCAAGGGAGCGGCTAAGGAGAGCAGCCATATTGGCTGGCATCACAGACACAAGGTATGATGCGAAGGGGATCGCATATGCAACAACGCTTCGATTTCTTGAAGAAGCTGAAGCTGCGGCTACGTCGACGCTCAGGGATCGCAACGAGCGTATGGTGCCTGAGATAAGTGTAAGTTTTTTTCCCCTTTTTTTTCCTTTTTTCTTTTCTTTCTTCTTTCTTCTTTTATAGCCTTGCAAGAAGTGAGCATGAGCTCTGCTAATCATGGTTTTGGGTTGTTACGCCCAGATTGGAGACACATTCATTGTTTGTGACGGTGGCGGTGGAACAATAGTGAGTCCAGCTCCGAGAACCACCGCTGTCATTGACCAGTGTCCCCAATTCGAACAGACATGCTAATATAAGAAAACAGGATGCAATCACCTACATGGTCACATCAAACAGTCCCTTTAGGGCAGAGGCCGTGGTCCCAGGAAAAGGCATGTACTTAATCTTCGTTCCTGTTTACACCTATCCTCAAACCTGACAACATGAAACCAGCTCTCAAAAGCTGAATTGTTCACTAACTACCTACTCTCTGCGTCTGCAGTAAGCCTGAATGGCGGCTTCCGGATAGACCGAGCCTTTGAGGATTACCTTCACAGCGCCGCGGTTCAAGTTCGTTTCAAGTTCAGCAGATGCAGCAACCACGACATGAGGATTTTCCTCGAGAAAGAATGGGAGTGGAACCTGAAAAGGAAGTTCACCAAAGACGTAGCCAAGTTTGCTCTGAACCCACCTTTCACGGCTATTTCAAGAAAAGAAAGGTGGTGGCCCAGTGGGAGTGTAGGGCCGCAGCTCAAGCTCGAAAGGTCAGTACCTACACAGTCTCATAAGTTTTGGTCGGCATTTCATACTAACTTTGGACATGAATCCACTAGTGAGGTGGTTGCGGGATTCTTTTCAGACAGCTTGACCGGCATTCGAAGACTGATCGGAGAGCAACGCAACCTAGCGATAGAAGCCCAGGTCAAGGCACCTCGGGTAGGTACAAAACACCGCCAAGCTCTTCACAGCTGACTGCTGATACCACCATCTCGGCCTAGAATATCTTTTTCGTGGGCGGACTTGCAGGTTCTGGATATCTGTATTCTGAGCTGCAGGAACAGTACTACAATGTCCATCGTCCCAACCCCAAACACATGTGAGTACCCAACGGGTACACATTTTCTTCACAAGCTCTTGCTTACCTTCTTCCCGTATTAGCTGGTCGGCAGTGGCACGCGGCGCCGTGATCATGATTCTCGAAAGCGACCTGAGCTATCCAGTTGATCAAGAGCTCACACGAACTCGCTTGACTCACTCCAACGCAACAGAGCTCGACTTGCGCCTGGTATGGCATGTGAAAGAGGTCAGTGAGATCTCATTGCTCGGCGAAACATTTTTTTATTCTTGAGGATCTGGATCTTGACGCTAACACGACATGGCGATTAACCAGAGAGAGACGACCAGCAGTAAAACCCCCGCGGCACAGGAATTCTACCTGGACTTCGGAAGGGAGGAAGACACGGGCGTGAATATCAGGGTTCACGTGAATGTTGCGTACGATGCTGTTCAGGACGTGGAGCCGGTGATTTTGTCCCACGAGCTTCCCTGAAATCGATGTGGCATGTGATACAGGAGGAGTCGACATATTCTTCGTGAGGTATCATCTTGTGATGCTTGGTCAGAAACACGGAACAGAGCGCATGGGTATTTCGACATTGACTTCGTTACTATTTCATAACTAAACATACATATGACCCGCAAACACTAGGGCCCATCTTGCAATTCCCCGTCGTCGTACGTGACATGGGTTCGCAGGCAACCTCGCTCTGAAACTACCTGGGATTCTTGATATCCTTCGCTTTGTGGGTTGCCCTATTTATTCACCGACGGAGTGGCAGTTAACTCATCATTTGAGTACCAACCCAAACGCACTCCCTTAGCCCCTCACTCGGATGAAACAAAGCTCACTCTCCAGATGGCCTGGTGTGTCAATGAGGTATGCCAGTCTCGGCTTTTACCCAACTAACCTCAAAGTTCAAAGCCTCCCTTCCTGTCTTTAGATATTGGCACTGATGCGAGACTGGGATCCAAGGAGAGCCGGTCCACGAGAACGCTCCCGCGTCAAAGGATTTCCGTCTGAACTTTGAGAAAGAGAAGGAGGCAGGGGCGAACGCGAGGATTTCACATGCGCATCAGATATGATGGATGAGCGAGGGTGGGCGGGTTGAAATTCAGGGGGAACGGAGAGGAGAGTTCAACCTCATCGTTTTTTTTTTTTTTTATTTTTTTTATTTTTTTAATTTTTAATTTTTATTTTTCTTTCTTTTTCTTTTGCGTTTTCATACCTGATCCGCATTGATAATCTGGGATCTTGTGACTTGGATACATGCATTGTCTTGGAGCAAACTAGCCCGATGTGTCTACCACCCGCTTGCAAAACTTACATGGTACCTAGGTAGGTATTCAAGCCGACAAACAGGTCAGCAGGAAAAGTCGAAAATATATGTATGTGCAAAGATAATATTGGCTAGGTATGTCCTGCCAGCAGATTGGCTACAAACTCGGCTCAAAAGCTCCAGGTGATGATGGTGTGAATAAGCCCCAACACCCTAAACGGGAGAAAGACGACAAAACTGATGTACTTCAAAACTCTGGAATCCTCGGCTGGCTTCTCGCAGGCGCCGTCGGAACCAGCGCCCGGCGGCGTCGGCCCGATCTCTTTCTTGGAGTACGTGTACGTGTACTTGGCAGCGAGGGACTCAATCTCGTCCTGAATGCCGTCCCTCACCCGCTGATAGATGACCGGCGGGGCCCTGAGGTTAAACACGACTTCGCTCTTGGCTACAACCCGGTGCGTCTCGTATCGCTCTCCGCGGGAGTTGCCCCGCTTGTTCAGCGACGGCGTGATGATGAACGCGGCCGGCGATTTCGAGCTTGCTCGGTAGTAATCAGAGTCCCGGGGACTGTTGATGGCCGTGGTCATTGATTCCGGGTCGATGGGCTCGAATAATTCCGTGCCCGGGTCGTGCTCGCAATACCACCAGGCCTCCTGGACCGAGAGGTCAACCTGGAGCTGGACGGCGTAGAGAAATATCTCGTCGAGGGAGGCAAACGCTTTGCGGTCTAGCTTCCAGGGGAGCAGCTTTCCCAAGTCTTCTTCCGCTCTGGCGCGGAGACTGTTCAGCTTGCGGCCCATGTCCTCCCAGCTTGGCGTAGACGGCACGGTAAACATGAGCTTGGCAGGAGCTGACAGTGATCGCCAGCCGCTGCTGGGGTTTATGCTGTAAAGAGCCGATGCCTTTTTTGCTGCACAGAGTAGGGATTGATGTTAGCAACGACTGATCAGGAGTGAGTGTGTCTCCTCCAGAACGGTCCAACTCACATTGATCCTTCTGCGGCTGAGAGGGCAGTGCCTCCCACAGAGTTCCTGCTGGGTTCTTGGTGGTCGGTAAAAGCTCGCCGAATAAGATGTGCCAGAGCGCTGCTCGAACGCGAACGCTGAGGTAGTTGTTGTTTCCTGTTTGCCCGTCTGCCCAGTGCCTGATGTCCCAACCCAGCGAGGTCCACCGTTGAGTCACCACCCCATCTGGCAGCGTGTTGATATCGGTCCTTTGCAGCAGGTCCGAGTGTTGGTGGTTCATTTTGTCGCGTGAGTGTGAAGGTGAGGGATAGAACTGGGGGAGGGGAGGGGGAGGGGGAGTTCAAGTGTGGGTAGGACGAGCGGGGCACTACATGTAAGATTCAGGCTATCAAAGCCATGTTTAGACACAAGAAACTCGGAAAGTTGGGGTATCATGCAACAGACAACACGGAGAATGACATCTAGTTCAATGGAGGCTGCTTGATTGTGTTTGCCACACTGCCACCGTGCTCTCGAGGGGATCGAGTTGAACTGACGCACCCCCACATTGGGCACAAAATTTTGTCTTGAATATTCTTTGTCAATCGTCGTGTTCTATTTTTGTGAGGAGGCGAACCAAGATTGAACACTTTGCCGTCGTCGAGAGGTAGGGGCGGCATTAGCTTACACCGATTCGACCCATCCTTGACATGGACACCACGTCATCGGGCTGATTTGGATCCAGAACGTGAGCCAATTCCGAAAGAAAGATTGAGGCTTATGTGGGACTTTCGTTTTGGGTGGCACTGCCAGTCTGAATATAGCAGATATAGCACAAAAGGAGAGCACATGTGGAATCTTTGAAATCTGATCCATTCCGTTTCGGCGGAAAAATCTCGTTTCTGCGGTTGCCCTAATCTACTTCACTTCCATCCCTTAATTTTCTGTATTAGGTACTTAAAAACACCGATGCTCCATCTCTCAGACAATCCCAAACGCCGAGAGACAGTTGATCAGGGTAAATACAATGCTCACAAGCGAGAAGAAGATGTGAATCCCCGCCCGGGGCCCATGAATCTTGTGCCTCCACTTTCGCCTTCCTTGTTCCGCATCTTCTATGGCTCTTTGCCCAATGTCTTCATTCACAGACACGTGGAGCTTCTTCAGCCAGATGCCGACCTCGGTATCGCCCAACCCTCTCCGCTCGTCGACCAATTCGCGTTGGACGCCAAGGACGAGATCCTGCTTGCTGCTCACAAGCCGAAGCACGATGTGGTTGGCCTCTTCCCTGTTGCTGGGAAACTGCATGGCATGGGCGCCTTTGTCCAGCATGGGTTTCCAGAACTCCTGAATCAGCTCCTTCTCCCGTCTGAGGGCTTCAACTCGGAGCTCATCGGTCTTGATGTTGTTCCATCCCGTGGTGAGGAAGATGACGTTGTCGAGAGTTGCTGCGCCCTGGCACAAGAGCTGAAATATTTCCAGAGACGCCGCGTCGGACCCCCTGAACTTGTTGGACGTTATTGGGTGCAGATACAGGATGCCCTTTAGCGGTATTTTGAGCGCATATTGCAAAGTCAAGTATCGCATAATGTCTTGGAAGACACTGTCGAAGCCGCGCCTCGTGTCGTCAAACCCGGGTGTGTCGACCACTGTTATTGAACGTCGGCGGAGTATATCCAAGTCGATCTGCACCGCCTGTGATGTTTTTGTTTCTTTTGCCGAGATTCCATGTTAGCTAAAAAAAAGAAAAAAAGAAAATGCAATGATGCCCTCTCTGCTTGACAGGGTACCGTCTTTTTGAGTGCCCGCCTTACCTGATTTGAGGGTGTGGCCAATCTTGACGGATCCCGGCTTGAGGAGGTTGATTAGAGTGCTTTTTCCAGCCCCGGTGACCCCCATCACCATTACCATTCCGTGAGAGTCCATTGTGTTGTGTTGAGTGAGTGAATGCTCAAATGAGGTTCATTGACTGACGGGAGAACCAGTGGCAGTTATCAGAGGCAAGCTTGATTGAACCGACTGCGCAAACGCCCAGGTGGAATCAAGATCCTATGATGGATCACCCAACCCACCTGCTGACGAGACTGTTGGGCTCCGATCTGTCGAGCGTAATGGCCATCTCAGCCAACAGGGAGGCAATACGCGTGCCTTTGGCACGTTCCTTGGAACCACTGCAGCACACTGCCGTGGCCCGCCCCCCTCAGTGAGGAAGAGTTGCCATAGGCGGGAGAAAACCCATCCAAGCACACCTGCCCCCGCCATTAAGCTTGGCGCCAGTGACCGCTGGTTTTGTGCTGTGGGGAGGGACCAATACATTAATGTCAAGTTTGCAGCGAATCTCGATGGTGTAGTCGGGCTTTGTTAAACGTGGGGGTTGTGTAGTTGGGTTTCAGCTGTCTCTTTACATGTACATGTACATGCATGCGGTCGGTGTAAATAAAAGCCCCAAACGTTGCCAACACACCATTTGATTGTATCACAGCCAGTTGAATTGCGTCAGCTGTGAATCGTGAAACAGCCTGGTCTGCACGTCACCACCATCGTTGCTCTAGTCTCCTCCACTCCTGTTTGTCCCTCATTCAACCGGAAGCACCCGTTCTCGGCAGAAACATCTGATCATGTCTCAAAGCTATGACCCTCTCTCAGCTCAGAAGTCTGGATCCGCGTTGATCCAAGACTATCTGGCCATCGGCATCGACTTTGGAACCACGTAAGCGGATCGTTTCCCCAAAGTCCCGATAAATGATTTCGATTCTGACCTCAAGACCGGGCAAACAGCTACTCTGGCGTCTCGTGGGCAAGCTCAAAGTCGTGGGCCAGATCGCAGTGGAACCCCTTCCAAGTCAAAGACATACTCAACTGGCCATCCGGGGATTATCTCTTCGAAGAAGCGCAGGTTCCGACTCTGCTCAACCCCAAGACCGGCGAATGGGGTTTTCAAGTTTTCCCCCAGAGTGATCCCCTTCGGTGGTTCAAGTTACTTCTGGTGGACGAAGCCGACCTCGACGATGATCTGAAAAAATCAGAGCAGCTGAAGGAATCTCGCACGAGGGCAGAGGCCTTCCCAGGCGGGGTCGACCAACTGATCAGCAACTTTCTCGGAAAGCTTTGGAACCACACGCTCGAGGAACTGGGAGAGACACATGTTCCCTTGAGCCTGCCGCTCAAGGTTGCAATCACAGTGCCTGCAATCTGGAAGCCCTATGCCAAGGAACGCATGAAGAGGGCAGCCATTAGGGCCGGAATTACGAGGCCAAGGGAGGTTGGAAACGTCACGTATCCCACAACGCTATGCCTTGTTGAGGAACCCGAAGCTGCGGCGCTCTGGACACTGAGAGAGTATAACGATAGCGTCAAGTTGGAGGTAAGAAGCCGCGATTCTGACCAAGGTTGTGGGTATTGCTTGCTAATCACGGGCCGGTTGCAGGTTGGAGAGACGTTCATTGTCTGTGATTGTGGTGGCGGAACGGTGGTGAGTGCGTCTTCGAGTTCAGTGTTGCTTGACAGCACTCTTCAACATCAATCACCCCCCGTCACTCCGCGCAATGTCTAGAAGCGGCGAGCCCACCTGACTTGAATTTCTTTAGGATATAATTACTTATCAAGTCACGTCGAATGAACCTTTTACCGTGAAGGAAGCCGTCAAAGGAGATGGTAAATACCCCCCCCGAGGTACTGGTCGGATATCTTGATCGTTGCTAATCCCACCGTCAACTCACGACAGGAAGGCTCTGCGGGGGGTTCTTGATCGACCAAGCTTTTGAGAATCACATCAACAGCCCGGCTGTCAGATTCAAGTTTGGGAAATGTCACCCTGAGGAGTTTCGCGAGTTTGTCAACACCGAATGGGAACGTACGCTGAAGAGACGGTTCCGAGCTACATCTGGAAGTCGTTATTTGCTGAGACCGCCATTCACTGCAATCTCCAAGTGGGAAAGATGGTGGCCCGCCCCCGGCGGCAAGGGGCCCAAGTTTTCACTCGACAAGTAAGTAGATTTTCACATGCTGCCTCGGAAGAATTTGTTGTACTAAAATCCTTGGTGCTTTCCCAGTGGTGTCATTCAAAGGTTCTTCTCCGATAGTCGTGTTGGCATTCTGCTCCTGATTGGGGAGCAATACAAACGCCTGGGTGCAAAAAACCTGGAACCCACGGTAACATCATGATCTGTGGCGTCAAGTCTGTCGAGCTTTTACTTACACCTACCTTGGCTATTTTCAGAACATTTTGTTCGTTGGAGGGCTTGGCGACTCGAGGTACTTGTACTCGGAATTGAACCTTCTCTACCCCAACCTACGGCAGACCGGATGCTCGTGAGTACCTACCTATTTGATTTCTTTTTTTACTTTCTTTTTTTCTTTTCGGTAGAAAGATTATTTACCCAGGCCTTTTACACACCAGATGGTCGGCGGTTGCCCGTGGCGCTGTGATAACGGTCCTCGAGGGCGGGAAAGCCATCGATTCCCGAGTCGCACGACTCAGTTATGGCGTTCAGGTTCAGGGTTACTCACACAGAGTGCTGCTCGCATCGACTGATGACGAATCTGATTCTCAAAATCACTCCGACCTGGAGGAAGAGAGACATGCCCGGAGAATGATATGGTATCTCAGAGAGGTAAGCATCCAACTGTTGGAATCTGCTTGATTCTCCTGATCAGCCACCTAGGCCAATGCTGACAGAGAATCTTGATAAACTCCAGGGCGAGGCGGTAGATAATAGGGCGCCGGTGACATACAACTTCCGCATGGATATCGGGAAACAAGAGAAGGCCGAGGTGAAAATGGCAATCTACGTCAGCGACGAGAATCCTCCTCCGGCCCACGTGAACCGCTCAGTCCAGAAGCTTTGCGATTTGCAATGTCCCTTGAGCATACCGTGGCATCATCTGCCTACCGCTCGAGGCCCAAGAGGCCGGGTTTCGGGCCGACTCGCAGATGTACAGTTGACGATGAAGTTTGAAGGGCGGCCAAAATGGACTTTGAGCGTGGGGCATATTGGAGACACCATCGAAGAGGATGTGAATATTTTGTATGGGAACTAAGGGGGAGGCAACGGAGGCTAGGAATCGGTATTATTTTCAGGCGAAAAAGGAAACACATCACTGTACAGCAACATATTATTTGTATGGATCTGTGTCTCTACTAAAACGTTGAACAAAAACAGTCTAGTTTACATTCAACACCCCAAAAACAAGCATACCACATGCACGCTGTCAGCCTCTAGACCGTGACCTCGCCCCCCTCCTCGTCCTCGTCCTCCCCACCGCCTCCTCACCAACCTCCTCATCCCTCTCCTCCCTCCTAGGCTGAACCCTCACAAAACTCCCCACGACGCCTTGGTAACCCTCACCACCCGAAACCCCAACCTCCGGCTCGCTCTCCTTGGCGGCATTATACTTCTTGAAAGCAACCTGCACCAACAGCCCCACCTCCTTCCTGTCCCGCCCGATAACCCCCACAGCCAACAGCGCCTCAGTCTGCTCTATCCAATCCTGCAGCTTCCGCAATTCCCCCGCTCGCCTCTTCAGTTTTCCCGGAAACCCCTGTCCCTTTAACAACGCTAAAACCCCAGCCAACACGGTGTTTATCGCACCAAGGGCAGTGATGAGTTTCTCGTGGTCGCCTGCCGACGGCCCGAGCGCGGTGAGGGAGGCGCCGACGAGGATCTGAAAAAAGTATGTGAGGTAGATGAGTGTGGCGATTGCCCCGTAGAGGCGGGCTTTTCGGCGCCGGGCTTTGATGGTGGCTAGGTACATGCCTTTTGCGACGCGGCGGCATTCTTCCAGGGAGCGGGGGTCCGAGTCAGAGCAGGTTGGATTTGAGGGTGAAGGCGGTGCTGGTGCAGTGCCGGCGGCGTTGATTCCTACCGCTCGGCGGAAGATTAAGAGGTTCTCGTCGTTTGCTGGGGGGATGGGGAGGCCGGCGGGCTCGCCCCAGGAGAGGTCCGTGTCTGCTTTTGGGATGGGCGGTGGTGGTGGTGGCGGGTGGGCGTTGGGTTTGGATGCTGGGGACGGGGAGGTGTCTGGGTTTGAGTTGTTGACGTTTGTGGAAGTCTGGGATTTTGGACTGGCATAATCCTGTTGGGCGTGCGAAGGGAGGAGGGAGGAGGTCTCAGAGGGGGTTGAGGAGTCCGAGTCTGGCATGTTGATAGGAGAATGTGTGTGGTCTGTGGAGATGCCTGGTAAGGTAGATTGAAACTATCGAAGCTGAAGAATTGATATGGAACCTCCCCACGCGTGTCCGTGGGATGACACAGCGGCTAGGCAGTTGTAACTCGTCTCTTCCACCAGGTGGAACAGTGGCGCCCTACCAGACGCTGAACCATCCTGGGACGACGCCTCTTCATAGGCAAACGAGATAACAAAGTCAAAGAACATATAATAGCAAAGAAACACGAGAGAAATGCCAGAAACCCTCATTTCCTCCCAACAACAACAGCCAAACTGGGCTTCCTCACAAACTCGTCCCAAAACCCCGGGTCACCCCTAACCAGCTCCGTCCCCCCCAGATCCAAAACCTCAAACCCGTCCAGCCCCAACCCCCGCGGAATCTCATGATCCAACTCCAAGGTGGCATTCATACTCGTACACCCGAACTGAAACTTTGGCTCGGTCAAACACTCGCACACGTACTTCCACCCACCGGAGATCTCCTCGTGCTCAACAAACCTAACCCCGTATTTGCCCTGCTCCAAATACTCGCTCTTCAGGTGCCTGACCCTCACGCCCAGGAATTTACCTCGGGGTTTTAAATACCGCGCCACGTTCTCCCACATTCCTCTTAGTTGTTCTTCATTCGTGGCGTGGTCGAACACCCAGTTGGCCATCACGACGTCGTATGAGCCGACTTCTTTTAAGCCGAGGTCGGCAGGGATAGGTTTTGAGACGTCTGCTTCGAACCACCCGAGTCTGTCTGAGCGAGGGGAGGGAATCGCCTGTCCGACGCGGAGCATTTCTTTGGATATGTCGACGACGTCTACTGATGCTGCGTTGGCTTCTTCGACTGCGCGCCGGGCGTGCATGCCGTGCCCGCCGCCCAGGTCGAGGACTGAGAGGGAGGTGCAGTCGCCCAGGGCGGTGCGGATTAGTTGGGCTTCGATTTGGGAGGTGGGGAGGGATTCTATTGTTGCGTAGGAGGGGGCGAAGGTGTCGTATTGTTTGGGAGGGGGGATTGTGGCTGCCATTTTTGGGGGGTTGGGGTT
The DNA here is from genome assembly GCA_033297175.1 of Cladorrhinum sp. PSN332. Taxonomy (NCBI): domain Eukaryota; kingdom Fungi; phylum Ascomycota; class Sordariomycetes; order Sordariales; family Podosporaceae; genus Cladorrhinum; species Cladorrhinum sp. PSN332. The sequence goes on from MU858866.1 coordinate 163,171, forward strand.
GGGTTGAATTGGTGGATGAGATGGATGGGATGGCATGAGATGAAAGGAAGCGAGGGAAGAAAGATGAGATGAAAGTGAGTAGGTAGGTAAGTTTGAGGGTTTATACAAGATGAGTACCAGTTGCTTCCCCGCTTCAGCATCCCCTTCTGCGAAAAGCCTCGCACTCGGGAGTGCCCTGTTGGCCTTGGCATCGCCAAGACCTTTCCTGAACTGTGAGATGTCCATGTGTGATGAGACCCTTAGTGCATATGCATGCACGGGAATGGGCTGGGAGGGGAAGCCAAGGACAAAACAAGTCAAGCTCACAATGAATAAGCGAGTCTGTGACGATTGGTGAAAGAGCTTCTTTACCCCAGAATGAATCAAGTTAAGCAGGCAGCGATGGCTGTAGTTTTAGATACCGAATGAATAAGAATCTCTTGGGCTGGGCATTATTTGCCAAGAGGACAATGTGAAAGAAATCAAAAAAGAATTCCAACTTTATAGCCCTGACACTCCTGATATTAGATCATTCTTTTAATCCAACAACGAGAACAATGGGATTCATCGAAAAGAACGACCGGGAAGCAGCAGAGGATATGAGAAAAAAATACCCTGTTTTGGCAATGTAGGTATAGCTACCTAAAGAGGAGAGGAGAAGATGAGCAACAGGGCAAACCGGCTAGAATTTCCTACGGTCTTCGAAGTGTGCAACTCAGTCAACTACTCCAACTTTCTTTCATGTTATGAAATCTGTTTTTAATCCTAGTCCCCACGGTCATTATCTAGGTGGGTACCAAACAGGGTCGCCGGCGGCAACCACTCGACGGGGTTTGTTTAGATGGCAGGTAAACCACCTTGATTCATTTGGCCGTCGGTAAACTTTTTCTGTCTCGCTGCAATTACTGCGAGCGCGCCGGACTGGAAGAACAAAGGTGTGTCCCACGCCGCACATACTTATTCTTCAGCAAAAGTGTAAACTAACACGACCTTGAATTTCCTAGGCAAGACCTTTACCTTGTTCGATTGCCCGATTTCAGTCTCTGTAAGACTTCTTTTCTTTTCTTTTTTTTTTTTTTTTTTTTTCTTTTTTTTTTTTTGATAACTACTCTTTCTTTGAAATATCTAACCTAATCGAATTCCCTTTGGGACTTTAGACACCAATGGCGCGCATGCCTCCGTACCCGTCTGGGTCGACAATCAACCAGACTTTGTACAAAAGGTGGAAGAGTATGTATCGTCGCCGCTGTCTTGAGTATATACTAATCATGGTGCCTATTCAGATCCGACTACTCGAGAAGAAGATCTCACCTATGGTGCTCTTCTCCCGGCCGGGTACCAACCGATCAATGGCTTGTGGATCTGTCCGATTGAATCTTGTTCGGCGTCGGGGTTTGAAAGCCTCAGGAATTTGGGGTGCCATTTCAATGTATGTCACTTTTTGCTCATCTGCATATGGTTCACGTTGGGCAGGTAACTACGATCTGATTAACTAACATAATACTCCCTTCAAGCGCGGCCATCGCGGCACCAAACTTCATGATAATCTCGATGGAACTTTGAGTGACGTCGGCATGTATGTCACCGAAGATCAAGTCCGAACGGGCATTCCGGGCTTCCGTCTTCCTTCGGTCATCTTCTCCAAGGCTGACGTGCCCCTGGACGGCGATCCCGCTCCCAGTACCGCTGGTGACGGCATTGGTACGAATGAAGACGCCGAGATGACAGGAAGCGAGCTGCCAGATTAATATATGCAGGGTATGTTACTTTCAGGGGTAGCTGTTTCGCTTCTTGCCTTGGATCTAACCGGAGTAGGTCGAAACGATGAAATGATAAGCTCGGGGGCAGCCGCTGCTGCTGCGAATCTCCAAGACTATCGAGACGACCCCTTCGACGAGGGTGTCATTTACCCTTGCCGTATTCGCACGTGTGCCCTGATCTGCCACTCACAGCGGGAACTCGATGATCATTATCGAGTAGGTTTCTGTCTACCAAACCGTTCAAGTACTGCTAAGAAGTGTTGGGGATTTAGTTAACATCATATGCAGGATAATCATGGATTTAGCAGAGGCTCTGAGTCGAATGACCACAACCAGAACCCTCTCCCGGAGGATATCCTTCCAGTTCAGCCTCCTCATAATTTCTTCTCCCAGAGCTCTCGCGAAGATATTGGTAAACTGGGGGCCTGGGAGGCACTCGAGGGCCGCAAGATGGCCAGCCAAGCCGCCGAACAGTCTTCTCCCCCGGCTCTCGCCTATTCGGGTAACTATTTGAGCCGTTCAGCCCACCCCGTTCCCATCACCGAGCAAGCCGATGTCAGTTCTGTTACGGTATCAGGGATTCATACCTTCGCCATACAACAACACTCTGATCTGGTATGCATCGTCATGACTGGCGAACTGCTTGTTCAGCTGGACAATGAGCCGCACTTTACTCTGACCGCCCACGGGGTTTTCCGGGTTCAGGCTGGAGGCAAATGCTCGGTGTTGAACACGAACATGGATGACGCTGTTCTCCACGTCATTCGAGTTACTCGCAGTTTATGATCGAATTTGAGGGGAAGCAGATTCAACATGGCATTGTGAGGGATGGGGGTTGGGTTGGAAAATGTTCGCCCACTGTTTTATATAGCTGTACCTAGATAGACCGTTAGATGCCACATACTGCCGGACTGCAAATGGATAGATAGTGTTACATAATATGACTGCAATCTCGTGATTTTTCATGTCTGGAGGAGATTTGTGATCCAACTTTGAAGGTGCGGGGCATGCAACTGCACCTGTCATCTGAGCGTCACCCCACCCACTAACACGAGAATCAACGGCGCCGACCGCAAACCATATTTAAGGGCACCGACGGCTCGGTGAATTCAACAAAACCTTACTTTGCCAAGAATTTTCTGACCAAGGAGCAATTCACTGGCTGTTTAGCGAAATGGTCTCCCCATCATTATTCCAACTTGGGCCAATGGCCCCAACACTGGTACGCGGCACCATGAGCGCCTCCTCGCCTCTTGCCTTGGTGGCGCTCGCACGAAGCGCCTCAAGCATAAGGACATTGCTTCTTCCCAAAGCTACCTCGCAACGGAGATGTTCAAGCTGCTCCCTCAGTCCCTCTCCACACCGTCCTGTCCCCAAAGCAATCCCCAAGGCCTACCGCCAAACCCCACAATCCCGTTCCCTTCTCACAAACTCATTCGCCCCCTTCTTCGACCCATCGCACCCCAGCACACAAGTCCCATCAACAAACTGGCGTCCCCCTTCAGAATCCGCACTTGGCGAACGCCCGGTCCTCATCATCGGCGCCGGCACAATCGGCAGACGCATCGCTCTAGTCTGGGCATCCAACTTTCGCCCAGTAACGCTCTACGACATCTCGGACGATGCCCTCAAGGCCGCCACCGAGTACCTCACCGACAACTTGGGCGCATACTGTGTCGAGCGCGGCACCTACCCGGGCCATGTTTGCAGCACATCCAACCTACGCGTCGCCACGACCACCGGACACCACTGCAGTCCTCAAAGCGAGGTGGAAGAAATCGAACTCAACTCGGGGTCCAAGGGCCCCTGGCTGGCTATCGAATGCTTGCCTGAGAATCTGGACCTCAAACTCGATGTTTTGTCTACGATGGAACACTACCTACCTCGGGACTGCATTATGACCAGCACCTCGTCCAGCTTGATGACGAGCGAGATGGCACCCAGACTTCATTATCCCGAACGGCTGTTGAATGCGCATTACTTTATCCCTCCGAGGAACACGATGGTTGAACTGATGTCAAGCACCAAGACGCATGAGAACATCTTTCCCTTTTTGGAAGAACAGATGCGGGGAGTTGGGCTCAGACCGATGGTCGTTCCGCGGGGGATCCAAAGCCAAGGATTTATTATGAACAGGATTTGGGCGGCGTGTAAGAGGGAGACCCTGGCCGTGTTGGCTGAGGGTGTGGCCAAGCCGGGGGATGTGGATACGTTGTGGAGGGACTTCTTCCATGCTGAGAAGGGGCCTTGCGAGAGGATGGATGAGGTTGGATTGGATACGATTGCCATGGTGGAGAAAGGTTTTTTGGAGAGGAAGCCCGAGTTGGGAAGCGGGCGGGCGATTGAATGGTTGGAGACGAATTATGTGAAGAAGGGAAAGTTGGGAGAAAAGTGTCGCGGGGGGAAGGGAAACGGGGATGGGCTGTACACCAAGGAGGAGAGGGAGAGGTTGAAGGAGATGCACAGGGCGCAGAGGTATGGGGAGGTCGAGGAGACGGAGGGCGCTTGAACACGGTTTTGGAAAATAAAAAACTCGTATAAGAATGCAAGATTGACGGTTCATGCCCATGGCCGCCAGCGGTACGCGGTGACGCTGGTGCAATGACACTAGTTTACCAGTCTTGGAATTGTGATCAATAATCACGGAGACGCAGTTCAATAAATGTCTGTAGTCAGCTCCCCTATGTCGGTAAACAAGTGTATGCGGGCCAAGTTCTTGTTGACAGTCCGCCCGCCTACTTAATCTAATCAGGCTGGCTGGCCAAGGGAAACCAAGACGATTAGAAAGGCCGTACGCGTGTTGATAAGCAGAAAGTGTAGACTTTCTTACAGTGCCGAGACTTCATCAGCATAGCTTCTGCAGCCCGAAGGATATCGGGCGCATGGGTTCAGCTTCCAGAAGACTGACACACATGCATCTAAAATTAAGGGTCTCAGAAGAAGATAAATAGGCCACGGTGGTCCTCGTTTGGACACAACTCCTCACCACCACATCTCAGACTCAGACACCAAGGCCCTCGACTCACACACTCAAACAAATTTCTCTTCACAATCAAGTTCTCCAGTATTACCACCTTCTTCGTCGTTGCCCTCAGCGGCTTCGGCATCGCCACACCGGCTCCCAATCCCGTCGTTGCAGCCGAACTGGCCGTCCCCACCCTGGCCAACACCACCGAAAGCCACGAAGCAGTTCTGTAAGTTTCTGGCACTTGTTGCACATCCTATCTTGGTTCTCTGGCTAAAACTAATACTCACCACCACCCACCAAAAAAAGCGGCAAACGAGCCCCAACGGGCCTCTTCAGGACCTGGGCCTCGGCCGACCCGGCCGGATGCGTCGGCAACCCGGGCCAGACCATCTCCAACCCGGCCAACGGCCGGTGCTACACGCACAGCTCCCCCGCTCAGATCTTCAGACGCGCCAGGTGGACGGGAAGCAACTGCCGGATCACCATTTACACTTCGAGCAACTGCAACCCCGCCACCGTCAACACCGAGGTCGTGAGCAGCGGGTTTTGCTGGTCCGGGGGGTGGGCTTTCTTGAGCTTCAAGGTTTCTGATTGTTAGATGGCGTCTCCCAGGTGTGTTGGGGTAGGATGTCGAAGGTTTTTTACTGAGTTCTGGGGTTTAAAAGGGAGTTTCAATTCAACATTGGCTCGAGGATCAGGAGGGAGGGACTCGGACTTCAGATTTGTAAGCTGCCGAGATGGAGGGAGGAGGTGTGACTGTATACACCCGTTTTACGATATCAATTGAAGAAAGACATTTCTCAGTACCTAACCTGCCTGCTGCCAACTTTCACGTGAAGATGAAGCTGCTACAGGCACACCAAGACAAAAAAAATGATTGGTGCGGATATAACACTGTGCCACGGCGTACATACCATACCAACCCGTCCCTTGCTGTATGAGGAAAGTATGCACAGCTTGAAAAGAAAAAAGAAGAAAAAATTCCTCCCATTGGTGCAAGCACTTTTTGGACGTACTGTACATATGTACCTAATCCATGTCGCGTACCTTGGTGCGGTGGAGTCGGGATCCGCGGAGGGGGCCGTTCCGTTCCCTTTTTGGCCAGTTCTATGTGGCACCCCCCAGGGCACTTTACATATATATAAAAAAAAAAAAAAATATCATTCCACCATCTCACAACAATGAATTCTTCTCTTGCATTTTTTTGTGGTTGAAATATTTTGACCAAAATGTTACCCGTATACCTCGTCCCTCTCCTCCTCCCGAAACGGACAGCAGCCCTCGTCAGTCCGGACGGGACGGGCCGGCTCCCAGCCATGGGATGGAACTCGTGGAACGAATACGCATGCGACATCAACGAGACGGTTTTCTTGAACGTGGCCCAGCAGTTGGTCGTGCTGGGGCTGAAAGATTTGGGTTACGAGTATGTGAATATCGACGACTGCTGGAGCGACAAGGAAAAGAGGAGAGACCCGGTCACCCGGGAGCTCCTCGTTGACAAGAGCAAATTCCCGAACGGGATTGCTCGCACTGCCGAGCTGATACACGATCTCGGTTTGAAGTTGGGGATTTACAGCGACGCGGGGACCGAGACTTGTGGAGGGTATGCTGGCTCGCTTGGGTTTGAGGAGGTTGATGCGACGACGTTTAGTAGTTGGGGCGTTGATTGTGAGTTTATTGTATTTTTTGCTCTCAAAGGGCATAAATTGTGGAAAAAGATGCTGATGTTTTGTCCAGATCTGAAATACGACAACTGCGCTGTTCCTGAAAACTTGACGGACGAATATCCCTACGCCCCTGAAGAGCCCGACAAGACTCCCGACGTCCCCGCCGGCTACGACTACTCAACCTCCACCACCGCAGCCAGATACAAAGCCATGGGCGCCGCCTTGCTCTCTCAGCCTCGCACGATTCAGTACTCCCTCTGCGCCTGGGGCCACGCCCACGTCGAACGCTGGGGCAACGACACGGGCCACTCGTGGCGCATGTGGGGAGACATCATGCCCATGTGGGCGGGCAGAGACCGCTGGAGCTGGGGTCTGATGCCCATCATCAATCAGGCCGCCTTCCTCTGGAATGCGTCGGATTTCTGGGGACACAGCGATTGGGACATGTTGGAAGTAGGCAACGGCGACTTGACTCTTGAGGAGAACAGAAGCCACTTTGCCATGTGGGCTGCGCTGAAAAGTCCATTGATCATCGGCACGAAATTGGAAGGGCTGGTTTTGCGGAAACCGATTTTGGATATCTTGGGCAATCGGGAGTTGATTGCCTTTAATCAGGATGGCGTTCATGGGCGGTCGGCTAGGCCGTTCAAGTGGGATGGAAAGTGGGATCAGACTCATCCTGCAAGTTATTGGGTTGGGACTAGTGTTAGGGGTGTGCATTTGTTTCTGATGAATACTGAGGAGGAGGGGAAAGAGATGAGGGTGAGGATTGATGAGATCCCGCCACTTGAGGGTCAGGGTGATGCTGAGTATTTGGTTCATGATATGTGGACTGGTGAGGATTTGGGTGTCTACAAGGGGGAGATCGTGGTGGATGTGGCAAGGCATGATACTGCTGCTCTGAGGATTACGACTGTTGATGGTGAGTTATTCCTATCCTCGCAATTTTGCGGGCTCTGACTGACATATTCCCAGGGGCTCATCCGAACGCTGCCTGGCAGCCTTGAGGTGTCGATCCGCGAACCCAACTAACCACTGATTCACTTGGCCGATGATTGCTTATTTTGGGTGAGGATGGAAACCTAGTACACAAACAGAGCAAAGCTCCTTTTAGGCGCAACCTAGACATTGTTTACTCTGCCCTTTTTGCAAGATTGCTATCTAGTTAATTTGCGCAGTGGTCATAGTTACAGTAGGTATTCAGCAGCATCAAAGGAGAAAACCTTGATGGTCATCCACGCTCTCATCCATCGCATTTACTCGTAAATTAAAACGGCGGTTATAATCCCGCATCATGCCGTACTATTCATCAGATTCAGGATAAAGAATATCAGCCCGAATATCGGGCAATCCTCCCATATCAAAGAAGTCCGTCCTTGCGATTCATCCCCTGTTGCATTCAGCAAGAAACGCAATGCCAAACATTAACGCATATAACCAACAAATCAGAGCTCCTTCACCAGGCGCGCGTTCACTGGCGAGCCTGAACCATCGTAACGTTTAGAATCACCTCGGTATTAGACACATTCGTGACACAACACGAACTACCAAGAGTGACTTTAAACAGCCCTCCAGGACCGATCCCGAAGTTGGGCTCATTGTCGACGCGGACCTCCAACCTGCCACTAGCAAGTGTGCAGATGCGATCGTTTGCATCGTCTTGCGCGAACTCGTGTCGGGTCCACGGGGCAATAGCAACGGCTATGACGGTGACATGGTTGGTAATATGAATCGTACCCGTGGCAGCGAGATAGGCGCCGGTATAAGCAATGTCTAGGAGTTAGGTAGATGTTAGTAAGATATTATGCCTGGTGTGTGTCTGATGGAAATTTACCTCTCGACCAGGCGGCCTTTGTGCTCACGATGCGACCTCCTTGCTTTTCCCAGTTCTCTACCTCAACATCACCTTCGGTTGTAGTCTGGGCGGACTGTTCCTCCGTGTTGGGTTGGCTACTGGCATCTTCGCTGGCGGCACCGCCTCTGATAGAGAGCCGTGAAGGTTGGATGCCCTTAATAGGGCTCCTTGATCCCACTTGTTGATTGGCGGCGTGGTGTTCAGCTTGTCGACTACTGCCATCGTATCCGGTGGACTCTAACCTCGGCTCATTATGAGATAGAGGTACCTGTAGTGACTTGGAGGAGTTTTGGGGGTTTTCCATCCTCAAACGTTTGGAAGGTGGGGGTTTTTGGTAGCCCTGACCAGGCGCTTGCCACGAGGCATGGGCCTCTGCAATCGGAGGCTCGTTGGGGTGAAGGAACTTCTTGGAAGACTTGGATATCATTTTCGGACGCGCTCCAGAATGTGTGCCGACGATGGACAGGGTCCCATCGCCGTTATCGTTCAGTTCGGCGGCCTTGTGTCCTTGCTGGATGCACTATTAGTTCTCCCAGTGCGCTGGTAGAGTTGAGATGAATCATGCTAGGAGTTTCACCCACCGTGAAATGATATCCAAGGCCTTTGATGGATCTGCAGGGCAACTTGCATGACCGAATGGGACAAACCCAGGGGCGGTCCTTGTTTGTGAGGTCCAGTTCATACCCTTCAGGAATGAGAGCCCCGTTCATCTTTGCCGGATTGCCATTCTCGTCTGTTTGCCGGTCAGTACATGTTCCAAGTGGTATCTGTGTCACAGTTTAGTGACGTACCGTGCCACTCATCGTAGCGCCGAGTGCTCGTCGCCATCTCATTTCTAATGGATACATCGGAGCTATCACTGTCTGACTTGTCCTCGAGCATTGAACCAACGTAGCTGTCATTGTCACTGTCGGGTGTTGAGACTGAGTCCATCATGATGTAGCGCTTCCTGTTCTCTGGTTTAATTCGAGAAGATCTTCTCGGCATTGGGAGAGACACCGTGGCGTCTGAAGTAGCCTCCAGAGGCTCCTTGTGGGCCGGAGGCTCATCCTTCAAACGAGTCCAAGACTTGGACATAATAACGGGACGTTTCTCGCGCCCGTCGTGACTGCTCAAGTCGTTGTGCCCCACCACCACAACCAACGTGCCGTCCATATTATCATGAAGCCTTGCAGCGGAATGGCTGCTCTGAAATAAATAAATCCATTAGTCTCCGAAATGGCGACGGTGCGTGTGACAGAGTGCCTGCAAGAGATACTTACGGCAAAGTGCACTCCCAGGTTTGCGAGTGAGGAGTGCATCTCCCGGCATGATATAATCGGGCAAGCCCAAGGAAGAAGAGAGTTGGCCCCCTTCTTGTAGTTTTGCGGGAGAAGGGCACCGCCAGTTGATTGAACATGCCCGGTGACCGGGTCTGCGAACCAGAATAATATGATTAGCAATCGTAATTCGTTGATGTCAAAGTTCGCAACTGAGTCTGTAACGTACCTGTCCAGGACTGGTAGGGTGTTTGGTCAATTTCCGACCCGTGAGGGTAAGAATCTCCGGTCGTTGGCATGTCGAAAACCTTCAAATTTGCCCCGCGCTGGATACGATGGAATTGTGCGATATTTCGGCCAGGCACTAACGGATGGTAAAAATTAGAATGAAAAGTCGCACGAATAGCCGGGTTCAATTGTCAAGATCCGAAAGTGTTGCGGAATTTTGTTGACTAGGTACCTACCAGGTGTGGGAGGAGATTTGACAGCGATCAAAGGGTGAGGAAGCTTTGGGTTCAAAAATATTTGGGGGTCCTCTGTATCCTGGGTGCATTTGGGAACTTGAAGGATGGAGTGAAGGAATCGCAGGCAGGTGCTTCCAGGTTGATGGCCAGGTTATTGATCAGACCGAATCCCCAACCGAGGCAGTCATTATCCAAGTTGGGTCACTGGGTCAACAGAAAGGGGATTTGTTTACAGCATCCCGAGCTTCCATATTCACTCCCGAACAACTTCCACCTCACACAATTCCCCACGTAAAATGAAATCTGTGTAATCATTACGGCTGTTGAAGCACTGGTAATGGGTCAGATCAGATCAGGTTCCTCGGAACTTTGGATGTTCGAAGACCTGTTAGAGTTGGGCAGGCCTTGGAAATCTGGGCCAGTGACTTCCTCTTAATATTTTAGGCTGAGATCCATAGATTCCCGACCGAGCTTCATATATTTGACTGAATGTTCCCATATCTGAAACCAAGCTAAAGAGCATTCCGGCCCAGCTGTAGACATGATTTGGCTTTATGTTCATAAACGGCGCTTAAAGTGAAAGCAAATATGAGAGAGACAGCGGGACAGAGAACTCAGAAAGAGAATCAGGAAAGCCCCAAAACCCTACCATAAAATGGCAACGGGAGAAGCAAAGTACGGTAAACTCCTCCTCCTCATCTAATACTTCTCACCAGCCCCGCTGCTGCTGACTGCATTGGGCTGTTCCATTCCGTAAGCATCGTACCTCAGACCCATCATTGCCGCCTTCTTCTCTGGTGCTCCCCGGTGGACGTGAACAAGGTAATGTTTGAAGTCCCCGGACATGCTGACTGTGGCCTTGATGTGATCCGGCTTGATAAGCACGCGGCCTTGTTTGTCTTTATGACCCTGAGCCTCCGCGAGAGCAACAGCGACTTGGAATGCTTGATACAAGAGTCAGCACATAACATAGTTCCGGTTCTAATTCTAAATTTGCAGGGAATAAAACAGATGCAGGACTTACCGTTTCTGATCTCCCTCCCGTTCCAGTTCAGCGCCTGGAGCTCGTTCGACTGAACATAGTCCTTGGTTGACTGAAGAATACGCATCGTGGTCTCGCGGTCCTCCTCCAACTTGTCAAAGAACCGATCCCAAACTTTGATCCGCTCTTCTTCCCCGAATGTTGTGTAGTAAATGGGCACGTGGATACGGGAAAAGAAAGCTTCGTCGAACGTTCCCACTCGGTTGGTGGTCAGGAATAGGATCCCCTTGAAAAACTCCAACGCGCGGAGGAATCCAGCCACAAGGTGATTTCGCTCTAGATCTTGTGCTTGTCGCTCTTCCATGTAAATATCGGCCTCATCAATCAGGACGATGGCCCCCCACGCCTGGGCAGCTTTAAACCACTTGAAGAGGTTTTCCTCGATGGTCTCCGGAACCACTCCAATATCAGCACACGTGAGTGTCAACAGAGGACGCGCTGTGTAGTCCGCAATACACTCTATAGGCTAATCAACGAACGCCATCGAAACGACGGGGACGGTATTTCAGGAGATATGTCTTACCTGCAGTATAAGTCTTACCCACGCCTGGCTTTCCATGGAGCAAGAATATGAGACCCTCACCCTTACCGTTGACGAAATCAGCAGACCAGGTAATTTCTTGCTCTGGTTTCGGTTTTGTGCGGCGATGAACAGTAGCGACGTTGATGTACTCTTCCTCGTCTGTCACCAAAGCCTTCCCAGCACTTCCTCGGATATACATCTCGGTCAGATTTCGTATCATTTCTTTTGTGCTGTCTTTCATAACAAGGTGCTCAAAAAGCGTCTTGTCAAAGGATGGGGCCCTGAATCCATCGACGTGGAGCCGCTCTGGTGCGTGAGATGGGCGGGTGTCAGTGGTAACTGGGTAATGCGGGGTAAACCAACGAGACAGGGGGATACTTACGCCATGATCTGCTTTTGAAAAGAAATGCGAGCACTCCATATGTGCATATGAAGTATTGATGATCGGTCAGCTCCTCGACAAAGACTATGTTGACCTTGGAATAGCCCAGGAATCTCGGTTTTACTGCGTGCTGATAGATGAGGGTCTGGCACCGGTCACAAGAGCAGATATGAAAAGGTGAGGACACGTGAGCAGCATTCTCAAGAAATGTCCGGTCTGGCCTGCCGCCAACCGCATCAACAGGCATCTTTTCCCAAGAATGTTGGTAGGTATGGACATCAACCATGGCAAGGCCACGATACTACAGCCATTTGTCAGCACCAGGTTCCGTTTCGCCCAGGCTGTCTGAAGATGTGACAATACTCACCTTGCGTCTAGGGAAGCTTGTGGTCTGACCGTCAAAGTCGAAGTGCTGTCGGGTGCGCCAGAGGTTGTACCATTTCTTTCCGCGGGCAATGAAGTACTCCCTCACTTGGTCAACGTCTTCGACGGTAACACCTTTGGCAAACCTTAGATACTCGCAAGGATAGCTTGACAGTTTCACAATTTCCATCTCCCCAGCAAATCGCCCGATTGTTCTCTGACATTCCATAGGTCCAGCAAATGACCCCTGCGCACTGATGTGCCAATAGAAGGCCTGGTAGTCACTGATTGTTCCATTCCTAAACCCAGGCTCAAAGCTTGCGACGACGTATGGATTGTGTTCACCAACGGTCTCTCTGTCATAATAGACATCGGAACCCGGCTTATGCAAGAGCCACAGCATATCAAACGTGGCAACTCCTCTCGCGTGGCGTTCTCTCTCAGCATCTACATCCTTCTGATTGAAGGACCTCACAAAATCCTGAACTATGCCAATATGCTTGTAGGCATATCTATTTGCACAGTTTTCGCCAGGAGCACCATCCAAGAGACGTGCGCGATACTCGTTAAGCTCTTGTTCAAAGAAAACAAAGACTGCAAAGGGTTCCATGATCTTGATAGTGGCTGCAGAGAGGTTGACGGAAGGATAGTAATCCACCACACATCGAAGGGCCTCGTTTACCGCCGGGGAGATGAGTGTGATGTATCGATGACCTTTGGTGTGCTGGTTCTGGTGTTTATAGCCGTTCAAGCCAGGAAAATATGTCGGTTGTTTCAGGGGAGCTTGTGTGTAGCGGACTTCGACGTACTCCATGACCGGCGGCTCTTGGGAAGGGGTTTGATTGTCATCGTCCGGGCTCGCATTCCTCATGCCTCCGTCCGCAAGGCTGATGTATTGAGTGGTGAATTTGACTGGCTTCCACACCTCAGCGTCGTCTTTACCGAGGACTGGGGGGTCGCGCGATGATCCAGCCTCATTGCTCTTGCTAGCGTTGTCGGCGCCGTCGCTCTTGGAACCATTGTCCACGTCTTCAAGAGGCTCAACCTCAGGAGCCTGGACACTCAAATGTCAGCGCAAGCCTCTTATTTTATGCATTCTCAACGATAATTGCGGATGCTGAAGTTCTTACAGAGTTTGTCTCCATATTTTTGACTCAGTCTGCTACTTGGTTGTTGTCGTTTTCTGGGTAATCAGCAACTCGGTGATAAATGAGGGGGATTTTGTTCTCTTTTAGGCAACAGGTCCAATGGGCTGGGACTCTCCAAGCCGCCCCCAACGCACCCGCTCGGTGCTACTGCATGCGCCGGCGCATAATGCTTCTTGCAGGTAGTTACATGGTGTGGAGGGGCGGTGGCTATGTTGAATGATTTGCTGGCATCCAGGCTGTATATATGCAGCCGGAATCAGTTGGAAACTCGTGTAACCCCATTCGGGTGAGATTTCTCCCTGGGAACTGCCTTGATTATTGCAAAATCCAATAAACCGCTGCACTGGAAGGGCTTGGTGGCATGAGCAGGACGACTGCTTGGACCCCACACACACCCATCCGGCAAGGCAGACTTGGGTAGGCGCTACAGCCTCCATTGACAACATGGATGGAAAGCACACGCTTCTTGTCCACTTTTGTGGGCGGGCAGGTTGGAACTTCAACCATTTTACTTTTTGAGTTCAGAAGCACCTTCAAAGTTCAATTTGCTCCACCACCTCCTTTCCACATCGCGGCTCATAATGGAGGTTATACCTGCCCCCGACGACCCGAGACCTGGTCTTTTGGTTAAGAAGTTTTCCTGGGAGATGGAGGCTCGGGGAAGGCTCGAGTCAGACACGGATGAATTTGATCAGCTGCGCGCCAATCTTGTTGCAAACCAACGCTCGGAAGAAATCCAAATGGAATTGAAAAGACTCGAAAAGATCAGGTCGGTAAAACGAACTGACGACGAGGCCATGTTCAATCAAACACGCCAGGAGCTGATGAACACAATGGCAAGCTTCCAGTCGCTCGTCCCCGAGGACATTAGCTCCACTATACTCCCAGCATGCTGGTCCGACGTCGAGGAGGTTGTATCGACTGTGCAGGCCAGATGGAATCTAAAGTCCAAGCAAGGCCATTCTGGCCGCATCAAAACGCTGTTTCACAAAATGTGCAGTAGCTTGAACAATCACTCGGCTGCCTTCAAGGTGCTTCCTACACAGAACGACTACGTCTCTGTCATTGCAGGCGCAGTTGGTTTGATCGTCAAGGTGCGTGCCTGCTTGAAGACTGCAACTGCTCCATGAAAAGGGAACTAACTCGAGATGCTTTCCAAACCAGGCATCAGCAAACTATAGCGCAATCACAGAGTTTTTTGTCAAGAGCGTTTCCGAAATCAATGATGCCGTTGCCGTCGTTCAGATGAGCGGCCAAATCTACCCTACACCGTCCATTCAGCAGCTGGTAATGCGGCTGTACACTCGAATCTTTTCTTTTCTTCACAAGTGTTTGTCGTGGTACGCATGCGGAAGCATGTCACGGTTCCGAAGGAGCTTCAATGAGGACGTTCAACGAATGTTTGAAGAAGACCTGAAACTAGTTCGAGACACATCACTGCTTCTTGGACAGCACATTCAATTTCATACGGCAATCGACGGACGCCAGACGAGAATGATTGCGGAAGACACAAATCGGGTCGTTCACCATGTCAAGGAGTTCTTGGACCACCAAATTACCACACAGAAAAGGTTTCAGGAAGAAGTTGGGCTTGTGTTGTTTCAGAACGCAATCTTGAGCCAATTTCAAATGTCACCGGAAGAGATGCGCAAGAGCGCAGAGAAGGTGATTGCAGAATACAGTGAAACCATACATCGAGCCATCGCTGGATCCGCGATAAAAGACTTGTTGGTAAGTCAGGCAGCGCAGGAAGTATCACATAACGATCACAGCTCACCTATCGAACGTGTCTCCCCTTCGCCAAGTATAAGGGGACTCGGAAAGGATTCAGAAAATTTCAAGCAACCCCCAGCCAGCTGCGTCTCCCTAGGAACTGACATCAGACCCCGCTGCCACATGTTGGAAAAGCACATCCATTGGGAACACGTCTATCCTTTCATCGATTCCCCCCATCAACTGTGTGCTCACCCCTCATTTATCTCAAGCCTCACCTCCTTCACCACAACCATTGAATCAAGCGTCCTCTATGCGCATGGGCGGTATCAAAACAACGTGGACTCAAACCTTCTGAGGCTTTCCGCTGGTAAATACGTCACATCGGCCCAGGAGCATGGCATCCCAGTCATCTCATATTTCTGTCGTCTCTCTCCTGGAACGCCGCCGGCAACCAGAACTCGCGAGTCCCTCGAGCTAATATCCCTGATATACGCCTTGATCAGACAGGTTACCGACCTGCTACCGGCAGAGATTAGCATTTCAATCGATCTGAGTGAAGCGAGGTTTGCGAGTCTCGACGGCACTCTGCGGACTTGGGACCAGGCCATCAGTTTGCTGTCCGACTTGATAGGTTGCATACAGCTCCCGCAGCTCTTATTTGTCATTGATGGACTCGGCTTACTGGAGGATGAGTTTGGTCACCGGGTCACGCTCAGGAAGGTGGAGGAACTAGTGAAGTTGTTGGTTGGCTTTGCAAAGCATGGTTTTGGGGACAACAAAATCTTCAAGGCGTTGTTTACGACTTCTGGGTTGTCCGCTGCGCTGTGCAAGCAGGTGGGCGTTGATCATGTTATTGCATGTGGAGGAGGACCTACCTCTCCCGGGGAGGCTGGAAGGGGGAAGAGGTCGAAGCAGTTTTTCTCGTACTGAATTGTTAATCCAACTTCTGTATTGGTGTTCAAGCTTTCCAACATTTTCCACTTTTTTGCATTTCAAAGTTATGCCCTTTTTCTTTCTCTGCCTGGGTTGCTTTCTTTCCAGCCCGAACATTTCCATTTCTAATCTCAGCTTTGGCCTTAGTTACCTAGCCCGGACTCTTTCCTTTCTTCACAAGACTATTCAAAGGGATAGGGCTTTCGAGTATTAGTGAGGTAAGATGGCGTGCGTCACTTGCATGAGCAACTCCACCTGTATGGATCCTTTAACGAGCAATTCACCATTCAAAGAAGGTACCAAGCTGACTGTTGGTCCGTCATGCAGCTGCAATACTAGCGTTGGTAGCCATGTGTCCCTTCCGTGACAAGCGTCACTGCTCAGCCCCCAAGTGCAACCTTCACATTTATTTCTGAAACGGGCACCTGCAGCTGATTCTCCCAGTGTCGAGAGAACCTCGACACCTTCCAATAGGCCATCTCTTTCCTAAGGAGTATCACCAACCAGGAGACAAAATCCAAAAAAACACTTGGATTCTTTGTCAGCACGATGCATACACCAAGTCCATCCAAAACCACTGCAGTCAGCACCAGGGATCAGAACGGCCCGCCATAGCCGCGCGAAAACAGAGGAGAGCGCCGCTTACTTGCATACTATAGAGAAACAACCGCTGGTGCCAAGCAGGTTGGCAATGCAACGATCTTACGAGCTTGGGTGCTACTAAAAGGGGAGAATAATACCCAGGGCAACCCCGCGACATGTCAACCCTCACCTGTTATCGGATACCCCGCGTCATCGTCCACCAAGTGACACTTCTAAAGCTTATCAGGAACCATGGCTGAGCCCATTGCTCTCACCGCGGCGGTGGTTGGGCTTTTGCCTCTTGTTGAGGGTAAGTAGCTCTCGCAAGGCTCCTCGATCAATATCACCGGTCAGTGCTGATGTTTGAAACCCAAACAGAGGGCTTCATCATTGCCAGAGATATCTTTGTTGGGGATAAGAAGCTCCGGCTCTTTCTTGGAAGAGTCGAGCTTCAGAAAGCAGTACGTTTTACGCCTCCTCTTTCAAGCACCACTAGTAACACCAACTTCAACAGTTCTTCCAATCCTGGAAAGAACGCTGGGCAGACCCCCTCGCAAGACCCTCTGACGCCAAACTCCGCGAGTTTGCCCTCAACAAACCAATCCTTGCCAGAGGCGTCTTGAAACAACTCGTCTCCCTCCTCAAAACCCTCTCCGACGCCGATAAGCTCAAGCGGAAATACGGAGTCAAAATCGAGAAACTTCCGTCGAAAGCCAAAAGGGGCGAAGACGTAGCAGCTGACCTCAGGTACTACTCGGACTACCTCAGCGCCATCGACAGCCGCTTCACCACCAAGGGCCTCGCTCCTTTCGAGACCAGCCGTACCAAGCACCTTAATATTCTCAGGGAGCTTCGCTTCGTTGCAATCGGCAAGGACCACGATCTGGAAGAGATCATCGGCCGCCTGGAGGATTTCAACCAGGAATTGCAACTGCTAAGCTCAAGCGAGGCCAACGATGATTCCGCGAGAAGACTCTACGAGATCGCCACCAGAGATATTGCAAAGGATTCTGACCGGGTCCTTCGTCTCGCTGAGGCGGCAGCATACGACGCAAAGACCGCCATTGATCCCGACACAAAAAGTCAGCTCGACAACTTGGCCAAGTTTGCCAGCTTCTCTCTGGCAATCAAGGGCGCCTCAGCTGGGATGTCCTCCAAGAAGCTGTTTAGCAGGAGGGACTTTTCCTTTGACGCTCCTTACAAGCTGGGCCCCAGTTCTACGCTTGCCCGTCTGTTCGATTACCCCGTACGGGGCAGCACCCGTTTGGTCCTGGTGGAATGGATTACAGTTGCCAAGCCGACGGCAGTCAAGGCCAAGCTAGACGAGCTCAAGATCGAGTGGTTCGTTCTTCACGCCGATAAGCCTGGTGGTCTCCTTTTGCCGACTTCTCTTGGTCTGATCTATGACGATGCTGATCCCAAGACCATTGGCATTATCTTCCAGTTACCGTCTCATATTCGAACTGAATCAGTGCCCAAGCCCGTGGCGGGAGGTAGAGCTCCGGCTCCGATTGTTCGCTCTCCAAAGACTGTTGCTGCGCAGCGTATGCCTACGAGCTTAAGGGCGTTGATTCAGAAGCATAGTCCCCTTAATCTTAGTTTCCGGTTCAAGATTGCTAAGAAGCTGATTGAGAGTGTATATCTAATGCACACGGCTGGGTGGATTCATCGGTAAAGTTTTCTCGTCCTCCTTCTTTATGCCCATTTACTAACTTTTTTCTCGTCAGTAAAATCCGTCCCGACAACATCCTCCTCTTCCCTGCTCAAGGCAAAGACGGGGAACCAGACCCGACAAAGCTCGACTACGCACAACCTTACCTCGCAGGATTCCACTCTTCCCGTTTGGAGGTTGAAGTAGCCGCGGTGCCCTTTGAAGCGCCCAAGCAGCTTGAACACATCCGCCAGCTCCAACCCCTGGCGAAGATAATCAACAACGCTACCCGCGTCATTGCTCTTGACGCTTATCAACACCCAGACCACAGGAAGAACGTCGATGCGCCTTACAGAGCTCAGTTCGACTTGTTCAGCCTGGGATGCGTTCTGCTTGAGCTAGGACTGTGGGACACGATTGAGAATTTGGAAAAGAAGGATATTGCTGTTCGGGGTTATCATCCCGGTGTCGTGCCAAAGGTTAACGATATTGAGAGGGATGGGGAGGTTGTGAGACTGGCTGCTAAGGGGTTGGATCCGTAAGTTCCTTTTTTTTCTTTTCTTTTTTCTTCTTCTTTTTTTGCGAGGGAGTGATATCAGAGAAGAGTATGTGGCTAACGGGATATCTCACTATGATCTAGAATTACGGGATCGATCTATGCCGAAGTGGTCAGGGAGTGTTTGGCGCAGAAGCCGGTCGGGGGTGATATTCTGGTGCACGAACTACAGTTGGCGGGGAGGTTGGCTCAGATTGAGGCTTAGAGTGCTGGGCTTTTATATCCGCTGAAGAAAACGATGACAGAATCTGCGGACCTAGCTATGTAGGTATAGCGATGATTTGACAGTTATTAAAAGGGGACCCCACTTCATCCCTTGAACTCTTCAAAGCTCAGATAGGCTTCCTTTGATTTCCAGCTTTCCAAGACAAACTAGATATTTTTGAGGTCGTTTTTGAGGTAGTTGAATGTGAAAAGGTACTGAATCCTTCAAAGGTTGGGGGTGTACTGTACAAGTGTCGAGGTATATACGCTGGCAGAATCTTGTAGTTTAGCATCCAGAAAAAGGTTTTTGAAGCGAGCTCAGAGCGGTCCTAGTCTCGTCTCTCACTAGCTCCGTTGCTCTTGATACACCCCCTTTCTGGAATCTCAGGGCTGTTCATCTAGAATGTATTCCTCCTGTTCTTAGAGTACCGCGGGCAAAGACGTCAAAGGCTCGTGATATAACGATGAATATGCTCCAAATCTCTATTCAATTATTCTAGGCATCCCCGTTTTTTCAGGCAAATCTACTCTATCAAGACTTAACAAGTCTAGCATCCTCATCACTCTCCTCTTCACTCTCTTCGTCCTCCTCCTCTTCCTCTTCCTCTTCTTCTTGACTCTCCTCTTCCTCCTCCTCCTCTTCTTCCTCCTCCTCCTCCTCCTCATCATCACTCTCACCCTCTTCCTCTTCTTCTTCCTCACTATCCTCTTCCCCTTGCGCCGCACCCCCTTTCTGATCCAACCCATCATCCTCCTCAGCCAACCAATCATCCAAAGTTTTGGCACCAGCCCCATTAGCAGCAGCAACCTTTTCCCTCGTCGAAACAGCCGAAGACGAAGAAACAGACGATGCCCTCCCTGACCCAGAAAGATCCACGATCCTCTCAGATGCAGGCGTAGGCACACTTCCCCTCCCGCCATACTTCTCGTCTCCTTCTCTGTCCCTCAATTTCGGATCTGGCTCCTGCCCCTTCTCAACCCACTCCGGTAGATCCTGGTACCCCCTTAGTCCGTGAATTCCACCGCCTCCGGCCAACACCAAAGCAGCAGAGCCGAGAGTAAATCCCTTTCGCGTCTCCGAGGGACTCGGTGCCTGAGGAGCAGGCTTGGGAGCCAGGAGCATCAGGGTGGCCAGTTGAGGGACGGCAAGCAAAGACTGGTACAGTCTCGCACGGTCTCGAATATCATACGAGGTGTCGTACCTCGCCAAAAGCATGGCATAAGTCCACAGTTTGGCGATGGGGTGGTCGTCGTCTTCAGCAAGCTTGGGTCCGGGGGGAGGTGGAATTGCCGTGGAGTTGGAAGCTTCCTCGATCTGTCGGTTGAGATAATGCAGGTAGACCTTTGCGCCAAGCAGGACAATTTGTCTCTTGGCGACTTCGGACTCGGATGGCAAGTCTTTGAGGAGGATACGGAGGACATCTGCGGCGATGTTGTCCTCACCATTGAGACCCGAGAACTCACCGACCAGCCAGATGATGGTGGCGCGCGCTTGAGGATCTGTTGCAGAATCGAGGTTCTTGGCTAAACGGACCACCGTCGCAACATGCGCAGTAGGGTCTTGCTGGATCAGGTGGCGGATGACTGTAAGGCTTTCTGCTGCGAGGGTGCCGTCAAGACTGGTGATCTGGTCCAAGAGGAGACGAAGACATCGAGGCGCGGTAGCAGCGTCTGTTTGAGCGCACCTTCCAATGGCTCTTACTGCCTCCTTGATGAGACCCCTATCGGAGCCTCTGCTAAAGTGTTCCAGCTCGTTGAGGATGAGGCTCTTGATGTGTGGTGGCGCATGAGGAAAGATTAAGGTCAGAACTTCCAGCTTGAGCTCCCAGACTGGCTGCGTGTCGGTTGCGCGGACGAGAAAGTGTGTGGCGTATTTGACGAAGTGGACGGGATAGTTCAGACATATCGACACGATGTTGTAAAGCGCTATTTGTTCTGTGTCCTGTGCGCCACGAAGAAGGGCGATTAGGGGCCCAATAGCGCTCTGAACATAGGCAGCAGTTCCAACGGCTGAGTAGCAACGAGCCACCGCGACCACAACAGCCGAATTCCGAGACTGTAGCAGAGGCCTGATGCTGTTGAAAAGGAGTTCGAGGTCCGAATCGAGGATAACAACCTCTTCTCCTTCAGAACCGGACTTTGTCACCTCGCCGTAGAACTCATCAGCTTCCTTCTCCTTGCTCTTCCCTAACCTTGCCCTCCTGGGAAAACACTTTCTCGCGTAGACAGTCAGTAGGCGCAATGTCGAGAGCTGGCTCCATTCGTCCATCTCCACAACCATCTTGACTAGGTTCCGGTAGTTTTTATGAATCATGTCTATCCTTTCAGGACAGACTTCCAAGAATGCCGTTACGGCAGCGCCGGCCACGTAATACAGTTTGTCGCCAAGCAGCGTGGCCAGGTATTCAAGGAGTTGGGGTAATTGCGAAGGATCGAGTCTGTAGCATTTTGGTATTGACAAGGCAGCAGCACGCCGAACGTAGGGGCTCATGTCTCCAGCACCCTTCCTGATTGCCAATGAAACAATTTGACTGATAACCGGTACGCGTATTCCAGACATTGTCCGCAGGGCCAGCGCTCGAACTTGAGGATTCGTATCGGACAGCGACTTTTGGATGGTGTTGATGGAGAGGAGGGCGAGATCGGGTTCTTGTTCGGCATGGTGAATCAGGTATATGTAGACAAGCTTCTTGATTTCGAGGTTCGGCGATGCGACATTCTTCACAACAGAAGAAAATAGGGGCAGTGTTTTTTGCGAGCGGTACATCATCTGAAGAGAGGAGATAACGGGGTCAATGGGAGTCCCAGGCAGACAGTGGCTACAGGAAGACGCACAGATATGACTCGCCGCAAGCCGTCGAGCACCTCGCGCTCATTTCGACTGTCGAGGAGCTTCTTTATCTGAGTTCGGTCAAGGGGTTTGGAGGAGCTTCGAGAGCTTCGGGCGGCCGAGGCGGCATCGAGGGTGAGCTCTCGAGCTGTTAGGGAGCAAGGGCGTCAGTGAATGGATGGCGCATAGCTTCTGAGGGGTTCACAAGCTTACCGTTCTCCAGAAGAGTCGATATCCGAGCTATCGATTCCATGATGCTTGTGGTCGGCTTGCTTCGTTGCGCACACAGACGCAGACGCCGTTGACCTGAATTGTGGCGGCGGCACACAAGTGACGTGACCGGGCTGCCAGGGCTGGGGACGTTTGGCGGGGTGGACACGCTATGCAGCTAAACCCATCCAATGTTTCAAGCGGGGCAGGTGTGGGTCGTTTCCCATCCAAATATCCAAAGTCTCGGGTCGGTCCGTCCAAGTCATCCATCCACCGAGACTTGCTTCTGCATCCAAGATTCCATCTGTCTGTGAATTGCAGCAGTAAACCAGCCTCCTTGGCGTGACCTTGTGAGATGTAGTTCAAATTACAGTTTTACAACACCAATAACCCCAAAGTTTCACAGCTCACTCTCCTTACGTCCTCAAATAAACTTAGCCCGCACACCCCCCACACAACATCATCTCACGCTGCATAACAATATCCAACACCTGATTTTGAAATGGACCCCCTCTTCCTCACACAGCCCCTCTCACCGTCCACTTTCCTCGTCCAAATAATACACTCCTCCTCCTCCTTCTCCTTCCCCTCCCGCTTCACCTATCCAACGACCATCCTCATCTGCGGTCTCACCCAAGCCGACTTCCTGTCCGCCCTTGCACAAGACCTCAGCGAGTCACCACCAGCACACTCAGAGGGCCTACTCTCACCCCCATCACTCGCCCAGCTATCTATAAGCCGTCACATCCGAACGCTCTTCATACCCACAGTGTCTCACCTTCGTGCCTTTCTATCCGTCTTTTCCATCCACGATAGCAAGGTCCCACCACCACCACCACCACAACCAAATTTTTCAACACCGCCCTCAACACAACATCCTCCATTGCTGGTGGCATACAATTTCATTTCGTCACACCGCGACACGAGCGAGTGGAGTATCCAAGGACTAAGTAGCACTGCCGCAGCCTTGGTGGAAGCTGCCAAACGGGAAGGGTTGAGAGCAGTCATTGTCGACTCTGCTGTAATCGATCTCAATGAGAAGATTCCAGTGTTGAGCGGCAGCTCAAGACGGATGCTGGGTCGTGATGCAGCAGGAGGGGCAACATGGACGGGAAAAACAGCAGAGATGAACAAAGTGATTAGAAGATGGTTTCGCCTACAAGAAAACTTGGGATGCCAACAGTAGAACGGATATTGGGAGGTGGGTAGAGAAACGTGGCGACGGGATAACTCACGAGGCCAAAGTCCGATGTAAGACGGCCTTATTTCTGTCCTGCAAAAGAAGCAACAAAAGTATACACGGGGGCTTAAAAAATGGAAACCAAGCATGGAGCTTTTCTATTCTGTACAACCTGGTATACGATGCTACACTCACCAACCAGGTATCCTGTGGTAAAACCAAGCATTTCTACCTCCAACTCCAATGCCAACTCCGTCCCGTGGTATCCTGCTGCGTTATATGAGAGACCCGTAACCAAACAAACAACCCTAACCCAACCGACATAACGACATCACAAAAACCGAAAAAAAAGGGGAAAAAATACAGAGAAGAACCATCTCCTCAAAGCGCCTGCTCCATCTCAGTGATGTACAGCTTAATATGAGCCTCCATCTTGAGGTACTCATCATACGCAGCATGCACCTCGTTCTCGATATTCTCCTTGAGGTCAAGCATCTACAACACAGCAAAATATTAGCAACGTATCCACCTTAGAACCACGACATTGCAAGCAAACATACCTTCTTCTCAATCTGCTCAATCCTCACCCTCCTCCGCTCAATATCCTTCCCCTTCTCCGACCTCTCCTCCGTCAACTTCTTGTGCACAGCCCTCAACTCCTCCATGCTCTCTTTGGCCCTCTGCGCCTTTTCTTTACTCGTCGCTCGCAGCGTTTCCGTCCTCTCGGTCCACTTGGACAACTGCCTCTGCAACAGAGCCTCCGTCCGCTCAACCTCGCGCACGTTGGCGCCCCGCTCCGTAAGCGCGTCCCGCTGTTTGGCGTTTTTGGCGTTTTCCTCCTCTTCTTTCGACAGTTCCACCGCTATTTCCTCCAAGAGTTTGATGCATGATGCTACGTCGCTTGACACCACAGCGAACGAGTCCGACGAGGTTTGTAAAGCGCGCGCTCGTCGGTCGAGGGAGTCGATGTGGCCTTTGTCGTTGGAGAGGGTGTTGCCTAGCTCTGCGAGGCTGGATTGAAGAGCGGAGGGTGACTGTAAGGTATACGGACGGAGTTTGGCGCTGTCTTGTTTGAGTGCGATTTTGTGTGCTGTTTTTTCTTCTAGTTCTGCTGCCAGCTCGCCCTTTTTGGTTTTTGCTTCTTCAAGCCG
Source organism: Cladorrhinum sp. PSN332 (assembly GCA_033297175.1). Lineage (NCBI taxonomy): Eukaryota > Fungi > Ascomycota > Sordariomycetes > Sordariales > Podosporaceae > Cladorrhinum > Cladorrhinum sp. PSN332. The sequence goes on from MU858866.1 coordinate 187,594, forward strand.
GGCGGCTACTCTCTCTTGGTTTTTCCGCAGCTCGAGGAGACGGTTCTTGAGGTCGTTGTTCCTTCGTGTCTTCTCGGCTACTTGTGCCTCCATCTGCTTCCTGTTGAAGCGCATATCCTCCAGCTGCTGTTCCATGTTCTGGTTATCCTGGTACAGCTGCTCGATCCGCGTCTTTGTGCTCTCGGCGCGATTGCAGTGTTCGTCGATCACGCTCGTTTGACTCTCGCGGAAGCGGACAAAGTTGATCACGTAGCTGAAGATCTTGACGAGGCGGTCGTGGGTTGGTTTGTAAAGGTCGATGAAGCTGAAGTCTGTTACACCGCAGTCGAACATGAGCTTCCGCAGGGACATGAAGAAACCCATCAAATTGCGCGTGTCTGGTGGCATCAAGGAGTCGCCAAAGTCTCCGCAGATGTCTTCGGCGGCTGCGCGCATCGCTGGGTCGACTGTTGTTCTCGTCTTGTTCATAAGAAGCTCGCCGAACCACTCGAAAATCATTTGTACTTGGATGGGGTTGGGCTTCTGTAGGTCGGGAAGTGTGAAGGAGACGCCCATCTCGTTGATGCATCCTACGATCTCGTGGTCTGGCAGGCGCATGTTGGCGTATGCTGCTTCTTCCTCCTTTTTGCGCTGCCGCGACTGCTGTGGCGCGGGCGGAGGCATCATAGACATTCGCGGTTTGTAGGACATCTTAGCGGTGTTGATATGTATCGCTGAGAGTGTCGGGTAGTTTGAATTCGTCGAATGCGGCGTATTCGCGTCGCTGGAAGCGGGGGTCGTGGTTTCGAATTACGACAATGCTTTCGATAATTTGGGTCGAGTGTTGACGAAACTGGCGGGGCAGCTTCCACGTTGCTCGGGAAACTGGATTGCCAAGATAACCTGGAAGTGTTCGATTAATGCACAACCCCGGTTGATGGGTTCCATGACCCTAACCCAGCCACACCTTGACCGGAGACAAAGCCTCTCAGAAGACCATTTCATATTATTGATTCGAGATCAAGAATAAATACAAGTAGCGTCCTGGGTAACTTGAAATAATCGGCGTACGATGACGCCAGCTACTGCACCCCAACCATGACCCACCATGACCCACCATGCCACCGCCATTGCTCTTCTAGTTATATCTCCTCCAACCCATCTCACTACCGCTCTTCTCTCCTTTGAACATCTAAATGACAAACCCTCCGCCCCAAAAGCATTCTCCTAGCCAAGAAAAACTCATTAGGACACTCGCCCTCCCCAGGCTCCGGTCTCCCACCCTTCACTACCTCCGAGTCCACTCCCTCATTCTTCTTCCCTCCAGGCGCTTCAGTATTCCAAGGTGGCATCGACGTCTCCAACCCAGTCCTTGTGGATATACTAGCTGTCACTCTCGCCGGTCCATACGACACCATTGCACTCTCCTTCTTCCTTAGAAACGCCCGCCCCCTCAACCGACTCCAAAACCCAGGCGGCGGTCCAAGCTCATACCCCTTCACAGCTTCACACTGATGTCCTTTCCAACCATGCTATTTTACACCCAATCATAAGTTATCATCCACGCAATTTCACACGAGATGTTATGGAAATTGAGAGAGTAAACTTACACCTTCACAAAAGTCAAGAAACTCCTTTTTGCTCGTCCACTCGGCTAATCCCGTACTTCTTCTCGTGTCTGATGCTGATTCTATGCTGGGCCACAGTGCCAATGTGGCGAGGAGAAATGTTGCGAGAGTCAAGATTTTGAAGAGTATTGGGCTGGCTCGGGTGCAGTATGTTTTGAGTGTTTGCAACGTTGTGGTTTTTGGACAGTGGTCAGGAGGAGGAGGATGTGATGGTGGTGGTGGCGGTGGTGATTCACAGCATTCGAGTTCTGAGAGTCTTGGTTTTGGTTTATGAGGCATAGCTTTTGGTGTTGTTTAGAGTTGCAAAAAAGGGACAAAAAAAAGCATTGAATGTGATCTCGATGTTTGTTACCAAGCATTCTGGATGTTTCAAGGTTGCCGCGTCAGTTGGTTTCCGCTCAGCCCCATGCTTTTCTTGATGATACCTTTGTCACATGATTATCTAGTGGTCGATGCAGGGGTCAGCAGAAGGCTTTGAGACATCAGAGGTTTGCTCAACATCACCATAATGATGCCTTTTTCCTCCTCCTCCTCCTCCTCCTCCCTCCCTCCTCAAGGCTTGCAAGGCTGCTCAAAAGTTATTCTTCCGCGTGCTCACCTCGGGAGAAACGGAATCTCCATGCCCAGACCTGGATCCTCGTGTTGCATTTCATTGACCAGCTAACAAGCAGCTGGGCACCCTTGTCAGACCCTAAACGTAAACTGCGAGTAATCAACAGCCCTGCAATAGGGCCGACCTTGCCAGCCAAAATACCACCTCTTGGACAGCAGCAAGCGCTCAACGCACCTTGTCCCTGGCTGTTTTACACGACATATCGATAGATTGCTGTAATCGCAGACAGACCATTGATAAATTGCAGCACCTGGGGCTTGCGATTCTGTCCACTCGGCAGCCAGGTCTGAGATGACCAAATCTGTACGTACCCGTTTTCTGTGCCTTGTTGGCCATCAACCCATCTTTGCGGATAGGTACATGGACATTACTTCAGTCTAACGTCCCTGAGAGCAAGTGCTCAGGGTCATGATATGCGCTGAAAAATGTTCCCGAGACCTTCACGCACACAGGTAGCCGTCGCGCGCGCGTTCAAATTTGAACACAGCGCAATTCTCCCCGGGACCTGGCGTTTCCTATATACCATCAGGCAACAAATCAATAATTGCCATGCTATAGGAAAACCTGCGCCGCCCACCCAACCCAACCGCTTGGTTGTATACAATAATCGGTGGGAAACAACGAATTCCAGGTGCGAGAAACTGACACTGAATGCAAGGGCTGAATTCGTGAAACGCGATGGCGTTCGCCCGCGCAGCCACTCTTGAGCTCCGCGTCGGGTCAGCTTTCTCGTCCTGTCCATCCGTGATTGGCTCTCTGTAACAGGTGTTCCTGGGCGAAAACCTCCGGCGAAATATTCCCACCTTGATCTCCTCCGATGAGGCCGAGTGACTGTTGAAAATTGAGAAAGTACCGAATCAACCGCTCTGTCCACCTCGGCGGCATCCCGCATTCTTTGTGTTTCGTTACCTCTTGTTCATCTTGAACTCCCCCATGGATCATCATGGCTTGCTCTTCCCCGCATCTAAATCGAGCCACAAGCTATTGGTCCCCTTGGTGCTTGTTACTAGGTATGTTAGTTGCAGTCCACTACTTGACACTTGGAGATGGTCGCCCATTAGCGTGGCGTGGGCGGGTAGTGCCGAAAGATATCTGGTGTAAGGATGGCGAAGCGAATGCGGACTCTCTCTCCCTCTTGTGTAAACCCCTCCTTTCCTCTTTATTATGCGCGACCCAGGGGGGTGACCAGCACTTTGGAGATGCTGCAGTGATCATGTCTTGGGCAGAGGGAACAAGTGTGGGTGAATACACGTGTCAGGCTGACAGACAGCGGCAAGCCCACCGGACCTTCCTTGTCCCGCAGAAAGTGTGCGGGCCCGAGGGATCACTGCTGAGCGGGATATGCAGGTGGTGCATCCTGCGCGAGATGTTTGGACGAAAGCCAAGAGAGCACGGAGGGCTTCATCGGAGGAAAATGCAAACGGAAATGATGATGACGGTTCATGACGGTATACACTTGTATTTTGCGACGCCGCCTTTTTTCGCCTCTAAGGATCGGCACTGAACTCCAAGGAATCTACGGCGGCACTGACGACAATGTGCCTTGTAGCGTCGCAGCTGGTGAAGGAGGTGTGGTGTGGGTGGTAATGGGGAAGCTCCCCAACAGGTGGCAATATGACATAATTGGTCAGGGAAGAAGTCTCTGCGCAGGGGTGCAATCGATCCATCGACAGACAGCTGCACGAGCTTTTCCGTTTTGACAACTGCACTGACGGACCATGCAAACGCAGTTCACCGCCAAGCCCAAGAGATACGCACTACAGCGATGATGGGAGACGGATACGAGCAGGGACAGCATATTGAATGCTGCAGTCTGCCATCGGGAACCGAGCATCGACGTGTAATAATGAACAGAAACACATCCTCAATGAAATGTAAGATCATCCCGTCGTGAGAAGTGAAAAAGGGCGACCACCCGACTGTTCAACCACCCCCATTGCACCGACCATTGCACCCGTCCTGCTGCACTGCATGGCCCACTGGAGAGCCCCTGGCCCCCCCCCCCCCTGGGTCTGACGAAAAAACCGTTGAGGTGGGTCGTTGCCAAGCCAAACGCCCCCCAAAGGACCCAAAATGGTGTGGAAACTGGAAACTTCAGGGTTGTGGAGCGTGGAGGGGAAACGGAACTGGTCCCGATCCATTTACAGTTTTCACGAGACTCTAGAGGACAGTCCAACACAACTCCGAATCATGGAGAGGAAATGGGAGGGGGAAAATTGCTATTTCCCTAGGGAACTTTGGTAGGACCAATGGCCGTGAGGGTTGACTGCAAGTTTCAACCGAGCATTCAATGGCGTTTTGGACCGGAGGTCTCGAGGTCGGCGGCCATGGGCCCGCTGAAGGACCTGATTGGAGAGAACCGGAAGTTGGGAGGGGGTTACTGTCCCCCAAGTGCTCCCAATGCTCCCAATGCTCCAATGCCTTCCAATACCCCCGGCAATCACACCCCCTTCCGGATTCCGTTTTCTTCTTCTCTGCTTTTCAACGTAATACACCTTCGTGTTCAGGTGCCGGTGCCGTGTGTCCCCCTTCTGTACCATTTGAGGTGGAGAGATCACAGGGAACAAGCTGCCCAGCCCAGGAAGGAAGCAAGGTACCCGGCCCCTTCCCTTGTCACTTCGATTCTTATTTTTTTTTCCCACTGGGGTCCTGCTTGCTGCAGCATCTGGTCTCAGTCTCAAATACGTGGGCCCTCCCAGACACCCTCTTCAGACATTTTACCCCCCGCCTTCATCAAGTAGGAATATTCAACGGCGATCCTTTTTTGTTCTTTTTTTCATCTCCATTTTCTATCCTTCAATACCCCCTCGCTCCCACGCCCCTCGCGTAACAAGAATTCGCCCTCGCCACCATTCCAAACGGTCATAAGGCTCCGTCAATTCCAGCGAATCGTTGTCCAACTGTGACCTACAAGTCGACGAACGATAACCAAGGAGGAAGCTGCGGGCGAAAAGTGCTCCGTGCTGTCATTACCAGCTCTCCAGCTCCGATCTCCGACACAGCCCCTCACCCTCTGCAGACCTTTTTACCATTCCTCCCCGACACACCTTAGGACACCACACCGGACTGTCGCGCCGCTGAAGCATGCTTTAGAGACACATCTCACTCCGCGACGAATTTGCTAGTCGCATCTTTTCGCGTTCACGCGTCACTTTGCAGTCGACACATTCATGATGATTCGACCCCACTCGCTTCCAAGATCAGATCTTATTAGTCAACCTCAGCGCGCCTCTTGTCGTCGATCGTAAAGGTCTTCCTTTGGCAAGATGGCACTGTGGCTCTTTAGACGCAAGAGCCGCAGGAAGCGAGCTCGGTCAAATACCCTCGACTCGGAAGAATCCCGCGGACGGCCAATCGAACCAGCGCTACACCAAGGCAGCCAGACTGCGCCAGACGTAGCCATGGCTATCCTAGCTCCAGCGTTGGAACGTCAGGGGACCAAGAAGCAGCGAACCGAACCCAATAAGCTCCAGCGCCGAGCCCGTCCATACAGCTTCTCCCCAGACCGCCAGGATTCCATATGGGTTCGCCGCAGCAAAAGTACCCGGGCCAACGCCGTGCAGGCAAACAATAGCGGCGTCTTGAGTTCCGGGGACGAGGAAATAATGTGGCGTATCCCCACACTACATAACAAGAGGGATGGCGATGATTTATCACGCAAAAAATCCAGCAAGAAACGAAGGAAGAACGACCATCAGCGCGAGGCTGAGATCAAGGCCATGAGCGCCTTCGTACCTGTCCGACCTGCCGCCGAGGATTGGACGGCCGGGAGGCCCATGAGGAGAGAGACCAAGAGGGCCAGGACGGGTTTGGGATTCGGCTTCAAAGGATTGGACTGGGAGAAGCACAATCGCTCTTCGGATATTTCTTTGCCTGTTCCGGAATCCATTGACTCTGCACTTTCATCAGACTCGGATTTTATGTCCTTCAAAGTTTCAGCTCTTGAGGCTCTTGCGCCACGTCCCACCTTGCGGTGCACGACCCGCTCTCCTGCCGACGGTGCACTCTTCAGGCGCCCCTCTCAGCGAGAAAGAAAGTCGCCATCAGCCCCAATACCGGAAGAGACCCTCAAGGCACACAAACGCATCGCCAACCTTGCAGATGATCTCACCGCTAGCGACCTGCGGGAGCTTATGGAAAGAGACAAGCGCCGGAGAGAAAGAAAACGCCAACGTGAGCAAGAAAAGGTCCAAGAGAAACTAGCTCGCCGAGCAGAGAAACAAAAAGCCGTCGATGCCGCTGCTCAGGAGCAGGGCAGGGAATCGCCACCAAATCTGGAGCGAGGTGTTCTTGGCCGAGAGTCTATCGGTTTGGGACTCGATCCAGCTTCTGCTGTTGTCACGTCGTCGAGGATAAGGGGTTCGAGCGAGGCTATTGAGCAAAACGAAGACGCTGACAAGCCCGTTGAGATTGACCCTCGCCCACACCCATTAGACGCCTTTCACAGAGTCGACAGCATTCCGCTGCAAACACCACAGCCGACTTCGGAGCCGAAGCAACAGGCTGGCTCCGTATTATCAAGCCCAAGGTCCAGGAGCTCCTTTTTGCGCCCAAAGGCCAGACGATCCAAGTCGCCCAGGGACTCCATCACCCGGACCGAACAGTCCGAGTCATTACGAAAGGGTTCGGAGACGAGCAGCTCTCGAGGTCCATTATCCTGGGCTTCCTTTTTCAGATGGGGCGTCAGAAACAAACGAAGCTCTGAGGGTCCATCTTCCTTCTCAAATACATCTCGAGATTCGATGCAAACAACACCTCAGGTTCCCACGCCGCCTGCCAACCTTATGTCCCGCCGACTTAGCTCGGGGGTCCCAAAACGAACAATGTCTCGCTTTCGCGAAGATTTGCCCGAGTTTCCAATGTCGCCTCCCGAGTCGCGCCTTCAGTCTCCCGAGATTGATCTGATACCGCCCATCATCGAGGCCTCGCTAGATGCTCCTTCTATCAAGGAAGACTCAGAGGCCGCTGCCCCGCCATCACCAGGTGACGGGCCTGAAACACCTGTCTATGACCACCAGGCCTTGGAAGCCATGCGTGACACTCCATCAACATTCAGTCATCCAGATGAACATGGTCCTTCACCCCAGCCGCAAAGCATGTCTTTAGCGTCAGTTGACTCTGAGGGGTCATGGTTTTCGGGGAAGGCGAACAAGAAACGAAAGACATCGGGCGTTGTTCGCAGGCTTACGCCAGAATCCGACAACGAGCGCATCGACGAGGTTGACAATTACATGTCCATAGCGGAAGACGATTACTTGTCACGTCTGACGCCCTCCAAAGCCGATCAGTCCAGTTGGAACCGCAGGTCAAATGGTGAGCCAAGGGCCTCCAGTGACTGGGAAGAGGAAGCGCATTGGGGAACGGTGAAAGGACAACAACCCACCGTCGTCCACGCACACGAGGTCGACAAAATGAAGAGCCGCGAAGGCTTATTGAACAGCTACGAAGGTCAAGGTGAAGAAAATACAGCGGCACAAGAAGCGAGTGAGAGTACCGATGGCGGCACTCCCGTAGATGTCGGGCCTGGCGTCCAGCGAGCTACAAGCATCAACCTCGGCAAGGGGAACGCCCGACGAGTGAGTGCTGGAAGCGTTCGACTTTTGTCCATCAGTCCTCGCTCATCCGTCGACGCCAAGCGGGCGAGCTTGGCGTCAGCTTCTGCTTCGAGATCTGAGGTTTTTTGAGGACCTAACAAGATGAAACTGGTAAGGAGAAGATGCACTTTGATGCGGATTACTGGCTGAACCCCAAACACACGTTCTTTACACCCACACTCATTTAACATTTCCTTCCTGTCGTACATATCACAAAATCATGCCACCGACCCCTAGTCACTCCTTCATCACTGTTTTTCCTTCCCATCCATCACACACCATCACATTCAAAAAAAAAGTCGAAAACGTCAAAAAGCATATATATCCAACGTCGTTTCAGAGGCCAGCCAGCCGCATCATTTTGCACTTTTTCTTGCTACACGTCTTCCTCATTCTAGGCCTTACAGCCCTGCCATCTTTAGTTCTTCCTGGAAGAGGTTTCTCATGTATGATATGAAACGTTGACGATGGATTTCCTCCTTTTTTTTTTCTCTCTCTGGCACACATCATACCCCTTTTGGCTTTTTTTTTTCTGCTAGGATACCCCCATCATCATGTATTGTTTCCATCTTTTGTTGGTTTTTTTGGAATCGCGTTGCAAGCATTATGAGTTTGACAAAATACAGTAAGAGTTTGGGAAATAGGAATAAATAGAAAGGAAACGGATGGGCAGGTTGCACACACACACACACACATCTAGGATTCTCAACTTTCTGGGATGAAGAAAAGAAAAAGGGGTGGGAACAGGACAGTTGAATGAGGAACACACAACGCGCATGTAGAAGTATTTATTTTTTGGTGGGGGGAGAAATACAGAGTGGAACGTTTGACAGGATAAAGAAATGGAAAGTGTTGTTTTTGTTGCTTTGTTTTTCGCTGCATCGATCGGAGTGACCATCCATCCATCGACTTCCAGTGTGACGGAACCGTTTGCCTGACCGGCCAGAAATATGGTGAACTTGGGATTCTGTTCTTGATTTCCAATGTGGACTGCAACATGGCCTCGGGCCGACCGAAACTGCAAAAAGAAAAAGTATTTCGACCAAGAAAGAAAACCAACAATTCATCACCCGCATTGCATTCTTTAACTGGATGAGCAGGAAAAAAGATGGGGCCACCCGGGGATTGAACCCGGGACCTCTCGCAAACACAGATGTTTAGGGTGAGCCCTAAGCGAGAATCATACCACTAGACCAGCGGCCCTGTAAGCTATTGAACAGCCACTTTTTTACTGCTTTGGCCAAGCGGAAATGAGTCCCAAGTCCGCAGGAGATTGGAGCTTGAGCATCAGTAGATGACTAGTTTCTTTCAGTCCCCTCCTGCTCTCAACACGGAAAGACCGTTGCTGATTAGCCTGGTTGGGCTTTGTTGACTGCCGTGCTGTGCATCATCCAGCCCCTGCATATGCCATAAGAAACAAGCACGCTTACTGAATGCCAGCCTCACAACCCATTTTGGCCCCCCATTTCCCAGCCAGCCAGAACAGAAGGCCACAGACCCTCTGGGTTTTGCGCTCCAAGCCACTTTGATTTTCAGCTTTCAGGCCAGCAGAGGGAAACGTGGTTCCTTGTTTTAATAGGATGAGTATTTTACGTGTGGGGGAGGCGCCTGTCAAACACGGCACAGGTTTTGTTTAAAAATCATGTCATGCCTCTCCTCTTGTTGACCCTCCCTTTTTTCCCAGACTCTGCAGCAGATCGCTGAGTAACGGCCTCGGTTGAAGTATACTTGTTTGAGTCGCGTGCTGTACTTGTAAAACTATTCACCACGCTGTGGCTCGGGCTTCTCGTAGTGGTACCGTACATGTACATAGACACGTACTTATGCCGAGAAACAATCCAAGATGGTTTCGAGGGCACACATGTGTGGCAAACTCTCTGGTCCGTATTCTTTTGTGTTTTAATTGCTTCAATAAATTTAGCCATTTCCAATATTCCCACGGTTCTTGTAATTACTTCCTTGCTCTCATGTTTTCATGACTGTCAACTGCCCGTCTAATTTATTAGTATTTGTGTGCAAATCTCCGCTGTTCGACTCTCGATCCTTTTCGGAATATTCGTGATGATACGTTGCCATGTCACAACCAACTTATCTCGGCGACAATGGTCTTCTAAGCACCCTTCAATCCTCGGGATCGACTAGAAGCACCGGCACTGTTTCAACCCTTACCACCCACCACTTACCATCGCCGACCAGCGGGCAGTTCAAATCTTCAACCTCGGTTGACAGAGAGAAGGAAAGGATGACGGGCTCTTGGTGGTGGTTGTGGGAGATCGGAGCTTCTTTCCTCGGTATCCTCTTCACGGGGGTTCTTGTCATCTTCCTGATCAATATCGACCAGAAGCCAAGGTCAGGGTGGCGACCTGGGGTGGCACCTACACTTTCATCGCCATCTGCGCAACACTCACCAAAACTTCGATGATGGTATCCGTGGTTTCGTGCGTCAGTCAGCTCAAGTGGCATCATTTCAAAGCCCGCGGACGTCCGCTTCAACATCTCGACATGATTGATGACTGCAGCCGCGGTCCGTGGGGGGCCATGATCCTCTTGTTTCCTGCGCCGAATCTCGACGTCTTGCACCCACAGAGGCACGTGATTTTCACAGGCACTAGACACCCAGGCACACCACACGCACACCCACCAATACCTACCAACACCGCCAATATCACTGCACCCCCACCAAAGAGGCGGCTGTTGCAACTCCAACCGAGGGTTGTCAAAACGACCACCCTGGGAAACCAAAAACCTTCCCCCTGTCCTCAAGGATCAAAATGAAATGTCGCCCTTCTTAGCGCCGGGCGCCCTTGTAAGTGTGCCGCCACCCTCCTCTGCTCCTTGGGTTTCTCGTTTCTCTGAGTTCAATAGCATCTAATCATTTCTCTCTATACAGAGAGCTATCTAGCCAAAATAACCCGCCTTTTGATTTGCCTGCCAAAGAGGCCCTGTACACAGCCTATTGCTACAAACATAATGAATACTAGGAAGAGGCGGTCAGAAAAGAGGGTATGGACATGTAAGCGGAAGACTGGCTAGGAGAAGCTGAAGCTGTAATACCTAGGAGCTTGAGGGAGATCGATCTGAGAAAGCTGAGTGTAGCTAAGTCGGCTGACTGAGTTAATTACGAAGCGGGTATAGGCATTTAACGGAGTTTACTATAGTACTAGCAACTTATAGTGATAGCCTTGGAACCTTGCCGCTTCCGAAAGGCCGATCGTAAATAAAGAGAGAGACAATACTTGAGTTAATCACTTCTATAACTACCCCTCAAGAATCTTCCTTCAAAGCATCTCAAATCTTCTTCTCACAAAAACGCATTGCAGTGTTTCTCACACTCTTTTTTAAATGAATAACTCTTAATTCTGCTTTCTGGTTTACCATTTTAAGCCGGCATATAATATGACATAAGTCTGTAAATATTTCCGGTGTGTTTATACAGGCCCTGGATATTTTCTGAATATCTTCACGGTCCTATAAAAGGCTTTTTGGAATCATTAGAGTTGGCGGATGCTTGAAAGCTGCTGAGCATTCTCCGCGGAGACTAGGGCTTACAGGAGATAAGTCCTCATAAGAGAGGGCTCCAGTGATTGAGCTCCTAGGACGTGGGTCCGGTGCAACTCGGTGGCCACTGAGGCTTCCCCGGTGCATTCTCTCCGATGCTGTACAGCCATATCAGAAAAGCTTCTCCGCAAAAAGATCCGCGGAGGATTCTCCGCAGCACTGAAGCTAAATTGGAGAACATTAAACGGTTCCACAGCCACATTGAATAAGCCTCCCTGCTAAAAGATCCACGGAGGATTCTCATTGGCATCACAGCTAGGGTAGATAAGAATACTGCCTTATCACTGTACATTATTATAAGTATGAGCTTCTTTGAGCAGAGGAGGAAGAAGAAGAATAATCATGTTTCTTGGGGATTATCTAAAAATTCATATCTTGAAGGGTGCGGTGTTTCTAACAGCCTACTGTGACCCCTTGCAAACCAAATTCGACAGCAAGAGTCTCAATGACATGCACATCAACTCCAAGTTCAAAATCTACGCCAAGCCGTGCGAGAACTGTGATGTCGTGTTGCCCATCCTGGATGTCAAGGCTGATAAGGGTTATAACTAGGATTTGGTTTAGATGTGGGGAAATGAGAACTTTAAAAAGATTAAAGAGGAGATAGAATAGAAGCTAATAGATACTAGTACCATAGTAGTATGATCTTTCTAGATAGGTCTGGTGTCTGGCGTCGGATCATCGGCCGGGTTTTGATCCGATTGCGGGACCTTGCTCGTCGTGCCCGTCTTGTTTCACACAGTACCCGTTGGCCAAGCCCTTGTCTGCATGTTGTGTGGGAGAGGAGGAAAAAGTAGACCGAGGTCTTGGAATCACACGCCAGATCATGTGAGATATGTGAAGAGGAAAGAACGAGGAAAACATGGACAGCTAACCTGTGACAAGACCACTATTTGCGAGAAGTGCTGTTGGGCCGTTGGTATGCCATGGAAAGAGTTAGGTTAAGGTTGGTGGCAATAAAACGCACAAGATTTCCGGGTGCTAAACTTGAAAAAGTTCGCACAGTGCGATATGCAGAATGCCAATATTACCTGGTATGTAAATGCAAGGAAGCGGGGTTTCGCTTTTTGTTGGCCGTTTTGTTTGCAAGTTCGGTCTGCAAGGCGCGGCACGCAGTGATGGTAAACGATGGGTGATGGCCCAGAACGGATGATGATTATTTTCAGTGGTTTCCCACCAAAGCGGGTCATCTAAGACTATTTATATGGATTGCAGGCTGCTCCTGCCCCAACAATCTCAACTCTTTTGGCCTGAAGTTCATTGCACAAACTCCTTCCCGACCTATCTTTCTCAACCGGACCACACCTCAACCTCACCCACAAGCATATCAACATTTTCAATCTCGTTCCTATATCACAATGTATTACGGAGACGACTGGCCTTCTATGCCTGATGGTACACCATATGACGGCAAGAACCTCCTGGAGTTGGTTCGCAGCGGAAAAAGTCCGTTTGATGGCGTCTGGGACGTCAAACTCCTTATCCAGGAGATTGAGGAGAAGCTGAATACGCAGATCACTGGGATTCCGGCTGTCAGTAAAGGATCTAACAACTATGGTTTCCATATTACGTCCACTTCTCGACCCGACATGGTTGCTCGCTTGGCTCGGGATGATGTCAACATGCCCGACTTTGATTCATTTCCAGTCGAAGTCCAGGTTCCTGAAGTTCATTTCGAGATGGCTGTTTACAACTTGCTCCGCTCAGAACCTGGCATTCTGGCCTCTCGTCTACTGTATGGCCGTGCACCAGCTCAGTATGAAAAACCAGGATTAGCTATCCCCCATGATCTCATTGGCCGTCGACTGTTTGTCTTTGAGAAGGCGGAAGGGGTCAATAACGCCTGGGAGGATCTCACATCCGACAATAAGCTCCTCCTTCTTAGACAACTAGCCAACATTCGTACAGCACTCTTCCGCTATGATCCTCCTCAGGACTTTGCTGCCGAACATTTTCTCGAACGCCTATTCAAATTCAAACCGGACTCTCTCTCCATGCCCGTCGCTCCTGCCCGGGAATTCTGGATGTATGTCCTGGAGTCCAAGATCAAGGCAACAATTCAGAATGAAGGCGACATGATCGGTTGGGAAGACGACAATGAAACGGTCGGGCCCGTCGCTTTGGCTGCCAAACAATCGCTACTGCGTGCAATTCCATACATCCTGCCAGTTGATACAGCTACCGTTCCTGGGGAATCACTCTATCGCCTGGTTCTTGAGCATGGTGACTTTGGCATTCACAACACAACCGTCGCGGCCGACGCCGACGGCAAACCCCAAGTGACGTCCCTGTATGACTGGGAGACGTCGTGCATTTGGCCTGCACTTCTCTCCGATCCATTGGTAGCAGCTGGTCCAGTGGATTTAATTGTAGGTGAATACGGTCAACCCGCCGTCACGCGACTACCGGAAGGAGCAACTCAGGCCGATCTTGACACATATGCGGCATGGGCTCGCCACTACATTCAGGTATGGTTCTTTTTTTAATTTTCCAATATTGCTCCGTATTTGGGCTAACGCTGATAATTTGTTCATCATAGAAACTCTACCGCGATGCTCCGGGCTATGAGACTGTTATACGGGCTGGAAAAGACTTCCGCCACTTGTGGTTCGCACTGCGTGACTGGCGCGGTGGTGACTCGGAGGAGTTTTTTGGTAAACTGGGCGCATGGGCTGAGAACTTGATGCAAGAGCGTGGAGTTATTGGTTCATCTGCACAGTAGTACCGTGACATGTACATGTACGTGTACATAGGTAGGAACAATGTAAGGATTCCGCCATCTCATCACTCGGCGGTGGGGCTAGGATTGGGAACAGTTCAGTTCATTATTGAGTCTTGAAACATCAACAACCCCCGCCGTCTTATCAATCACAGAATGACAGCATCTCAGAACAACCTGGATAGAAACTATCAGCCACGTCATCAAAGCGGTTACAGAGCATCTTGAGGCCTTACAAGCCTATCATTCGGAAGCTCAAACAAGTGACCGGCATTAATAACACAGTGACCCACGGAACTTGAATGTGCGCAAGCCTGAAAACAAGAAAAAAAAAAAAAAAAAAAAAAAAGAAACCGCGAATAACAACAAGGATGGCGGGAGCTATTATTCACTGAGATATTGAAGGTAGACTTGCATATACTATTCTGATCAAGATGCAATAACTAACAAGGGCTTGGTCGCCTAAAACGACATAAGTAGATACACAGCCAACATCAATGATCACAACCAAGTATCCATCACCAAGAGAAAAGCTCAGAAACCCCACTGGTATGTTGCCACACGAGGAGGTAAGTTTGAGTACCACCCTACGGCTTAGAAGTATGCTTATGCTCCTTTTTGCACTTCCCATGGACCTTGAAGCCAGGCGTCTTATCATCAAAGGCAAACGCGACAGGAATGTAGGCTTCGTCTCTCTCATTACCGTTTCTCGGCACCACAACGCTTGCGTCGCAAATCTTGAGCTCGGTCCAGTCCTGCTTGTCAAGGGTATCGATTCCGAACAATCACTTATAGCCGATTAATGCCAGAGCGCTTGCCAGGTCCGCCGCAAAGCCCGGGTCAGGAATATGCACGTCCTCCCTGTCCGGCGCGATATGGTTAGGGATGATGATATTTTGGGTAGATGAAGAAAAAACGTACGTATTGGGGACAATGGCGAACTCTATCGGAATTATGTTAGGACCTATCCAGGTCGTGGGGACAATCTTGTTGCCGATAGCTTGGATGTCTTGCATGGCTTCGCTGCTCATCAAGTGGGCTGTGCCGTTGACCTTGACGATGGCCTCGCCTTGGTTAAGCTGGTGATGGCGGTGGGCGAGATATAATGTGAAGGCCGTCTGTGCGCCGTGTCGAATGAATACCTCTCGTAAGCGGCTGTTCATCAGCTCATTCATGCCCTTGGCCTTTGTGGAAAAATGAGATGAATGATTAGTTCGGCAATCACCTGGGTTTGGAGTTGTCTAAATGAAAACTAACCTTACGTCGGGCGTTCGCCTCCTCAAGGGAGGGAAGCTCATTGAACGACTAGACTCGACGAATGCCATGGTTTTATTGGTTGATAAGTGTAGTAGATGAGGATAGATATCAACCAAGAGTTGAAGGTCTTTAGGGTTGATGCCTTGCTGTCCAGATCCTCATCAATAGGCGGAGGGGAAGGCCATATTTATGTTCAAAATCCTGGATCGATCCTCCTTGAAGCCTATATGGGCAGGGCTGCTATAGAGTGCTTTAGCTTCCAAGCTTTACAGAGGAATTTAACTTTCGAAGTTCTATATAGCGCTTTAATATTCTAATTGGAGGATTATCTGTAACCTTTCTGTAGATACGTCCCGTATCTTCGACCTCCCCGACCAACTATCTTCTAGTATGCCGTTGTCCAGGGGCTTGGTCATGCGCCCTAGGCTCGAGAGGGCCCTTGGCATGCTGGTTGCCCAGTTTATGATCAGCTATACTGTGTCAAATGCGGTTCATTTGCCCCGTCACTCATTGATTAACATCTTGATGTCACATAGTTTGACATTTACCGGCACGATCAGGAAATAAATATGCAGTCGATAGAGGCAATTGATTTGTGACAATGTCTTACTCAATATATCTGTGGCCGTGTGTTAATCTACCCCCGCTTTCCCCCGCCCTTTGGCTCCTACTAGGGGCAAATGAACAATCTCTTGATCGATATATTGGTTTATTTGCAGCTAACTAATACCGTATGAGAAATCTCTTACATCGCTTTAAACCTACCTAATATCAAGAGGTTCTTCCCTACCCGAAACCTAGCCCGTTAAGAAGAGTATATCGCATAAAAGAATGATAAGGGACCCGACATATTGCACAGTCCGCAAAAAGCACATTCCGCAATAAACATATTATAATATTGATCTAATAAAGTACTATATACTACGGAATACTATCAAGCTACACCCTACCCTTAATATCCAGCCTATCTCCACTTACAGCCCAACTCAAATATATCACAAGACCCTATATATCAAGATCCCGCCGCAATATTGCAGAGAACTTATTCTAAGAGGGGGCACTTATATAATTGCCTCTCTCCACCCTAGCTACTGGGTCATATTGGCCAGCAAATGCCAGTTCCATGGTATCATTCCCGGCAACGGTGTATGTCTTAACCCCACTAGTGTCTATCGCTTTCTCTATAGTTACTATGGAGTTGCCTCTAAAACCCGCTAGGCTAAGGTCAAGAGTATAGTCTAATTGAGGAAGACTTTGGCCGTAAAGGTTAGCGAGAATATAGTTAAGGCCGCGGCGAAATTAGCGGACTATGATACGTTATCTAATTACCATAATGGGGCATATCAAGCGCTACAAGCTAACTTAACCACCTTTTAAATGCGGCGGATTATAGAGGCCCACCCAAAAGCTCCAATGCCGGATTCTCTCTAGGCCGGGTTAAATTAGCCGTTTCAGATCCTTCCAAATACGGCAAAGGGTTGTGACGCGCAGGAACGCCTCTGCAGAAATTGATATAGCTCTCTCTTGGTCCTCCAAGGGCCTGAGACCATCTGGTACGTTTTTTGCAACCAGATATTCCAGTGCCTATCTAGAGTATGTATTGCAACACAAACCGTATGCCTCAGATTAAACCATCTTGCCCGAGTTGCCTCTGGGCGATCGAAACCCACCCTCAGGTCGAACTTGCCGCCGTCAACTTTTCCCATTTTCTCAAATTACACTGGTCGCTCCTGGCGGGTATCAACCAGCCGCCCAGTCTGCCCAACTTCAGGTTTCCCACCGACAGTTGATCCTGGCCCGACTTCACGACCCTTCTCCAACAGATCAGCACTCTAGCCAGAGTGGCACTACAACAGCACGGCATTCAGGAGACACCCCCGCGCCGTAAACACCACGCTCAGGTACATCAGCTATCACAAGTTCGGGCACCGGCAGATCCCGCCTCCCAGACGGGACCACCACAAGGTCCAGGCCTACGGCGTGGAACTATTTCTCTGCGCTCAGACTTTTACAAACGTCTCGTTTGGCTCCGGACGACTGGATTTCCAACTCGTCCGCTCCGAGGCGCTGAACGCTACCACCACCACCACCACCACACAGTCTGTTTCATCAGCAAGTTCTGCGGCGGCGAGAAGAACACACAACCAGTACGAGGGCTTAATTTCGGGCCAGCTGTTCACGCTGGCGCACAACCTGGACTGGCACGCCTTCGGGGTGTTCCTCCAGCAGTGTCTCATCACTCGGAGCCTTCCAAAGGCGCACTACCGCGGCCTGGGCGTCAACACGTGGATAGCAGACTACTCGAACGACAACTCGGAGCTAGAAGGGTCGTTCCGCAACTACGCGAGCACGCTGAGCGGGCTCATTCAGAGCTTTGCGTTTCTCGTTCACGGGCTGCATCGTGACGGGTGGGGCAAGGTTGAGATTCCGGATCCGGAGACGGCCGAGACGTTGGCTTGCGTGGCCGAGGGGATGGTGGCGAGGTTGGAGGGGGTTGGAGAGGGTGGGGGCATGGAATTTGTTCAGGGTGGGTGAACCTGGCGATGATTTATGCCATGCGGTTACAGGTTGAGACAGAGATCTCTTGTTGCCAGTTCTGATTGGGAGTGCTTTCAGGTCGGGGGGTTACATATTCAAGTCCCTTTTTCTCTCCACAAAAGTACGCTTTAACATCTTGAGGCGCCACAGTGAGAACTGTGTAACGCCGTCCAAACGAACTGCTCAGGTGGGGAGACCGCCGAGGGCAGATCCAGATGTGGTATGTACAGTACGACGCTTGTTCAACGTTTGCTCTCTGACTGTGACACACCTGAAGTATTAGAAAATAAACTGACAATGTGTAGGCCGGTATTGGTGTAAGAATCAACCGCCAGTTCTTTAACCACTACCTGCACATGCAGCGACGAAGCTCACAACTCTCAGGTTATTCTGGCCCCTTTTCCTCACCGGTGCTTCTATCCTCGTTGTCACCTTGGCCACCGAGTCATTAGCTGATTGCTGACCATTACTTACTACCTAGTTACGGGCAGAGAGAACCCAAGTCACCAATCCAGGCTGTGGGCAAGATGAAGGGAACGGGACACAACCCCAGGCTGGGCCAATGCACGAAATGCATGTTCTAGCTCCACCTGTCGGGACAGATTCAGCTTCAGTCACAAGCATGGATCCAACGCCACAGCAGCAGCAGCAGCGGCCCGTTCGAAGAATCACTCAAAGACTTGCTGCTCTCACAGCGGCGGGCGACCTGGGATCGAATCAAATTGGAGACGACTCGATAAAGACACCGAGGAACTTGTTCTTTCTAATACTGTACTTTGATGATCTCTCGATAACCGAGATTCAACAACTGATGTGCTCGGATCGTCCACCCTTCCCGGTACCCGGCACAGCAGCTGCGAAGTCGCACCACCGGGCAAGCATGACGGGAGTTTGGATCTTTTAACCGGCGTGTTTAGTATCGTCGCTTACCAGACATCTAACCAAGATACGGGTCACCATAACCCCCACCTTGGTAGCCAATAGGGGGTTTTGCTTGCCGACCCCAAGACGCGGGACGGGCTTAACCTCCTGTCAGTCTATATTGACATTTATCTTGGGATGCCTTCATGGGGATTGGCGAACAATATCGGCCGGACATTTTGTCTCTGCCGACAGATGATATAAATAGCTGCGTGCAGAATCTTGTCAGGTCATCCCTGCGCGGCGAGATAGGAAAATGAGCCTTGTGAAGGGCTAAGCAATATCAACGCTGTCTAAAGTGGGGGGGGCTCTCGGCTTGACAGACCGGGCTTCAAAGTCTGGGAGTATAGGTATAAAGATACAGGGAAAGCCTTGATCGTTCTATCTACGGCAGATTCCAAGTGCGCACTCCCCATTCTGCAGTTATGGCCCTGCTTACTACTCTCTTCGCCATCCTAACCCACATCATCAGCCACGTCCTCGCCCAAACGGTAGCCAAATCCTACACGGGCTGGGACTGGTAAGTCAATCATTCTCAACCCGCCTAATATGCAAGCTAGATAATAAACCTCGTTCCCCTTTCAGCTGCAAACCGATCTGCTCGGCAACCAACAACCGCCCCTCCCTCCTCACCACCCGCGGCGTCGTCCAGGTCTGCGACAGGAACAACAAACCCCACCCCCTCCAAGCAGGCATAAACGCCAACACGGGCTGTGCGAACTCAAACTCTGCCTCCCCCAGCGGTGCGGCCTACCTGTGCGACACGTACCAGCCCGTCCCGGTCTCAAACGACCTGTCCTACGGCTTCGCGATCCAGGTGTCGGATAATCAAAACGCGGACAACGCCAACTGCTGCAAATGCTATCAGGTGCAGTGGCTTACCGGGGCGGCGGGGCAAGCGAACAAGACGATGATAGTGCAGGTCGTCACTCCCGGCGGATCGGGCGGGGACGTCAAGAGGAACGATCTGATCATCCTGACGCCCGGCGGGGGGTTGGGCCCGCTGAGCACGGGGTGTCCTAATCAGTACGGGGGGAGTTATAATTGGTCAGTATATTTTCTATAGTTATATATATATATATATATATATTGATTGGAAAAAGGGATAGATAGATAGATGGATGGTTGCTGACAAATAAAAACACAGGGGAAATAACCAAGGAGGAGTGAGAAACAGGGAAGCGTGCGAGAGGCTGCCTGCCAACCTGTGGGGAGGATGCTACTGGCGGTGGAACTGGGCGAGGGGGGAGATCAACGGGTGGGATATTTTTTACGTGCCTGTTGAGTGTCCGGCCAGGTTGACCGAGATCTCGGGGTGTCGGGCGTGATGGATAATATGATTATTGATCAGATCTTGTCATTCAAGTGGGGTTCGACGCGAAGGATTTGAATGCCTGCATGTGTCCCCTTTTTAAGGTATACACTAACATAAGGGCCTAGTGTAGAACCGAGACAAGGGGGTGGATTTATACTATCACTACGCGTGTACAACGGCCAGACCGTTGGCTTGCCAGAAGAGGAACTGATCGTCCTCAATCTTTCAACTGCATGAAGGCCTTTGAAACCTGAAACGCCAAAGCGAAACGCCACAAAACTTGATCAAGTGACTTAACTACCTGGTAGACGATGGCCAAGAAGAAGAGTGCAGATGTTGGAAAGCCCAGAAAAATAATGCGGTCAAAAAAAGAGAAATGTTCAAGTCTAAAAAGCTATAACAGGCATGTAGGTATCGATCGAAATGCAAGGTCTAAAAAAAAAACAGCAAAATGCCAATCCGGGAATCCGTCTTTTCTCAGGCCGGTTGGCCGGTTCTCAACTAAATCACCACGGCTCGTGAGCGCGAGCAGGCGGCGCCTGAGAAACCTCCGAGTGATGTTGACTGCTGCTGTCCTCGGCAACATTAAACTCGGTGTGCACCACAATCCCCTTGGGCCCCAGAGAAGTCTGCTCGTGCCCGTGCCCGTCGTGATTCAGCTTCCCGGCGTGATCCTTATCGGCAGAAGCCACCGCCGTCGTCGTCGTCGTCGTCTTCATGTTGCTCTGCTTCATCTCGTCCATCATGATGCGCTCCTCGCTCTCGGTAAACGTAATATTCGTCAGCGGATTCGTGCGCGAGTTGTTGCGCCGACTCCTGGATTGGTCATCGCCGACCCTGCCGCCGCCGATCGTCTCGAACCCGTCCTTGGGCGTCTTGTATTTGTCCGAGGCGCCGCGGCTGAAGGCGTTTCCGAACATGGGCCTGAGCCAGCTCTTGATCAGGGGGAACACCATGGGCAGGTTGGTGGTGACGACGGCGACGAAGGCTTCTCGCGTGCCCCACGTGCCCGCCAGTTCGGCACCGTTCACGTCGTCGACGATGACAAAGACCGTCTTGAGGGTGGCGCAGACGAGGACGAAGATGCCCGCGCCGAGGACCAAGGTCGAGCCGATCTTCTCGACGAGTCGAAGCCTAGAACCCCAGAGCAGGGGAAGGGGGATGACGATGAGGTAGACGTCGGTCGAAAGGTTGGCGGCGTAGGAGGCCCAGACGACAGACGGGGAGATGGCGGGTTGGCAAATCATGCCCGGGTTTGGGTTGATCTGCCAGTACTTGTGGAAGGGCAGGCATGACAGCAGGACAGCCGCGACCGAGGCGATATAGCCTGCCGCCACGAGGCCAAAACCGGCGTGGACGCGCAGGCGATACTTGCGACCCAAGCCGTTTGTGAGACGAAGGTAGAAGAAAAGCATGGCGAACTTGAGAACCGCCATCAGGGTCGAGTAGCACGTCCAACCCGCGACTTGAATCTTGGACCCTATCACCCGCATATCCCACTCCGGGTCGAGAGGCGACAGGGCTGCTCGTTCCGCATCCGTCATACCGTTGTTGGCCAGGCCGTGGGCGAGGTTGCCGATCTCGTATCCCAGAGTAGATTGTATAGTGTAGAGCAAGATGGCAACCCAGGCGAGGTAGTCGTCGACGTCAAAGTTCTTGAGGCCGACCTGCTGAATGCGCGAGTACGTCCTCAGAGCCGTGACTAAAACGCCGACGGCGTATAGGGTCCAGAGGGTGATGGTGAGCGAACGGGCGGCGGCCATTGCGGCCTCCATGGCGGCAGCTTCCGCGGCCGGGTCCGGCGATTGTGACGCCATGGTATTGGAATCTTAGGGGCTGGGAAAGTGGAGGAAAGGGCTCACCCAAGTGGAGAGTGGGAGGGGGGATTTCTCGGGAAGAGAAAAGATCACCAGGAGAAGAACAGGCGAAGCAGAAATAAAAGGCGAAAAGGAGAAATTCTGCGCCCCGTTTTATATATGAGAAGCCTATCGAAAGCCTCAGATGGAAGAGGCAGGTAGTGTATGTCCCCCCTCTCCCCCCTCGTACACCTGGAGGGTCAACAGGGCCTTGTTCAACCATCTGCATGGCCCCCATGGTTGCATCGCGCCTCTTTTTTTGGGGGGAGGGTTTTGTTTTTCTTCTCTTATTTCTTTTTCTTTTCTTTTTTTATTATGGGAACCTGAGACTGCCGAGCCCGGTGTCCGTCCCTGGATCCATCATTGGCTCCGTCGTCGCATGGGTCGTGTTTGCGGGTTCAATGCGCAGCAATGTTCACAGGGAGGGGCCGTCGGGGGTTTGTTTAGTATAGTGTACTGCAAGCACACCAGATAGCCAATTGTGACGAATTGTAACGGGGGCATATCTGATTCTATGGAGACTCGATGGAGACTCGATGGAACCTCCCTGAGTCTCACAGCGTGTAGCCGAGAGGCGTCGCCGGTTCTAGTGTAGGCGGAGCCGGACCGGTTTAGCCAAACCGGGGGACGATTCCTAGTCCGACGCTTAATGCTTTCAGTGGATGGCTGCAATTACCGACACGCTGGAAATGTCTTTTCGCCGACCCGGCACTTTATCAAGCATGCTTTCCCACCCGGACGAGGTCGGGATGATGTTGACTCCCCCTTGTCGCGTCCCTTGTCACGTCCCTTGTCGCGTCCCCTGTCGCGTCCCTTGGAGCCAAAACCAGGATGGTGTCGAAACTAGTGTATTATGCTCAGGCCGAATTGGCATATTGGAAATATTGGGAAGCGGTGGGGATTCTGGCGGACTTTACCGGTTTTGTTTATTGGCGCATAGCACTATACTCAGGGGTGCCGCACCGGGGTGTGTTGGCCACCGCTTCGCTCACGGGATTTGCTTTTGCGAAGCTGCGAAGCCGTACGACACGGCACATGGCCGACATGGATGGAACGGTGCAAGGGTTCCATTGAGCTTTCCGCGTGGCACTGGACCCGACAACACGGTTCTTCCGGAGTGCAGTCCGCACACATATAATAGTGCTACCACCTGAGCCCCCTCGGCTCTCTCTCTTTCTTAGTAGATACCTCATCGGTGCTTTCTTCTTCTTCCCCCAAAATGCATTGGTCTACCCTCGCCGTGCAAGTGGCGGCTTTCGCCACCGCCGCCCAGGCCCATCCCGGACATTACCACAACCCAGGACCCCCAAAGGGCGACAACTGCGGCTGGAGTGACTTCTGGAGACTCGGCAGCCAGCTCTCGAGAGATGCTGAGATCTACCTGCCTTCCTCGTCCGAGTGGACGTCCGTCTCCCAGAGATGGTCCAACGTCGGAACCCCCAGCGTCAACGTCACCATCCTCCCCGCCAACGAGAATGACGTCGTCAAGATCGTCCAGATGGCCTCCAGGTGCGACATCCCCTTCCTGGCCTACAACGGCGTCCACGGAGCCATCACCACCCTCAAGGACATGACCTGGGGTATCGCCATCAACATCCGCAAGCTGAGCAGCGTCAACGTTGCCCCCAACGGCCAAACCGCCACCATCGGGGGCGGCACCAACTCAAAGGTCGTTATCGACGCCCTCTGGAACGCCGGCAAGCAGGCCGTCACCGGCACTTGCGAGTGCGTCAGCTACATGGGCCCCGCTCTGGGCGGCGGCCACGGCTGGCTCCAGGGTCACCACGGACTCATCTCGGACCAGTGGACCTCCCTAAGGATCGTCCTGGCCGACGGTAGCGTCAAGACCGTGACCCCCACCGGACCCAACTCGGACCTCTGGTGGGCCATGCGCGGCGCCGGCCACAACTTCGGCATCGTCACCTCGGTCACCGCCAAGATCTACCCCATCCAGCACGCCAACTGGGCCATCCAGACCCTCATGTTCACCGGCGACAAGGTCCAAGAGCTCTACCAAACCGCCAACGACGTCTTCCTCCCCACCAACGGGAGCGCCCAGCCCGTCGACATCATCAACTGGTCCTACTGGATGAACATCCCCCCCGTCGACCCCACCGGCCCCGTCATGGAGTTCTACATCATCCAGGAGGGCGTCACCGCCGTCGACCCGGCCTACGTCGCCCCCTTCGAAGCCCTCGGCCCGATCTCGTCAACCCCCAAGACGGGAACCTACCGGGACGTCTCCGCCTGGGTGGGCATCAACATGGACGGCCCCCCCTGCCAAAAGACGGGCGCCGCCAACCCCCGCTTCCCCGTCTACCTCGAGCGGTACAACGCCACCGCCCAGCAGCAGGTCTACGACGCCTTCAAGGCCATCACCAACTCCACCGGCCCCTTCGCCAACTCTCTCTTCATGTTTGAGGGATACTCGATGCAGGGAGTCCAGTCCAAGACGGCCTCCGACGCCGCCTTCGCCTGGCGCGGGGACAACCTCCTCCTCGCTCCCCTGATCCAGTACACGCCCGACCCGTCCAACCCTGCCCTCGACGAGCAGGCCCGCCTGGCCGGAAACCAGCTCCGCGACATCCTGCAGGCCGGCAGCGGCAGGTCTCAATTGCACACCTACGTCAACTATGCCTACGGCGACGAGCAGGTTGGCGATTGGTACGGGCACGACGCCTGGCGGTTGAACAAGCTCGCCACGCTCAAGAACAAGTACGATCCCCAGGGAAGGTTCAGCTTTTACGCTCCCGCCGTTTAGACGGGGGAGGGGAGTAGGAGGGGAGCACATTAGTAAAAGAGCGGGAGGAATGCATAATTACCACATACATATAACATGACTATTAGTAATATACCCCATTGTACATGTACATGTACATGTACGTGACATGTAATCATCTATCCGCTTTTGTTGTTTCTTGTTTCCTCTCGAGTTTCGATCATCTTTTTATCTGCCAGCTTTAATAATAGACTCGCAAAAGAAATCTCGGTTGAATGTACTGACGGCAAAACATGCCTGAATGCAAGAAGCAAAAAAAAAAAAAAAACCTAACAAGAGGTAGGACTTACCATCCGATAATTCCACCACGGGGAAAAGTTCTACTCCTCCTTACCCAAAGTTCATGGTCGCATGGTTCACTGCCCGTTTCATGAGCCCCATCGCCCCTCTCCAACGTCTAAAGTCCGGACTCTCCTCAAACAGCCTCTGCACCGCGTCCCAGTAATCGTCATGTTGCTGCCCATCCGAGGTGGTGAATTGTTGTGGCGCGTGATCGGGCCTATCCCTTAGCCTCTTGTAGACGCCCCATCCATAGTGCATCGCTCTCGGGTGCCACCGAATGCGTTGTCCATACAGCTCCCTCCACGTGGGTACCTTCCGGATGGAAAGACTTGGGGGGCCGAGAGCGCCGCTGTGGAGCAGAATTCGGACGAGTTCGTATCGGCGTGAAAGAGGCCCGGGGAAGGGCAGCGCAAGTGGGACGGCAGGCTTATTAGAATCGGGATATTCTGCACCAACATCGTAATATACCGAGCCAAACACGGCGCAAACAATGATAGATACACTGTCAGCGTACATCTGTTGGAAAATATTTGGGAGGCCAAGAACCTTTGCTCGAACATATGGAATGACCGAGTATTGCGCAGCAAGACATACCATAGGGTATGCTGGCTGGCCATGGGTTATCCATCTCTGGCGAGAAGGGTAGCGTTGAAATTTGTGAAAATAATCATTTCCCACGCGGTCTGTGAGAAGGACATGAAGCGAGTCCAGCGAGGTAACGAGAACTGCGACACTTGATTCCTGCTCTTTCACCTCGGCTGCGTATCTCAAGCGCTTTTCTGCTCTTGGGACGGGTTGGTCGACGGAGAGCCCTTTGACCGTCTCGGTTACTAGCAACGCAAAGTGGGCGTCAAATTCTGGTGGCGCCAATGCGCAAACCTCGCTCCAGATGAGATTGATCCAGTCCTTGACGCTTTTGTGGAGGTAATCGACATTGCCGTCTGGGGAAATCTCCAGCAGGCCCCTTGTTCTGCTGCTCAGGCGTCTCGTCATAAGCTGGGTGATATAATCCTTGCGATCCGAGTCCGCGGTGAGTGCTTCCAAGTCAAAATCCAGTGGCCCTTGATTTTCTGCTAGCCACAGCGTGACTACGTCCACCGGGTCTTCGGAGGCTTCGAGAATCTGGAACATTTTGGACGACTGCGGGCCATGTTTGGGCTTGATCCTGGTCCATATTTGCCGGTAAAGGTCTAAAAGATCTTTGGGAAGCTCGTCCAGGGCGTTTTGCAAGTCTTGCATGGCGAGAATATCCCCTTCGGTCAATGCTTCCAATAGGGTGGCGACTACCAGTGAGACCCAGAGGAAAATGCCTTCTGACTTTATCACAATCTGTTTCAAAAGTGCATCTGCGTCCCCGGGGGACGCCCTTTGGAGCTCAAGAAACGCCGTGTTTGCCCCAAAATGGCCCCTCACGTAGGTTTCCATATCTCGGCGGGTCAGCGTCTGTACTTGCAAGCCCGGGTTTCCACGATACGCGTCCATGAAAGCATTTTCTGGGCGACTGCTCACACAAACCTTGACCCCCGGACAAGAGTGAAAGAGGTTAACCAGCTCGATAAGATTGTTGTAGTCTCCGTCGAACTCGTCCAACCCGTCAATGAAAAGGGCGAGTCTGAATTCCTTGCCGACATATTTGCTGAAAATCGAAATGCTTTCAAGAACCTCAGCCATGGTCCACGAGGGGGCAACTCCGAGGGCGTTTCTGTCAAAGATCTTCAGCAGCGCCCACCGTCTTGGGCAAATCTTTGGAGTCAGATGCGGCATCTCGCAAAGGAACTGGTAGAGGAGTGTTTGGAGCAGGCCTTGCTGAGATTTCTGTCTCGCACTGCCAGCATTCCAAAAATAAAAGCTTGAGATTATCAAGGGGAGCCCCAGCGGATTACTCCAATTCTCAAGCCGTTGTTTCGTGGCCGGATGGTGGATGAGATACTTCATAAGTGTCGATTTTCCGGCACCCGGCTTTCCGGTAATCCAGTAAATGTCTGGCTGGGGGGCTTGTAGCCATGTATCAAAATCATCCCATCGGGCATCGCGCGGCGCCGATTCCGAGTCTCGGAAAACCCACTCAAACGTGCGCCGGTAGGCTTCGGGGATTGCAGTTTCTCGAAAATCGAATGCCTCAAAACGCAGGCTATCGAGGATCGACAGTGTGCAGAACTCGTCGGTTTGCTTTTCATCGAACGTGTCATGCCCCTCTTCCTGGTTTGCTGATCCAATGGCCTCTCCGGCTCTTTTCATCATATCTGCGACTCGCCCCTTCGGCGTCCAAGTGGAATTCCAGATTGCCTTCACAAAGCTTGCTTCCGGACTATGGCCGCCCGCACTGTCCGTCGTCGCCTGAGAGATCTGTACAACTTTGGGACTGAGGCTACGTGTAGCGTGGTCGATGCGGCCGAGCGCCTCCATCATTCCGGTTTGCTGTAGTGATATCTGACCGAGGCTGTTTGTAGTAGACTCTGATCTTTCCCTGAGTTTTTGGAAGTCGAGTTAGCTGCAAAATCATACCGTCATGCATTGATAATAGTAATCACCTACCAAAGAATTGCCAAAGATGACATCATCATTTGTTGTCTGATATCGTGCAGAGATCCTCGGAGGCTTGCAATTTGTTCTTTGGACTGGTAGGTTCGCAACGCGACAGCAACACTTTCCTTGACCAAGTCAATCCGACATGCAGAGCTGCGGTTGGCTCGAAGGCGGCCGAGGGAGCTGTTGAGCTGGGAGGTGATGTTTTGGCATTTCTGAGCAAGCCGAAGGAGATCTTCTTCGGTCTCGGTGAGCTTCCTTTTGACACCATTGTACGTAGATGACTTCATCTCAATGCGGTTGGCAAGCTGCGAAAGGTCATCACATATTGATCCCAATTCTACGTGTTGGGATGTCTGACCGGTAGCTGAGCGGTAAACATGAACTGAGTCTGTGAGGAGTCGGACACCAAAGTCAGTGAATTGGACCACCGCGGCTGCTAGGCCCAATGCAGCAAAGGCCTCCATCTCGACCAATCCGAACAAGGTGATGTTGTCGACCGTGTAATTCTCGTAGAGTTGGCGGTTTGCCAGTCGCGCTTCTGGGTGATTGAGGATGTGATGATGGGAGAAGCCTGACGCGGGACCATCAGAGCGTGACTGAAAAGAGGGCTCCAATGCATGTTCCAATCTGCCTTTCACCTTTCCTCATAGGGACTGTGGCGGCGGCGAGTTGGGGGTTCACTCTCACAGAGCTGAAGACGCAAGCGCTTAGACCCGGTAGTGCACCAGCCAATCTTGGGCAACGCCCTGACAGGTGCCCCGTGCCTTTTGGATAAGGGCTTACACGCAGGTTTGGTTCAAAACCCCAAAATCAACTTCACGCAGAATTCACACCCCAAGGTGTATCCAGATAAAAGATGACCATTTCAACAGTGCAACGCCCACAAAGACAATGCCACTTACATCGAAAGGGCCGTGGCACGCACATAACCCTAGCGGTAGTACCTATACTCTTATACATCTATACCAATACCTGCTATGCCTGCGAGTGCCAATCTTGGCTTCATCGTCTTCGTCGGGATCAAAGCACCTATCACCCCGGCAGAGCCGACAGTCTCCCGCATCGATGAGCCTGATAAGGTCAGGAACAGTAATCTCGTGAAACAGCTTTTTATCTTTTCCATCATCTTCCTCACGCCAAGAAACCCGGCCCCCGAGCTTGACGTATAACTCCGAGCCCACATAGACCCTGACGGTAAAGGCCGAATCTGGAATTTCAAGAAGCGGAGGGATGATGGGAACACGCGTATCGTGAGGTGCGGCGAACGGAATCTCACCAAAGGGTATGGCGTATTCCGCTCCATTAATCTCGGCTGCCCTTTCGGCGGGCTTTAAAGGCAGCATATCGATATTGATGCAGCGGCTGAATGGAAATATGAATTTTGATACGGAATAGAACAATAGCTTTTTGCTGTCAAAAATAAAATAAAATCGCCACAAAACCGAGCGGCGCAAACGAAGCGGCTGATTGGAGGCCAAGAGGTGGTCGGTATTGAGGCAGGCACTTTCTCAAGCCGTTTCTTCGTCCTCTGACCCATCCCCGAGCCATTCCTGCTCCCACTTCTCAACATCCGGATACCCAATCTCCTTCAACTTCTCAGCAACTTCCCCCAAAATCCTCTTCTGCAGTTCTCCATCCACCTCGGTCGAATTAAGCTCCCTGAGCATCTCGAACTGCTCCTTCCCCAAGTCCAACGAAACACACAACGGACAGGCAATCCAGTAGGAGCTGTTGGCGGCAATAGCGCTCCCGATCCACGGGAGATGCAGAAACTCCCTCGCCAAATTTCCCTTCGTGCTGTAGTTCACATTCCCCCTGCCGACAAGGAATAATCTTTGGCTTTTGCTTGCGCACGGTATGTTTTGGTCGTAACCGGTACGCCAGCACTCGCAGGGGCTTTTACACACGTTGCAGCCTCCCTGGTAGTCGTGGTCGATGCGCAGGATAACGTCGGCCGCCTTGATGTCGTAATATAGTCTTGACGCGAGGCTCTTCAAGTGTTCCCATCCTACAAAGACGTAAAAGATGCTGTCGTCGCCTTCCGACACCATGTTCAACGAAGGGATGACGGGTCTGAAATCGTGCTCGGTATACACGTAACCGAACGATGCCGGGTGTCGCGGGGCGCGAACGCCTGGCTCAGGCGCAGGCTGCTTGGGTTGCTTTTGGAGTTTGAAAGCCTCAGCGGCGGCGTTGACCTTGTCCGCTTGTTCCGTGGTGGCGTTCTCCAAGAAACTCTCCAGGCCGGCCACCTCTCCTGGATTCAGGAGCCGCCCAGCGAGTAGTCGTTGTCCCTCGTCATCCCCGGGAAGATCAAAGTCATGTCGCACGCATTTGAGGATGCATGTTCGACCTTGTGGGTGGTCTGGATCCGAACTTGGTCTTGCAGCCACGATAGATGCCCGGACGAAAGACCAAGCCGATTTTGGGGGCTCAGGTTCGCTAGTGGTTACGAGCTCCAAAATTATGTGCCAAAGCTCATTGGGGAGATCAACAGAACCTTTGTCGGAGTGGACTCGTCCGCCGCTGTGCATCACCTCGCGGATGTAGTTGACACCGGCGAGGCGCGTGTTGAACAGGAGGAGTCGATCTTGGAGAAATGACCTGCCGCTCTCTTGAGGCTTCAGCTGGTCGGGTGTTACGGGCTTCATGATTAAGGTAAGGAAGCGTCGGGGCTTTATTGCAGTGGGGTGTCATGTGTAAGGAAAAGAAGGAGACAAAAGCTGAACTTGCGCAAAAGTGATTGAAACACGTCAAGGGAAAAACGGTGATGGACGAGAAAAACACCAAGAGCAGCTAAACCGGGTTGGGCAATGTGCCAACTGTAACCCTGTGGGATTGGTCAAGGGCGCCTTTGATCGAGCCCCCTCTCTTTGAGCTGGAGTCTTGGACGACACACCATCCTTCGTTCGCCGAAGTCCAACTCATCACCGAATAGCCTTTGTCAACAGAGGATACGAGGGCACAAATCTCTTAAACATCCGAAAGCAATGCGACCACCAACCCCCTCAAATCTCGGAGCAGATCCAAAGTGATGTTTATGTTGATGGTGATGATGAAAATGAAGCGGAAGTTACCTCGGAAGGTTTGGGTTAATGATAAGAAGTATATTACATTACTTAGCCAAAGAGTAAGTGGAAACCTTTGTGCACACATAAGTTGTGAAGGTCACGGTGACGAATAGCTTCAGTGCCCAAAAAAAAAACGAAAAAAAAAGAAAGAAAAAAAAAGCATACATACTGACAGTTTGTGCTGTATAAATCATTTTTATTTGTTGTTGCCATTCTATCCATACTTGCCGTATATTCCTGATGAACCCCCCATATTCATCTCTTAAATACAATAGCAATATATCCTCAGCTGTGCTGAATGACCATCCCATCGCCGAAATGTGCAAAGAAGTGAAGACACGCACGGATGCATGTATGTATTCATCTAATAGTCAGGACCGTATATATCCCACGATCCCATGATCCATCCATCCATAATCAATCCTATAAACCCTTTCCTACCCTATAATCATCCTGTTCCCCGATGAAACGAAACTCACGAAACTCCTCCTCCATCATCTCCTAAACCCATTTTTTCCAGTACAAAACAAAAACTGTATGTATGCTGAGAAGAGAAACGAGACCTCAAGACGCCGCAAATGCTGATCGTTCCCAATAACTACCAGAGCCGGAACGCCCAATAGTGCGCATGCTTTGCACCACCTTATTTCCTTTATAAAATGACCACTTGCGCCTGTTCTTAACGAAGAAGAGAGAAGAAAAAAAGCTCATCAATGCGTGATAAGGTTAAAGAGGGAAGCCGAAAGAGCCTGGTAAAACGAAAGGTTCGAACTAAAAAAAAAAAAAAAAAAAAAAAAAGGGCCTTGGAAAACAGAAATCGAGCTCCTCGAACTATAAGAAAGCCCCGGGGGAAGACGACCCTTGAGAAACGGCAAATCTTGAGAGAAAAGAACCGTAACAGCACAATGTAACGAAACATGAGTGAAGATCCGTCTGCATTCGTGCTGTGGCTTGGCTTCGCGAGTGCTGTGATTGCGCGTCGTAGTTCTCTCAAATCATTGATCTGATCTCGTCAGTTAACGACGAGATGACCACGATAGCGGGATGATAATGATCCAGCAGATATGAGACTCAACTGCCGAGCTTGGCGAGGACTGAAACCGAAAAAGAATCGAAAAGCGGATGAATGAGAACTAGGACGGAGGACCAGAGTTCCTTCCAATCTCGTTCCATCTCATCCCATGTGCCGTGATCTAAAACCGAAAAAAGCTGAGATAAGAGCAAAGGAACAATGCTAGGAATTACCAGCGTCGGCTGGTGAAAACCTCCGAAACGCCAACCCGATTGGTCGGCTTCTTGGGCTTCTCCTTCTTTCGCTTGAAGCTGTACTCGGGCAACTTGCGGGCTTTTGCGAGCGGCTCCTCCTTGCTGGATCTCTCGACACGGTCCTTCCGTTTGAACTCGACGGCCTTCTCGGTCTGGACACGCTGGTTCCTATCCTTATTGGCCAGCGTCTTTCTCCTCTGCTCGGCAGGGGCCTCCTTCGCCGCCTTGACGGGCCGCGTGAGCGGCTCATCACGTTCCGGCTTCCTCTTGGGCGGCTTGTTTTCATCTGCCACCTCTCTGGAAGAGAACAGGTCGGCCAGACCCAGGAGACCACGTTCCAGCTCGCTGAGAGGCGAATAGGCACGTTCTCGTGCCTCCTCTTCGCGGGTCAGGGGCCGCCCTCGTGCTCTCTCTTCGGCAGTTGGGCGTCTGCCCTGGTGCAAGGACCAGAGCGGAGATCGTGACCGTCGGCGAGACTGGGGAGACAAGATGCGAGACTCTGATCCCTCGTTTTGAAGATTGGAAGGGTTGCGTGACCGGGTGCGCTCGTTCTACCAGCGCCGGCTAGAAAAGGAGAAGAAGGTTAGAATGAGACAAAATAGAAACATGAAAAAGTGGGAAAGAACTTACTTTCTATATGCCGCAGCAACCTGGGGCCGCTTGATAGCCTTCTTAGCCGCTGTTTTCTTCTTCTTTTCTTCGACCGCGTCGTCGTCGCTTCCTGCCATCCCCAGCAGACCTGCCTCCATTGCCGTAAGTGGCGACGGGCTCCGGGTGCGCGACCTGCCACGGTCGCTTGCCGAAGACAGGCGACCGTAGCTGCGGTCCGGACTGCTCCGGGACGCCGACCGACGGACACCCTTGTCCAGGGAGTGCCCGCTGTGGTACCCACTGTCGTTCCGTGGGTTTGGAGGAAAGATTGTTTCCCCTGCTTGGGGAGCCCACGGATCGGCGTCGAGGTCGTACCTCGGCGACGGGGTGCGGCGGCGGCGGGGCGGGGACAGACTCCGTCTGCGGCTCGGCGAGGCGGCCCGGCCGCGGGACCGCTCGCGCGAACCGCCACGCCTTGCGCGCTTGGCGTCGCGGGAGTTGTCCCGCCCGCTCTCGGTGTCGTGCGCCCGCTTCCCAGACCGTCGGCCGTCCCGACCGGCACTGTCCCACCCGAGCCGGTCGCGAGGTGAGTCTTGGTGCCTGCCGCGGAGGCCAGCAGGCGAGACAGCGCGAGGTGCAGAGCGGTCCCTCGCAGGAGTGCTGCAATGTTGGGTTTTTGCAGCTGCAGCGAGCTCCTTCTGCCTCAACCTCTCCTCCAACACTCCACGGTCCACGTCGTACTTGGGCGGCATCTTGATGATTGCCGACGGAGATGGTGGGTCAACCTTCTCGTACGTCGGGTACCCGTGCTGGTCTGGAGGGAATTGGCGAGTGATCATGCCAGGGTACTTTTGGAACGCGGGGTCTTCCTTCATGCTTGGCCAAGATTTGGAGTCACGAATTGAACGGATAAACTCGGGAAGGTCGTACTCGTTGAAGTAGGATGACTTGATGCAGGTCG
This sequence comes from Cladorrhinum sp. PSN332, assembly GCA_033297175.1. Taxonomy (NCBI): domain Eukaryota; kingdom Fungi; phylum Ascomycota; class Sordariomycetes; order Sordariales; family Podosporaceae; genus Cladorrhinum; species Cladorrhinum sp. PSN332. Next base: position 221,051 of record MU858866.1, read on the forward strand.
CGTTGTACGCTGGTGGAATTGTTGGATCCTCGGTGTACTCGAACGGAAGAGGAATGCCCACTGGATCAGCCGGATGGACCTCGGGGGTATCAGGGAAGACTAGCTTCAGGTCTTTCTCCGACCCAAAGTCAAATTCGCCTTCGTCCTTCTTCTCCTTTTCCTTCTTCGGTGCGGGCTTCGCAACATCCTTCTTCTTGGTTTGCTTTTGTGATTGATCACCCGCTGGGACATCCTTCTCCTGCTGCTGCTGCTGCTGCTGCTGCTCTTGCTGGTTCTTTGGCCGGTTCTGCTTACGATCCTGTTGCTGTTTATCCCGCTGGTGCTGCTGAGGCTGTTGGTGATCCTGTTGCTGTTTTCTCTGACTTTCACTACCACGAGACGGGTTATCATTGGTATTGCGATCGCGGTTTCGATCCCGATTGCGCTTGTTCCCATGATTCCTCTTGCCTCGATGGTTGTTGTGACTGTTCTGAGCCTGTTTGGAGGTGGATATGTGAACAGGTGGAGGAACAAAGGACGGTGGGTTCCAACCAGGAGGAGGTACCGGATACGAAAGACCAGGAGGGGGGGCAACGTAACTGGGAGGCTGTGCAGGAGGATACTGATAGTCAGGTGGAGGAGGTAGTGCCTGTGAAGAGTACGGCGGCGGGGCAGCATAAGGCATTGAACCCGGAGGAGGAGGCGGCGGTGGGACCGCGCTGTACTGCTGGGGATAATGGTTTCCGGCAAACGGAGGAGGTGCGGGAGGAGCGGCGCCTGGGTAGTAGTTGCTTGGTGGAGGATATGAAGCACCGTACTGTGGCTGTCCATACTGCTGACCATACTGGGGAGGTAGGGGAGGAGGAGCTACAGACCCGCTGTACTGTCCATGCCCATACTGAGGTGGTGGACCTTGATAACCTCCAGTGAACGGAGCAGGTGGATAGCTCGGCGGAGGCGGGTACCCTTGACCATGACCCGGAGGGGGAGGCGGTGGGTTCGACGGTGGAGGTGGAAGACCGGGTGGAGCTCCAGAGGGATAGATAGGAGGAACTGGTTGACCATAACCGGGAATGGGCTGAGCCGGGGGAGGAGGAACAGGGTAGCGAGTCACAACCGGGCCACGTCTGTCGTGAGAAGAGCCGGTCTTCTCTGAGCGGACATGGCGATCTTGCTGCTGTTGCTGGGACGCACGTTGAAGACCACTGAGAGAGGTGTTAGAATGAAAGCCAACCAGAAGGGAAGTTGACAAAGCTGTCGACAACTTACGCTGGGACCTGTCGGGTGGGCTCTGGGCAGGCAACCATCCAGTGGCCGCGAACACCGCAGTTATAGCATTCGGCCTCACTCTGAGGTACCGACTGCCCGGGTGCTGTGCTGGACATATTGATGATCTGGTTTTGTGAGATGGTCGAATCGGTCGAGGTAATCGCCGTGCGTGACAAGCACGAGGCAGGTTTGGGGTAAGATGGGTTGAGGGTGAAAGTGAATGTCAAAAATAGAATGTGAGTTGAAATGAGAGTGAGAGTGAGAATGATAGAGTGACAGTGAGTGAGAATGAGTGAGAGTGAAGTCGCAAACAACTGTCTAATACAAGTCGTGTAGAACAGAGCAAGAGAGAAAACCGAAAATGGGAAAGTTGAAGTCTTTTTTCTCTCTTTCCGTCCGAGTCGTTGTTGTTGATGCGAAAATGGAAAAGGTTGCACAAGCTGGCAGTCGAAAGTTATCGGTTCAAGTACTTGTGAGATTGGGCAACCCTGAATCGCGAAGTTGTGGTGTTGAATGTAGCCCAATAGCACAATGGGTTTGCCCAAGTCGCCGAATAGGTCGTCGATGCGCGACAATAGAGTCCACCCACGATAGGGTCCGCAACAATAGGGTCCTCGACCGCGACTCAATAGGAAGCGTCGCGGCGCCTGAGGACACGAAGTCACGGGCCAATTGTCACCTATTCAACCTCACTCAATCCGATTCAACAATGCAGATTGCCAACCTCAGCTCAGCAACCCAACCGCGATCCAATGGTATCCCTCCACCTCTGCGCCAAATAATGCTGAGTAATGATGCCGCAACATCCAGAAAACAATGATGCCAAAAGGGGGCAATATCTCAGCCTTGCGTGATAATTATTGTTGTAAAAACTGCTCGGATATTGTCGTCGTTGTCGGCACCCTGGTGGCTTGACCAGACCTGATTTTTCCAAAATTGTGAGGTTGATAGGTTCCCTCGCGTAGCGCTCGGACGCACTCAGCCGCCACCATCGGGCGGGGGCTGACACTCTTTCCTTCTATGATCACGTGAGCCATCTCTGTCACTTGTCGTATTAAGCTTCGCGTCTTGTGTTGCTGGATATCATAATGAGTGCTCAAGTTAAAAGTAGCAAAAGGAGGACATTGATCTCGAGGATGGGAGACTATGGTCCTCGAGTCGATGGCAAGTTTTCCAAGGGGTATCTAATATCGACAACGTGCCGGAAAGGGGATTATCAGAGACGACATCAAAGTGTGTCGTGAGGTTCGGTTACTTCCGTGGAAGGAAGAAGCCCGGAGGAAGAAACCAGCACTCGATGCCATCCATAAGTAAACGGAGACATTGTAAAGGGCTCATTCGAGCTGAAGCATCAGAGAGCAAAAATGATGATGATTCTTGTAAGCGTCTAGAATAGCTAAACAATCCCTCAAGCAGCCTGGGAAAAGGGCGCGAGGGATAATGTAAAAGAATAGAAACACAAAGAAAACCCCCTTCCATGCCAGGCCAGGCCCTTTCGAGACGAGTCGAGCAACCTCTCAATGGTTTGCTGCAAAAGACCGGAAGGAGAATGCCCTCGGGGATCAGGGTGGGCTGGACAGTGTTGAGACGTGTCTGCCAAAGCCTGCCAAAGCCTGCCGAAGACCGCCAGCAAACCAACACGGCGAGAGAGCACAGGCAGGCTCACAGCCCGGCGAGGCGAATACGTCGCGAAAAAAAAAGACAACAGAGAAAGAGTCCAGCAGCAAAGAAAATAGCAGGGCTCTAGGCCACTCATGCCAGGGTGTTTCGAAAGCCAAAAGAACGAATTTCACCTCTTCGAGGGGAAAAGAACAAGGGGCATCGCGAAATGTGGTTCTCCGGGCGGTTGAACAAAGCGGGAGAACGTGACTCAACAGGACTCGCAAAAACCAGTCGTCGCGGCGGGAGTGCTTGTGGCACAAGACTGGCAGCATGGAAAGAGGAAAAAGAGCGAGGAATGAGGGAGAATTCTGGCACAGGGTGCGGGAGGGAGGAGCGCCCTTTTGAAGAAAGACCACCGGATTGTCAGTGGGGCAAGTCACAGGCTGCACGTGTTACTTCAAAATCGAAGTTTCGCTTGCCTGAGCCCGTGGTGGGGGTGGCCCGAGCGTACCTTATCTGTCCGCCGCCTGTGAATCACCTTTCATGCAGCTTGCTGTGAACCTAAAAGCTTCTAGCGTTTCCTTCCAATGACGGTTGGAGGGCATTTCCAGCTGGCAGGTTTTATCCTGGTCCCGAGGATACACCGACCCAACCACAACGTTAGTTCCTGCTTCACTGCAAAAAATGGGGGTTCGGGGCTGGTGCCGGGAAGCGGGGCGCGTCCATTTACTGGAAGCTTCAGGTGTTGGAGGTGCACCTACGTGCCCGCTGATAAAATGTCCATCCGGGCATGTCCCACCAAAGCAGCTCCTCGTCCATCCACAGACTCCCCCATGCGCGGCCATGTTGTCGATGCCACCATAAATTCAGTATAATAACTCTTACGACCTGTTCGATACGCCCTTTTCGAATCATATAGGCAATATTCTTTCTGGCTACGACGCTTCCTTTCCATGTGACACCTTTTGCCTCCGAATATGTTGGTTCGCATCTTTCTACAATTCGCCGTTGATATCGCTCGAGTTGGGAGACACAACTGCCTCTATCGCGGGCCCTGATTTCGCCGACTCAGCATCTTTTTATAGCTTTACCGAATAGTTGTTCGCGCCGAGACTCTTCCCATTCTTCTAAAAATGCCGAGTCTGCCTCGTAAGTATTTCCTGGTGCTCTTGTTGCAAGCTCGCAAAACCACTCCCCCCATCGACGTCGACACCCTCTCTGAGTGCCACCTCCTTGCGCTACCATGCCTCGTCTTCGCCCCCGGCCCGATATCGGTCCAAAGCGACTGACAAAGTTTGATCCAGCTTCGGTCGACCTCGACGAGTGCATCGCTCGACTGTATAAGAAAGAGCTTTTGGCCGAGTCCGTTATCGAAGCAATATGCGCCAAAACGAAGGAGCTTCTCATGCGCGAAAGCAATGTGGTCCATGTCCAAGCACCCATCACCGTCGTTGGTGATATACACGGCCAGTTCTACGACTTGATCGAGATATTTAGAATCGGTGGCTGGTGCCCCGATACAAATTACCTGTTCTTAGGTTAGAAGAATCCCCCCCGGTCGCGCAGAGGAAATCTGGCAGATATAGCGGCCGTGTTGTACTGACTCTATGACCCAACGCTACAGGCGACTACGTCGACCGAGGAATGTTCAGCGTCGAAACGATTTCTCTTCTCGTCTGTTTAAAACTAAGATACCCCGACCGCATACATTTGATTCGAGGCAACCATGAATCCCGAGGAGTCACTCAATCCTACGGATTCTACACGGAATGTGTCCGAAAATATAATAGTGCAAACATTTGGCATCACTTTACCGACCTGTTTGACTACCTGACACTCAGTGTGGTCATTGATAACCAAATCTTTTGCGTGCACGGAGGTCTGTTCAGTCCTATTGCCCTATTCCCTCGGTCTTGTTTCCACTAGCTGACCCTTCATCTTTTGAGTTCAGGTCTCTCTCCTTCAATCCACTCGATTGACCAGATCAAAGTAATTGACCGATACCGAGAGATTCCGCACGAAGGCCCCATGGCGGATCTCGTGTGGTCGGATCCCGACCCGGAGCGTGACGAGTTCTCACTCTCCCCTCGAGGCGCTGGCTACACTTTCGGTGCTCAAGTCGTCAAGAAATTCCTTGGCGTCAACAAGATGTCGCATATTCTCCGCGCCCATCAACTGTGTCAGGAAGGTTACCAGACGCTGTTTGACGACCAACTGAGCACAGTCTGGAGCGCCCCCAACTACTGCTACCGCTGCGGCAACATGGCATCGGTTCTCGAGGTAGACACTGATGGATCTAGGTTCTTCAACATCTTTGCGGCCGCACCCGAGAACGATCAGGTTAAGGACATGCAGATGCCTGATAAGATGAACCCCGGCGGTGACCCAGGGGCTCTTCCGGATTACTTTTTATAGAGTAACGAATGTAACTGCCACACGCCAAGTTTTGGGCTTTGCAATTCCTGCAACTTCAAGGATAAGCGGTTATTGGCACTGAGAGCAGAGCGGGTGAATTTGAAGTCTGGGCAACTCGAGATGAGACAACGAAATCTTTTTGACGAGACATATCCCGATAAGGACTCTGGTTTTGGCGATGACGAGGACAGCGAAGACATGGATTTTTACGGAAATCACTTGCAAGAAACGGACCCGTCGACAGACTGTGGTTTTAATGAAGAGAGTGATCACGAATACATTGAATATGATGCGCTTGATAAGGATGACTTTGACGATATCGAAGACGATTTTCGTGAGACGGTGGACGATAACATCGACGAGGCAGAATATCCAATGTTTTCGACCAATGGGGGCTTTCACGACTGCGAGGATGACATTGACGAAGCTATCGAATCGCATGTGGCATTCGAGAAGGCAATGAAGGCACATCTCGCTCGCTGGGACGCATTACAACCGAAGACAGCAGTACCCAGTTTTCGTCCCTCGCAGGCATCCCGGAATGCAGAGGCATATCCCAGTGTTGGAGGCCCCGACGCAAACTACGTTGCCGCAGCTATGCAGAGGAACTGGAAGAACGTTGCCAGGATTTTCGAGACTGAGAGGGGTCGATCTCGGACGGAACTGAGCTGCTTGGAGCGACCCTCACATTGTGTGCCGCATTGAATCTCAGGAAGAGTCGTTAGCAGGGTTTATCAGCGTTTTGAACTTGGAAGAGCGAGAAAGAAGAGTTCAGCCTTGTCTGCCTTGTTTACCTGGGCTGTTTGAGGCGGGAAGTTTGATGGATGGAGAGATGACTCCATTGTTTCCAGAAGCATTAGCCCATTGTTTTTTTCTTCTCTGTTGTTTTTAGAAAAAGAAAGCGAGCATTTCTACTCTTCTAGATGAAGAAGGATACCATAAATGGGAAATGGTGGAATAATTTTCTCTTCCCTCCAAGAGATGTGAGTTTGGACGGATCTGGCCGATTTCGTCTCAAGTGTGAGCAAGAAATTCAGTGGGATGGCATCATGGTGATAGTGACAACAATGATGACAAAAAATTGCGAAAACGCCTCCTCGTTATCATGAAGGGGTATGCCCAAGTTATAAGAGAATAATAGTAATAGAAAAAAGAGAAGAGAGAGAGAGAAACCCAGTTCCTTCTTCCAACTCTTCCATTTTGGCTTTTTTTTGGTTTGTGTTTGTGTGTGTGTGACCAGTCCTGGACCACCACCACCACCTGCCCACTGGCCAACCAACCCTTCGTCCCAAAAGTGCCCCTCAAGCTCTTCAACAAGTTAGATAGAAACCCAGGTTTTAGCTTCTTACCTTCACCGTGAGCAAAGGGCTTTGTAAAGTTGGAAAGTTTTTGGAATCTGCTTGAGCGACTTTTGGTCGGAATAAAAGGGGTAAGCAGATCCGTCTGGGCTCAAATCTGGAAAACCCCCTTTTACCAGGTGACGAGTGGGCGTGGATTGTAGGTAGGCACTTTTGAGACCAATTACCCCTCTGATTCGGCTTCGTCTCCCAAAAAGACTTCCTAGCAGAAAACTTGGAAGTTGAAACATTTACCAATCCTTGGCAATTTCAAAGGTCCAGTCGAACTGAAGGTGGGTCTTCTTGTCGTCGTCAACGAAGCTAGAGCTGACAGCGTATTCGCCGCGCATCAACATGCCGCTAGGGGCAACTTCTTCTTGAACTGTGGATGGCAGCTTGGTTAGTTTTCGCAAGAAGAAAGGTGGGAACGGGCGTCAGATAACATACACTTCTTGGCGTAGAGTGGGTTCTGCTCGGTGTTGGGAGCGTAGCTGCCCTGTAATATGGAGTTAGAAGGGCGAATTTGAGGTACACAAACAGACGGAGCGACCCGGAAAGGGAAGAGGACGTACAATCATCTCGTCCGACTTGCTAACGCGGATTCCCTTGCGCTTAACGGCCTGGACGTAGTGAAGACCGCTGAGAATTTCGTGCTGGACCTTGAACTGGGCAGTCATGGTGAAAGTGGCGCCCTCCTTGATTCTGAAGCTCTTCTTCTTAAGGGTCTCGAGGCTGCCGGGGGCAGTGAGGTCGATAACGACGGGGTCGCGGCCGGGGGACTCCATGGTGAGAGCCTTGATGATGCAGACGCGGGGGTCGCTGGGGTCAGAAAGGTCCTTGCCGCCGCCCAGGCCGAGGGAAGCCTTGTAGCGCTGGAGAGACTCGTCGTTCTCATCTAGATAGGTCCGCTTGTTAGCTGAATGATTCCAGCAGATAATGCCCGAAAGTGAACTGTGGAGGCGCTGCGACGTGCCACCGAAAGATGCATGGCTCATTGCCTCCTGCTCCTCCTCTTGTTCCTCTTCCTCCTCTCCGCCCGACTTGTATTTGCCTGGATATGGAGAGCCATAGCGTCTATATGGACGCATGAGGAGACCCTCATCAGGACCTAAACCTTCACAACCCAATGCCTCTGGTAGCGCTCCATAGGGCCTGCCTGGAGTATCGGCTACGCGTTGGCGGGGCGGCCAGATTGCCTCTCCCTCACACGTCTCCTGCGACTCGGGGTCCAGGAAGGTGATTCTTGGAACAACACCCATATTGGACAGGGAGAGTCGGGGGGCTGTCTCGTCTCTACGCTTTGATTTGGCTGAAGGAAGAAACTGAGAAGCCACACCAAGAGGTGAGGGCGGTGTGAGGGTTCTGGTTGGCCGCGGAGGAAGTCGTTTGCGAATAGAAATATCAAATGAGTGTTGGTGTAATGAACGTTGGTTGAGGAAAACCCTCAAATACGATTAATTAAGGGCAAAATCGGCTCTCGGTGACGTCGGAACCAGTTTCGAGGCTCGAAATTGTGGGCAGGGCCAACCATGCCTCGTCAACAGGTGGAGGAGGGAATGCTGGCCAAAGACCTGGACGACATTATCGAGGGGACCCGAAGCTCAGCTAATTGAGCTGGAGTGCTGAGGTGCGTCCCAAAACACTAGAGAAGCCCGTGGTGGGGAGGTTCTCGAGGGGAGAGAGCGAGGCAGGTGGCGATGCGGTGAAGCTCTTCTGCTTCTTTGGTCGGTCACGGAGAGCCGCTGCAGCAGCACTTGCTTCCCCTTATTCCACAATTCCATCCTAATTCATCCCCCCCCTCAAAAAAAAAACCTCTTGCATTGCGCGCAGTTCCATCAAAAAAAAAAAAAAAAAAAAAAGCGCAGCACGTATACTCACCCATCTTCTGGTACTCGGCCAAGCTCTGCTTGGGCTGAGAGAGCTTGTAGCCCGAGGTGTTCTCGGGCAGCAGATCGTCGTCCTGGTGCGTCATGGTGGGCAAAGAAAATAGGGGTAAATTGAGGTTAACGGTGTAATGTTTTGGAAAGTAAAAGTTGGAGAAGTATTGCTTTCGCCGCCGAACCAGAGCGTTGGTAGAGAGGGGCTGAGGATGATGATGGGGGAAGCTTATTTATTTGGGTCTGATGGGGGAGAAGCAGATGAGGGGCGGCTGTTTTGATGGAGGGGTTCCAGTTCTCTTCAGGCCGATCCTTTCTTTCGGCGGGCCACTGAGACCGGCCGCCCCCTGAGTGGGTGTGGTGGGGTCTTTTTGGGTCTCTGAGACTGCAGCACCTTGCGGCCCTGGGCCCTCGTTGACCTGAATCATGCACGAATTGGGACATAATTGGACCGTCGCAACTTCTGGAACACAGCCTGATGGAGGAGCCATCCACAAAGAAAGGGCCCCCAAGAGCGGCGCCGTCGTTCAATAGCCTGTCAGTTGGCCGGAACCCCAACCGTCACCGACGCCGGCACAGACAGAAGATGCCACTCGGAACCTTGCCGGAAACCTCCTAGAGTGGTTGACATCCAGTGCTATATATGAATCCAAGGTTGTGGGAGAAGGTCGAGGATTCAATGTTATCAGCGGGTGGCGGTCAATCTCGGAAACCTGATGCGAATCTGAACGGACGATCCGACCGGCATGGAGGGACACCACCTCAGGATATGTCCTGCATTGATTCGATAACGATGCATCTTGGTGGGTGGTGGTGCTAATTGCGGCCACTACCGTTTCTCACTGACAATTTGCGGGGACTCTTGTTAGTCCCACTCAAACTGTTGGCAAGCTGCGTGTTCATCGTCGATTCCATCTGCCAAGCATGCGAGGGTGATGGCTTTTGGTATGGCATGGTGGCACCTGTATGCAACGAAGCTCTGATGATCAACAAATCGTGCACCCACTGTCTTATGGCAAAGACGCTCTTGACAAGCTGAGAATTTGGCTGATGAAGATGATGCATCGATTTGGGTGGGTTCAAGTCCCTGGGCCACACCTTTGATGGAGCCAAGAGTCGAGGACACCCAACCTGTTCACCGCTCATTTTTGTGGCCCAGTTGCATCGAGCCAGATGAAGAAGCTGGAGAAAAGGGTCTGATCATTAAAAGGGGAAATAAGCATCGAGCGACCGATTTCTCTTGGGGTATAAAACAGTCAAAGACACGCTTGGTAGCTGGCAGAAGACGGCTAGTGAGGGCGTGGATGCGATGAGATTGACAACTCCCGCGGCTGGGTCGGGAAGCGCGCCTGTCAGAGTGACTTCAAGTCCCGTCCCGTCAACCTACATGTATGTACACTATGTACGCAGAGTCCAGGCGGGTGAGGGCAGCAACGTGGAGACCCACTCAAGACTGGACATTCCATGGCAATCCCGTCGCGGACTCGGAGTGCTTCCCCAGACTTCAACAAGCCTTCAACTAAATCCAGGGGAACTGTTGCTGGCGAAAGATCTGGTACATACGGGTGAAGCGCAGGATTCCCGTCCCTTTTAAAAATTACCGGCTTCCCCAGGATTTGGCTTTGCTTGGATCAGCCACAAAGGGGAAAAGGACAACGTTGCAACGGTGAATGGGTCTGCTTTTGCAAAGACGGGCGATTGTCGATGGTCGACGGTCGAGGTGATCAGCACAAGGAGTGATTTGGCTTGTTGACGGCTGCCAAATAGGAGTCGCAGATGGCTTGCAGTGTCTCTCTTTTTGCGCAACCTGGAAAGATGCCATTCGCCCATCAAGCCTCAACTCAAAGTTGAAGTGTCACCAAAAAAGACCAAACTTTCTACGGAAGCACGGCGCGTCTGCATGATCCTTGCCGTGCCCCTCACGGTCTTCAAGACTGCAACCCCAAGTGCTTCGCGGGGGTGAGACTGTTTCAGCCAATCATTTCCCAGAATTCTCCTCAACTCCGACCCCATTCTGAGCTACCCGTGACCTGTTAAAGTAGATGATCCGTGCTCCATCTGCACGCCAAGACCCTTTTTGGTCCGACTCGTCGCAGTGGTGAGCTCAGAGTGCACCCCCGGAACCCCAGGCATTTCGCCCAATCTGTCGCACCCACCCTGTCACTCCCAGCATCCCCGAGCGAGAAGATTACAGATTGCGCCGCCTGGGTCCCAAGGATTTTGAATCTTCAATCGCACACTGAATCTGTGGTACAACAAAGTGGGAATCGCATCGCAAAACCCTCCAAACGCGTTATCCAAAATATTTTTATCCATCATCTTAGTGCATTGTTCTCTTGTTTATCCCGTCTCTTGACATCTGCAGCCCCAACAAGCTCGTGGCCTCGCGGTCGAACCAGAAACTTCCCACGAAGGCCCCTGCGGCTGTGCGCGCAAAAGATTTCGCTCGTCGCGCTTCGTTGTCGCGACAATTAACAAGCTCATTTGGCCATTTGCGCTCTTGGAATATTTTTGCTTTCTCGACGGCATCTCCCAACACTTCTGATCCAACCCCGTCAAGATGGTCCGGAAGCTTCCAGAGCGCCATAACCATTTCCTCACGGATGATGTGCCTTCGCGTATGGCCTGCCTGAAACCCCCATGATCAAGAGCAATTGACCAGAGGCTTACCATGCATCTACAGACTTCGACCTCGTGTCGCGCCGCAGGTTAGGGCGTACTAAGCTCACGCCCAAGATGGCCGCGGCTATTCCAGATGCCGAAGTCGATCCGACCAACTTCAAGTCGTTCGACTACGCGCACCTCCGCGCTCCTTTGCCAAAGGGAATCGTGTCACCAATCTGGGGGATTAACAAGTCATCGCCTAGCAGCTATTTCTTGATGCGCCGCAGTGAGGATGGCTACGTATCTGCCACCGGAATGTTCAAGGCCACCTTCCCATACGCAACACCGGAAGAGGAGGAGGCAGAACGGAAATATATCAAATCCCTGCCGACCACAAGCAACAAAGAGACAGCCGGCAATGTTTGGATTCCCGTCGAGCAGGCTTTGACTTTGGCTGAGGAGTACCGCATTCTGCCTTGGATTCAGGCTCTCCTGGATCCTTCCGACGTTACCCCCAACCCCGGAGCTGATGGTATTGCCTCGCCTCCCAAGTATCTCGGTCTCCCAAATCTTGCTCCGCCGACCCCCGCCCGCAACACTCGCAGCCGCCGTTCAGCCAGCCCTACCAAGTCCACTGTTACCAGGCGGATTGCCAGCCCTCGCAAGCGCCGTGCCCCAGCCTCATCTCAATCGTCCATTGTCAATGAGCCCACTCCTAGCTTGACTGATTCCCAGACTCCCACGCTTATCAATGGTGACGCCGGGTCTCAAATTCCCGTATTTGCCATCCCAACTGCCAAGGTATCCAAGGTGGAGGATGAGGTTGAGGGCGACAGTGAAGTCAAAATCGAGTCGATCGAGAAGGAGCCTGCTGTAATCCTCGCTCCCGTCGAGGAGGAGCCCAAGATCAAGCTCCACATTGATCAGGATATCAAGACGGACGCTGACGGCGAGGAGGTCAAGCATACAAAGGTTGAGGTTGAGGTGCCTATTTTTGGTGGCCAGCTCCCGACTTCTGAAGATGCGGCGAAAATGGTTGCTGAGGCCAAGGCCATGGTTGAGGCTGCCACCAAGACCGTTGCCGATGAATCTGCTGCGACTAGCAGCAAGTCGAAGCGCAAGGCTGATGAAATTGCTGAAGATGAGGGTGAGGGCGAGGAGGGTGCAGTAGCACCACCCCAAGCAAAGAAGGTCAAGACAGAAGCGGAGCTACGAAAGGAAAAGATCCGGAAGAGAGCCTTCTTTGGTTTGACTGCCACCGTTGCCGTGGGTGCTGCTGGGTTCGTATTCCCCGTGTTATCCTTGTTAAATACTGAGAACTTGAGCTAACAAAATTTTCAAAGTGCTCTGTTCCCCGTCCTCGCGCCAATCGTTTCGCCTTACCTGGCAAACATCCTATAGTGACACCATACACACGCACAGGCACACACTTTTTTTTTTTTTTTTTTCTCTTTGCAGGTTTCGGCTAGGGTTGACACTGTTGAGCCCTTTTCGGATCCGACGTATCATGGATGATTCGACCTGTTCGACATCGGGGGTTATCACCCTGTCTAGTTTTGGAGTTGCTAGGCAGGGTTTGGAGAAATCGGGGTGGAAGGGCGACTTTCTTCTCTCTTGTCATTTTTCTTTTTTTTTTTTACAAATTCCCTGTTTACGGTTTGATTTCATATTTGCACATACATACCCCTCCCGGCACTTGCCATCTCCCAAACACACACTGAGAGATAGGGAGGCGTGGGAGGAAAACAATCGTTGGGTTCTCGGGTACTTGAATGGGGGGGACTTTTCACACACATTCACTAGAATTTGGCCTGGGGTTCCGGATGGCGGTCGAACAACTATTTCTATCGAAATTTGGGCAGCGGGACAGTTCAATGCGCCGATTTCGCCCAGGTCACCCTCTTATTCTTTTTTGTAATTGGACTTGAACTTCTCGGGGTCTCTTTTTCACAGCGAGTTGAGGAGTTCGGGTCCTTCCTTTACTGCACACAATCAGCAACATCGCAAAATCTCATTTACCACCTTTTTACCTGGAATCGGGGTCCCAAACAAAAAAAATGCTGCTACTGTTTCAAATCGAAAAGGGGTGGAACCGTTGACTGTTGACTTTGGTTGATCTCGCAACGGTTTTTCCACTCGATATCCACGAGCGGTTTAGCGGATGCCTGGATGCCGAACGCTCGGGCCACGCACCCAATTTCCCTTTTGCGCACAAAACGTTTTTCTCTCAATTCCCTTCTTTTTATTCTTTCCCCTCCAAGCTCTCCAACGCCTTTTGCTTGCAAGAATCTTTATTCTTTTCAACAATGGCCTTCTCAGTGCCCTGAAAGCTCATTTGGACGGAGCGGGAGTTTCCGTTCCCGCTTCCCGATGCATCATCCTTTTTAATACCCTACCGGTATTCGTTTTCCCATCCTGCCTCCGCTTTGTTTGGCGGGCAGATGATCACCTGCCCAGCTAACCAGGTCGAATGAGGCATGGTTACGGCCGGCAATGGCCGGCTTTGTCTTCGGCTGCCACCCAGCCCGCCCCTCCCTCTCAACTCCCCTCCATGCCTGATCCGCGACTGGTGTCCCCGTTCGGCCGGTGACGGTGCTTGCAGGAAAGCTGCCAGGCTGCCTTGGAAATGGACTTGTTGAAAGATGACTTGGCGTGTTCCTTTCATCTTTCCAACAGCCTGGTAGCAACACCACCACAGCAGACATGAAGTTCACCGTGAGGTTATCGAAGCCCGCCGTCCAGGCAATGGCTCAGCGGCGGGCATTTTCTTCGTCGCCTCGACGTCTGGATAACTATGCGTTCATTGGACTGGGCCAAATGGTACGTTTTACTGTTGACAGCCTTTATTGCACGTTCAACCTGGCTGACACTTTCTCCACTAGGGGTACCAAATGGCCAGAAACCTTCAGTCCAAGCTCGCACCGACCGATACTATTCGCCTGTTCGACATCAACACTAGCGCTGCCGAGAAGCTCGCTCAAGAGATGAAGACGCAACAAGCTGGAGGTGCGGTGGCCGAGGTGTCTGCCAGCGTCGTTGATGCTGCTAGGGAAGCGGTATGTTTTAAGCTCTTTCTTTCTGTTCGTCGCCGATGATCCATTGGGCTTTCATGATGAGTTTGTTCCAAACATGATTTTCTAAGTTGGGGCCGGTTCGCCGGCTCTTCCATGATTTTTATCAAACAACATAGCCAATCCTCTGAGAAAAATCCAAGGATCAGTCTTTCCGTATCACCACGTTCAATGCTGAAGTTTCGGGTCTTGGGCTTTTTGCTGACATGCCATTGCCGCATAGGACACAGTGATCTCTTGCCTCCCCGAACCACAACATGTCAAGGGCGCATACGAGGCGATCTTGAAAGAGAAGCTGCCAGCTCGTCCGCAACCCCGTCTCTTCGTCGACTGTTCCACCATCGATCCTTCCTCATCTCGCCAGGTCGCGGCCGCTGTTTCCTCAACACTCGGCGAACAAGGGAACTTTGTGGACGCGCCAATGTCGGGTGGTGTTGTCGGGGCGACAGCTGGTACCTTGACGTTTATGCTTGGAGCACCGGAGTCATTGGTACCTCGCGCGGAGTTGGTTCTCTCGAGAATGGGCAAGCGAGTCTTGCATTGCGGACCGCAGGGCACCGGACTCGCAGCCAAGCTGGCCAACAACTACCTCCTCGCGATTGAGAATATTGCGACGGCGGAGGCCATGAACCTCGGCGTAAAGCTGGGGTTGGACCCCAAGGTGTTGGCCAACGTCATCAACGTCAGCACTGGCAAGTGCTGGCCGAGCGAGGTGAACAATCCCGTACCCGGTGTTGTGGAAACTGCGCCGGCCAGTCGGGGCTACCAAGGCGGATTTGGCATTGGACTCATGAGAAAGGATCTAAGGCTTGCTCTTGTCGCTGCCAAGGAGGCTGGCGCTTCACTCCCGATGTCTGAGAAGACGTCCGAGATATATGAGAGTGCCGAGAAGGAAGAGAGGTGTAAGGGACGGGACTTTTCGGTCGTTTACCGCTGGCTTGGCGGAAAGGAGTAATTACGCTGGTGTTATATGGATTATTTTTGCCGTATTTTCAGTTTAGTATTCCTTTTTCCCGCATCGGTGTACCAATAGCTGAATAAAAGTAACGTTCTCCTTATCTTTCCTCTCGAGCAGTTTTTGTCTTTGTCAGAGTTGTCTAAGTGGCTCTCGCAGAACTTGGCGCATCTCTCTAGGAGATTGATGGTGGGTGACGATTGGAGGTTTGCGGGGGAGGGGAAGAGAGAGAGTTCTCACTTTCGCTCCTCTTTTTTGCACAGTACCATAGCGCCTTCCGATATGACATCCATTTCCTGTTTGTCCTGCATGTGACGATGCATTGCACTGCATGATCTGACATGGTTTTTTTTTTTTTTTTTTTTTTTTTTTGGGATAGTATCCTGCGGAAGAAGAAAAATAAATGTGAAAGAAACAAAAAACAGGCCAGTTGAGCTTACATACATGCATGTACGAGACTGCGACGACGATTGGAAACCCTCCCGGGGGGTGGATCTACTCGGGTTGGTTACTGCAGGTGGTCGGTCTTGGTTGGTCTTGGACCTACTTTAAAAACGATGGGGTGACTGATACCGTGATATCTTTGTCGCTTCCGAGCCGCCAGTTAATGGGAAATCGGAACTTTGACCTTTTTGAGCTGGTTTTTTTCTTTCTTTTTTTTCTTTTTGGCAGGTTTGGCGGGGTTGACAGGTTTAATAGCTTTCTTGGCTGCAGAGAAGGACGTTTTTGACATGCCGGAGTGGTCACTGTAAGCAACCTTTTTTTTTTTTTTTTTTTTTTTGGAGGGGGTTGGTTGCATTGTTGGAGTTGGGGATTTTGGGGGGATGTCACCTTGCTGTTATGTAGGTGCTGTGGTGGTTCTTGGGAGAAGAGCCTTCTGAGGAGAGGGGGGCCGGGAGAGGGCTATCGTAAATATATATATCTATTTGAGCAGGATGGGGGGTCGCGTCGCAGGACCATTTTTTTCCCCCGGCTTTTTTTAATCATCACGTCGTGAGGCTAAAGCTTGTGAACTTCATCATCAATTGATGAAATCGTTGAGAAAATAATTATACGCTGGGAAGGTTCACTTGACTTTTTCACACCTCATCTTACCACTGCATTCAGTTTTATCCGCCCACTCGCTAAACACAACTGACAAGATGGTCTCCCTTGACGATATTGATCCCGCCTTCATCCCTCCGAGAACGGACCCGGCCGAGCTTGAGAGCATGATAGCGGCATACTACTACTCGTGCAAACAAGTCACGCCAACGTGCCCCGTAGAAGCTACGACATTGGGATATCGTCCCAACAGAGGGATCAACATCTTTTTTGCAATCATGTTTGGGTTCTCGGCCATCTCGACCTTGTACTTTGGTATCAAGAAGAAGACGTGGAGTTATATGAGCTTCATCGCTGCTGGGTGTTTGTTGGAGATGGCTGGTATGTACTCTTCTCCTTACCTACATATGCTCCTCTCTTTTTTTTACTGATGTTTTGAGTCTGAAAGGATACGCATCCCGCATCCCACTCACGGACAACCCGTGGAACAAACACGCCTTCGAGACCCAAATCGTCGCCATCATCCTCGCGCCAACGCTTATTTGCATCTCCATCTACTTGACGCTTAAGCATGTTTGTCTGGCACTTAATCCCGCTCTGAGTCCGGTCAAACCGGAGTGGTACCCTTTTATTTTTGTCCCACTGGATGTTTCGTGTTTGTTGGTGCAGGCTATTGGGGGGGCATTGGCTGCCGGAGGGGCGCTGAAGAACTTGAAGCTTGTTTCGCATGGGAACAGGGCTATTATTGCTGGTATTGTCTTGCAGGTTGTTGTGTTGGGTGGGTTTGGAGGTGTGAGCGGGGTTTACTGGGTGAGGGCGAGGAGGTGGATCAGGACGGGGAATGCGGATGGTGAGGCGGTTGTTTTGTGGAGGGAGAGGAGGTTTAGGATGTTTGTTTATGCTGTGACTGGGGCGTATGGGGGAATTTTGGTTCGGTGTATTTACCGGTATGTTTTGGTGATAAGGGGGTGCGATCCCTTTGTCAGGGGAAGACGCTGACGTTATAAAAAAAACACAGGATTGCGGAGATGGCTGGTGGTTGGGGCAATCATATTATGCAGGATGAGCCGTCGTTTATTGTGCTGGAGGGATTGTAAGTCACAGTTCAAGGGTCCGTTCAGAGTGAGTGCTGACAGTTCTGCAGCATGGTGCTTATCCCATGTATACTGCTGGCGTGTTTCCCGGCTGGGATCCTCTTCCCACAGATGGCCGCCCGCATGTCTGCGCCTCGACGTAACAGAGGAGCCGCTTCGGGAGATGTTGAGGACCAGGTCCAGGTCACAACCGTTCAAGAGTCTGGGGAGGTCCAGGGTAACACGGACTCGGAGAAGCCCGAGCCGGTCTCGACGTCAGAAGGCCCGAAAAGCAAGGAGGAGCAGATATAACGTTCAATTAAAGGCATCTCACACGTGGGAGCTCTCGGCTCGCCATATCTCCCGTATCAACCTCCCGCGGCTGGCTACCTCCATTCACAATAAACACCCATACGTCTCCAGGCTGCTGAGGCTCGCCGGTTCAACCGCCCTTCCACGTGGCTTGCCCCTTTGCTTCACGCACTTTATGGTCATCTCATAGGTGCGGGTAAGCGTGGACGAGTTCCAGCCCTCGGGACTTGATGCCGAAGGGGGCGGCATCTCGAGATAACATCTTCATCTAGACCACTCACGGCGTGCCTATATAGAGTCGAATGGATACCGCTCTAAAATAGAACTTAGCCGTTTCGCGCGCTTCACGGGTCTGAAGTTGCCACCGCAAGTATCGCAGGTCAATCTATTTGGTCAAAAAGGGGGGGCAAGACCAGATGCCGTGTTGAACTTCCTTTCCCCTTTCCACCATACGCTCCAAACAAGATTGTCAAGGATTACCAAGTCATTTGCCAGCTCACGGCCGCTGCTCGTCGACAGAAGCCAATGCCAGAGCATCTCTTATATTGATCAGAGATGGGGTGAAATTAACCGGAGACGCCGTCCATCTCCGGCAGTTGTCTCTCGGCAATTTTGCCACGGGATATGGTGCACCTTCTGCAAGCCCAAAGTCTGGGGAAGTGGAGCAAAGTTTGCATATAATCCCATCATGGTTTCTTGTCAGAATGTTTTCCAAGGAGTCTTGTTTGAGTCGTCTGGTTCCTTGGCCCTCGCTTCTTCCCGATTCTGCTGTTGTGTTGGCGCGCGAACAAGCTTTCCAGACCCCAGTCCCAAGAAGAGCTTTCGGAGCTTCTTTCGACAAAGATGCAACTCAAGTCCCTGGTTGCCGCCGTCGCGGCGGGCCAGCTTGCCTATGCGCAGGAGCTCATGCGTTTCGGCTGCTCGCAGCTCACCATCGACCGAATCGATCCCCTGGTCAACCCGGGCAGTCTCCCATCCCCTCACATGCATCAGATCATTGGCGGTAACTCGTTCAATGCCTCGATGACTCCCAACTCTCTTGACCCCCCTTCGGCTTCCACCTGCACCAGCTGCACGTACTCGGAGGACTTCTCCAACTACTGGACCGCCAACGCCTACTTCAGGGCAAAGAACGGAAGCTTCAAGCGCGTTCCCCAGGTCGCCAACTTGGGTCTCAACGTCCAGGGCGGCGTCACGGTTTACTATATCCGCGGATACCAGTCCAGTGCCAAAGTCACCGCCTTCCCCAAGGTATATATATATATTGCCAGGTTTTAATTAACCCCTATTTCCGACGTTCTCTTCTCTAACTCTTCTTCTCGTCCAGGGCTTCCGCATGCTCGTCGGCGACCCAGCAAACCGCGACGCCAAGAAGGTCCCCTCGGGCCTCTGCTTCCGCTGCGAAGCCAACATGCAGCAGTCGCCCTTCGGCGGTGCCCCCTGCACGGGATCGGACACCAAGAACTTCCCCAAGTCCACCTGCGGCGGCGGCTGGCGCGTGACCGTCACCTTCCCATCCTGCTGGGACGGCAAGAACACCGACTCTCCCGACCACAAATCTGTACGTTAATTGCCCCACTCGCACACCAATTTACGACTACCAGTATCAGCGTTCAACTAACTATTTGACCCACAGCACATCGCCTACCCGGCCAGCGGCACCTTCGAAAGCGGCGGCGCCTGCCCGGCCTCTCACCCGGTCAAGATCCCCCAGGTCATGTACGAGGTCATGTTCGACACCCGGCAGTTCAACAACAAGGCCGAGTGGCCCTCGGACGGCTCTCAGCCCTTCTACTGGAGCCACGGCGACAACACGGGCTACGGCATCCACGGCGACTACCTCTTCGGGTGGAAGGACAACGCCCTGCAGAAGGCCATGGACACAAAGTGCTCCGGCGACCGGTGCTCGGCGCTCAAGAGGCAGACTGACGCCCAGGCTATTGCTTGCACCAAGAGCCAGATGGCCAAGGAGGATATCGGTGATAAGTGTGAGTCTATCTATTTTTTTATTTTATTTTTCTGGCATTGTTGTTGTTGTTGTTGTAGATGCTGACGTTCTTCTTTTTACAGGGCTTCCCAACCTTCCTGGCTCGCCCGAGATCTTTTAAATCGTGATGGTGCAGGTACATGTAGTTCCTCACCTGCAGTCGATGGTATTCTTTCGTCTTTGGTTCCTCGTCTGGTCTCTGTGCCGCAGGGTTTGGGGTATCAAGAGATTGGTAGCGTTGAATCTCAGACCCCTTCTTTTGTTGGAGCGTCTTTATAAAGTGGTGGTAGTTGTTGTGAAAGTTAGTTATCTTTGATGGTCTTAGAATGAGACTTTCTTCTTTTCAAACTTGCCAACCGTAACTCTCTTGAATGTTCTTGATTCTTTCGCCGAACAGCCAGAATAGTTCACTTGGAAATTCGCACAAAAGAAGCTGGCATCCACCATCTTTTACATGCGAACGCTTTTGGAGGCTTCATCAATGACAATTCCCATGCCCCCTTGTGGTTAATGATGTATGCCTTTGGGGAAGCGAACATGCGGCCTTTATCTTTCCTAAAGATAAATAGGCCTTTGCTTGGAGTTTAAATGCGCCTTTTTTCAAAAAATAAATTTAAAAAAATAACAATAATAATCAACAGGCTCTTTTAAAAGATATGGCTGTAAAGACTAAAAAGAAAAAAAGGACTAGTCAAGCCGAGATCCCACACCTGCTTTATATATATATATATATAGTTAGTTACATGTATTAATGAAATGGTATTCTTAATAGAGTACAGCGTACCGGACGCTTGCACTTTTCCCTTTCCTCCCTTTTCCGTTCTGTATTTCACCCCTGTGCTCGCAGAGTTGTTGTTGAGCAATTTATGGCTGTGTGGCTCATAACCTTCTGGCTCGTTTAGAATTCGCGCCGGCCTGTCGACCGCCGCTGATGCTTGTTGGCCAGAATTATTATTCTTGTCGCTCCTCACCGTCCCGTGCCAGCACGGGATAATGACTTTCTGGGTCTTGAGAAGGGGCAGTGAGTCAGAGGCAGGTAACGAAGCCTGAAAATGATCATCGTGATGGAACTTGACGGCATCGAAGGATGTGAGCTGGCTGGAAAAGGAGAGGTATGAGCACAAAGATAATCACCTCAGTCATAATATATCAAAGGTGGCCAATCTTGTTGCGGGAAAGAATGTAGGGTCAAAGCGCCCCCGACTATCTCGGCGGACGAGTCATCTTCCTCACGGTCTCGAAATGCTCTCGATAGCGATCCCGGGCATTTGCCCGCATGCCTTCCATGTCTTTGGCCCGCAGCCAGCCGGCAACGCCGTACCGCATGGTCGTGCGCCAATAGATTCCCGAGAGCGGCGAGTGATAGTCGAACGCCTCGAGCATGCCAACGTAGCTCCGGTACCACTTTTCAACGTCCCGGGCAGCTTTGCGGCAGACTCCATTTTTTACGGCAGTACTGGTGATTCTTCTGTTGAATAGGTCAGGCATTGAGAGTTCACGGATTAGGTATAATTGCCGTTTTCGATGTTTCCAGTTGCTACTTGATCAATGGGAACCCGTCAAAAGCACCAGGTGCCTCGTTGAAAGCATGGGGGTGCAAAAGCCCCAACTTTATCAACAACAATATTTACAACCACCAAGTCAAATTTCGGCCTCGGAAAAAGCAAAAAAGAAATATTTACGGAGCGAAATGGCTTAGAATCATCTTGGAGTTCTTTTCTTCCCCCGGGGAAGGGTGTTGACTGAGAATTGGGACTTCAATGGGTGAATATCGCGAGTGAAAATGATGAGAATTTCTGTGGCGAAATCAGTTACTGCCCAAAGTAGCTTGGTGACTTCCAAACTACTACGATAATAGGCTTAAGTACCTCCAACCGGTCCGGATCAAAGATACCCAGCCGCCTAGTCCCACTTGGCGCTCTTGCCCCTGAATCCCATGTCGACGTGGACAGTGCGAATATTTAGCTGTTTTTTGGTCAGGACAGGAGCAAGGTGACTATATAAACGCCATTTCTTCCAAAGAAGGCCCGAAACCGGAAACACAATATTCTGCTTCATATTCGGTCGTACATGCACATCGCCATCTCCCCGGCCATCGGTATGGATGCCCACGTCAATCCCGACACTGTTACCACGCCCAGGTATGGGGTTCATGATCTGGTCGACAAAGATGGAAGTTATGGCGGTATGGAAGTTGTAGCCCGGTGCGACACCAGGGTGAGCATCGTTCGGGCGCCCGGTCTGCTTGACGCCACCAGCGCCAATCAAGACAAATGGATGCCAGAGCTGGGCCGTTATTTCCGTTCTCCCCCGGGCGCCCATGCCTTTAGACGGAGAATTCTCGTGGTGGTACGGACGGGTGACGGCAGCGACAACCCGCCGATCCAGGATTGCTTGGCAGCATGCAAGGCGCAGGGATTGTTGCAGGATTACACCATCTTCCCGCTGGCCATTGCTGATGAGGACTCGGAAAAGACGGTGCAGGCTGCCCAGGCAGTCATCGCCGCCGCCGAGCGCTCTGACCTGGGGCGGAGGGACCTGTTCGTCGCCGTCGGCGGCGGGGCCGTTGCTGACGTTGTTGGGTTCGCTGCCGCCACATACCGCCGGTCGACGGGGTGGATATCGATAGCCACTGATCACCTCGGCGCCGTGCTCGGCTGCGCTGCTGCTTGTCACGGCACCAACGAGCTCCGTTTGCATCACACCACCAGCCGCGACGGGGCGGCTGAGGTGCACCGAGATTTGCTTGGCTTTTCCCACCCCCCTATTGCCACCTTTTACGACCCGGCTTCCCTCCTCACTGGACCACCGCCGCAAGGCCACCGTGCCCGGAGCTTCTGGGCTGAGATGCTCCGGATCGCCGTCGTGTTGGGACAAGACAGCGATTTGTTCTTGCACGTCGAGGCGCACATGGAGAGCATGCTGCTGGGGGTAGCCCCCGGCCCAACACACCTCGCAACCGCCGTCGACCTGGCTGCCGCAGGCTCAGCAACCCTGCCGCCATCCCCAGTCGGCGGGCTCGGGGCCGAAGCAGTACGGGCTATCCGTTTGATCAAGAGCGATAGCACGTCCGCTTCTTCCCGTGGTGCGGACGATGCGGACGATGCGGATTGTTTGGCCACGGCGGTTGGATTGATGGCTGCCCTGTCGGCCCGGAAGGGGAACCTGCGCAGTGCAGACCTCGTGCGTATCCTGAACCTTTTCCGCCGTGCTGGGCTGCGCACCTACGATGGAGAACTCGAGCCCCTCGTGCTGTGGGAGAACATGGTGCTCGCAGCCTCCGTCGCGAAGGGAGGGCGAGAGAGCGCACTCGAATTCCTGGTTCCGGGCGGTTCGGGGCAAGGATCTGCGGTCGAGATCTCGCGAGCCGACGTCGACGCTGCCTTGTCGGTCCTCTGTGATCACGACGGCGCTGAAAAGCCGGCGGCCGGCCAAGACCCCCGTGGCGGGCGTGTGGCTGCTGTACATACCGTGAAAGCAGCAGCGGAATCAGCATCGGCAGTCGGACCCGGTGACTGGGCGGTGCATGAACGGACCGTGTGGGAACATGTCCGCTATCGCGTCGTCTCCGTCCCGCAGCTGTTTGACAAGAGCAACCCGACGCTTATCCGGGATCACTGCACTGCTCAGGAAACGACCGTGTACAAAAAGAAAATACTGGTGGTCGTGGACACTTTCGCAGACAGCGTCGTTCCTCTCGTAAGTGGATACTTTGAGAGCCATGGCTCCGCCATCGACGGCTTTCGGGTGCTTCCCGTGCACATTCCCAGCACACGCAAGGACACGGACGCCGCGCTTGCGGTCGTGGACGCTGCCGTCGGAATGGGGCTGTCGTGGCGCGATCTCGTGGTCGTGGTTGGAGGAGGGACGCTGATGGACGTTGTCGGCTTCGCTTCCTCCATGCTTCAAGGGGGGATCCCTTACGTGCGGATCCCGACGACGCTGCTGGGCATGATCGATGCAGGCGTGGGCGTCAAGGTCGGGGTGGATTTTGGAGGCCACAAGAGCACGATTGGGCGGTATTGCGCCCCTGTTGCCTGTCTTAACGATCCGGAACGGTTCCTGAGCACGCTGCCGGCGCGAGAACTGGCCTGCGGGTTGGCCGAGGCCATCAAGATGGCCGTGGTTAAGAGCCCGCGCATCCTGGAAATAATCGAAACGCACTATCGCCTGGATGGTATCGAGCACCTGCTGGACACGGACGCCACTCGCGAGCTGATTCACCTCTCCATTCGCAGCATGCTCGAGGAGCTGCAGCCGAATCTTTACGAGAAAGACCTGCGCCGGCTGGTCGATTTTGGACACGAGTTTGGACACATCATTGAGACGCAAGCGCGGTTCCAGCTCCCCCACGGCGAGTGCGTCAGCATCGGCATCGCTATTTCTTCGGCGCTCGCCCACCGCAAAGGGATCCTCGCCCGGCCCGACCTGGAGCGAATTCTGAACTGCCTTTTAGACGTGCGGCTCCCCATCTTCGCGACGTGCCACGGCTGCTGCGACCCGGACCTCCTGTCGGCCAAGATCTCCACCGACGTGCCCAAGCACAAGGATAGCATGCTGTACCTAGTCGTGCCTGAGACCGTCGGCAAGGGGACCTTTCTCGACCGTGTCACAGACATCGACGCCGAAATGCTGAGAGAGGCCATGCTCGGCTTGCGGCGGCATGCGGAGAGCCATCGTGCTGCCCTCGCTAGAAACCCACGGCGAGGCTCGCCCCTGCCTGACGCATGCGCCAACGAGCCAGCTCCCTCGACGACTATGACGGCCGCAGTTATCGGTGCGTCTGGCAATATTGGCTCGCAACTTGTGCGCTATCTGGCGCAAACGAGCAATGCGCGGCTGGTTTGCTCCGTCCGGCACTCCGCCTTGCGCAGGTTCAAGAGACGAGCGGGTCTCGAGGATGCCGACCCAGCCGCCCAGGTCCGAGTCCTCGTGGGGGATGTGCTTGATGTGGCCAACCTGCAGACGATGATCCGCGAGGCCCATGTCATCTACAGCATGGCGGGTGCTGTCACGCTGGGTGCCCATCCCGAGGAGTTCGCGGCCGTGTTGGCGCTCAACGGGTTCGCCCAGGCCGTCATTGCCCATTTTGTCCGGGTGTCGGGAAGGTCACAATGCGTTAGAATGGTGTATCCTTCCAGCCGGAGAGTCCATTTGGTCACTTCCGACGAGCGGGCGCATATTTGGGTTCGGAAAGCAGCTGCGGCGTACGTGGTGCAAAGAGAAATGGTCCTGGCTTCGCAGGATATCTTTGCAGCATTGGAAGCGGTGGCCGCGCGGTTCCTATCCAGTCACCCGCCGCCCGACGGCGTCAACATCTACGAGCTATCCAAGCTGCTCGGTGAATACTTCGTGTCTCAGCTACCGCGGTATTCTTTGGTGCGCATATCCAGCGTGTACGGCCCAGGGTTTACCAGGGGGTTCATTTCCCGGGCCATTGGTTTCCGCAAGGCAAACGGGAAGAACGTCGAGACTGCCGGGAAGAGATACTTCATTTACAACGGCGACCTGAACGAACTGCTCTGGAAAGCTGGAGCGCAGCATGGCGAGACCAATACCGTCTTCGACGCGGCCTCGGGCGAGAGCATGGACCTGCAGGAGGTGTGGGCAACGGTGAGAGCCATGACGGGCTCGGATGCGGCCGTTACATTCCTGGCCGGCACCGCAGGAGTCCAGGCCAAAGTTGAGCTGAGACCCGATCCGACTTTTGCCCGCCAGCTTCTCGGAAAAGGGTTTACGCCAATCCATGTTGGCCTGGGTAGGACCATCGATTACCAAGACGCCAACCCCGCGATGCAGGAGGGGGGTGAAGACGACCGGGTCAAAGACGTGCAAGACGGGAATCGAGAGATCGGTGGAGAGAAGGATGAGAGCGGCCGTGAGAAAGAAAGCATCCAGAACGGCATCCAAAATGGCATTCAGAAGGGCACCCAGAGCTTCACCCAACCAAAGCAACCACACGTTATCGTGGTAGATGTAGGGGCGACGAACCTGCGAGTTGGCATCATGGGGCCGCAAGGGCTTCTTCCGCATGAAACTACACAGCACGCGAGCCCCAGCAAACAAAGGTACCCTTGCGATAGTCTTTCCGCACTCCAGCAGAAACTGTTGGAAACATTGGCCGACAGGATCGGCGCCGTCACTGCTCGCCATCCCGACCTCTTGCTTGAAGAGGTCGGGATAGCACTTGGTGCTGTGGTCACCCACAAAGGCATCGTGCAGGATGCCAGCATCCTCTGGGGCGAGCCGGCCTCTGGTTACGACCTGGCTAGTGCCCTGCAGGAACGCTTGCCCGGCGCGCGTTTCACCATCCTGAACGACGTCTCGGCCGCTGCGTGGAGGTATAAAGATGAGGGGCGCTTCTGCCTCATCACAGTGAGCTCGGGGCTCGGCAACAAGGTGTTCAACGCCAACCTCGACACCCTTGACAGGCTCGATCTCGACGCCGCCGGCGTGGGCGGCGAGATGGGCCACGTGGTGGTGGAACCACGTGCGGTGGATGTGCTGGTGCAGCACGCGATATCCCGGGCGACGTCTCATCCCGACGAATTCCAGGCGTCCAAGGTGGCTGCCTATGCAAACGGTGAGGCACGGAGGATCGACGCGCGGCATCTGGGCATGGCAGCTAACGAGGGAGACGACTGGGCATTGCGCTTGCTCCGGGATGCCGATGTCCCGTATTGCCCCTGTGGTAATATTGCCGACCTGTGCGCCTACAGCTCCGGGAGAGCAGCGCTGCGCCGTGCCAGGAGCCTGGCCGCCCGGCAAGAACACTACGGCGTCCCAACAGACGACATCACCGACAGCTGGCTCCAGCAAGCCGTGGCTGCAGGCCATCCGCTCGCACTCCAAGTGTTGCGTGATGTGACGTATTACGTAGCATTGCGCATCCTGCAGCTGGCCGCAGACATAGGCTTGGACAAGTTTATCATCGTGGGCGGGTTTGCCAGCCGAACCGCAGGCAACGGCGCTTATCTCGAGGCGCTCCGCCAACGTCTGGTCCATCTCTGCCACACCTCGGGCTTTTTCCGCGGGTGGGAAGAAGATCGGATCCGTGGCCTGGTCAAAGCAGGAATCGACGACGACAACGCCGGCCTCGTGGGTATGGGGTATTTCGTTCAGCACCTGCGCTCGCACTATGCTGCCGTGGAGAAACCCGTCCGGGAGCAGGCGCTGGTTGTCAAGACGAAAAGGATTCCCGATTGTGGCGCCCGCGAGATTCTTGTCAAGGTCGTGTACGGGGGTATATGCACGACCGACCTGCAGATCCTGCGGCACGAGCGCGGGTTGGAGCCCGTGATACTCGGCCACGAAGGTGTCTGCCGCGTGGTGGAGGTGGGCGAGAATGTGAGAGGGTTGGAAGTCGGCGAGATGGTCGTCCTGAACCCCAACAACCCGCTGGACGACCACGACAAGCTGGGCCACACCCGCGAAGGCCTGTTCCAAGAATACATCAAGGTGGGCCAGGAATTTCTCGACAGATCCCAGGTCTTGCGTCTGGGACGGTCCACCCCCAGTCCGATGGATACGCTCATCGAGCCGCTGAGCTGCGTGGTGGCGGCTCAAGGCCGCATCCGAGACCGCATACCGGGGAGGAACGTCCTGGTCGTGGGAGCCGGCTTCATGGGCCTCCTATTCGTCATGATCAACGGAAAGATGGGCGCGCGAAATGTATTTTTAACGAACCGCTCCAAACAGAGGCTCGACATGGCCGAATCGAGCGGGATTGTCGAGCCGGGGAAGGCCTTTGTCGCCGACGGATCGGCCTCGGCGTCGCCACTGGTGGACAAGGTGACGGCGGGAGAGGGGGTCGACATCGTCATCATCTGCGTGTCGCTCGGGCAAGGCGTGCGGGCCGCCCAGGACGCCATCGCCTACGTGAATCCGGGAGGTTGCGTATACCTTTTCGCAGGGTTCCGTCCCGGCGATATGCTGGCGCTGGAAGATGGGGGAGGCGGCGCCGGCGCAAAGCTTGATGCCTGGTCGGTTCGAACGGGCTGGCGCACGGAACGGATCCAAACTTTCTCCGGCAAGTGCGTGGATGTATCCGGTCATCGAGGAAGCCGCCAGGAAGATCTCGCTACGGCGGCCGAGTTTGTACGCCAAGAGAGTCTCCTCTTCAGCAAGGTGGTTTCGCACGTCATCTCGCTTGACGCGATGCCCGAGAGTATGCTTACGCTGGCTCGAGATCACACGATCCGGGGCGTGCCGGCCAGGCGAGTGATTGTAGACATGGAAGCCCCGCACGGCGTGGTCGAACCGGCAGAGAAGCTTCCACTGCGGCACCTCCGAGAGGCTGCGGGGAGATCCAAGAAGGCCATCGGCTCCGGTAATCTGTTCCGCGAGATTGGTTTTGAGGGAGATACCTCACATCTGGGCTGGGTGCACCCACCCACGTGGCCCGAAATCGAGGCCTCTCTCGAGAGCGCCTTGGGCGTGAGCGGCTTGGGTTCAAAACGCCATGTCATCTGGGTTGGCACAGGTGGGTGGATCTTCTCGGTGGCTGCCCTCAGGTCCATGATGCCGACGAGCGGAGGCGGCCCTATTTTCCACACATGTGACAGTCTCGATCCACAAGTGCTCCAGGACGTCTTGCTGTCTATCGACGACCTCTCCACAGCCGTTTGCCTCGGCATTAGCCAATCCGGCAAGACCCTAGAGACCGTCGCGCTCATGAATGCCCTGAGGGAGTTCTTTGATAATGCCGGGCTTGACTAAGTCGGGTACCCCACATTCCGCCCACCCCCCATTCCGCCCACTTGGCAAATCCACACCGCTTTTTCAACCCTCCAACTTCAAACCAGAAAATC